>CM076575.1:1572881324-1573193552 GCA_034641835.2 Pinus albicaulis | reverse complement strand
GAAAGTGAAAAACACAGCAGAGTGTTTTAGAGACAAAGTATGTTTGTTTTGAATAGACAGTGAGTTGGTTTTATGCACTGTGTTTTGTAGCAGTCATAATTTTGTAATCCCTCTCAGTGAGGAAGAGGTGTAATAGTTTTTTTTTTGAGTTATTGAAGGGAATAGAAGTTTGTTTTCAAAGTATTTAAACTCTGTCTCCTGTCAAAGAAATTTTTATTTTCTCTGTGTTAGAGGAAGGGAGATTTATTCTCCATTCATTGTTCTGGAATTTTTCAATATTCCAACATGTGCAAGAACAACAAATTTTGTGGTTCCATCCCCAGCTAAATCATTTATCTTTGCCACAGCTTGCCTTACCAGCTTGGCCCCAATATTTTCAACTGGGTCCTCTAATTCAACCAATAAAAAGGCCAAAACCATAGCATTGAGATACATTTCATTACACTGTCAATAACAATAAAATTTGACTCAGCTATAACCCTTTCCTTTTATTGTTGTGAAAAGCTTTATGCATTACTCTAATGTGGCTAGTCCATAGGCCAAGTAGACCACTGGGTAAAAAATATGTTTCCTTTCACCTTTGAGTTTTCAAATTATGCCTACCAAATCTAAGACATTTAAGAGGGGGAACTAATACAACCTTAAAAGGAAAACCAAAGCACACGTCTACAAATTACCTCCTTAGCTACTGTCACACCATCATTAACTATTTTTGGAGAACCATGCTTGCTCTCCAAGACAACATTTTGCCCCTCGCCCCAAGGGTGACTCCAACAATATCAGCAAGTTTGTTCACACTGCCTGCAAGACAAATTGACAATGCTTTCAGTAAGTGTGAAATTGAATGCCAGACCATATGCCATAACAACCCTCCATGAAAAATTAAAATAACACATTAAAATCGAATATAAGTGGACAAGGAAAGATCCACCGCAGTGAAGTTTCACGTGCAGGTGACCTTCCTTTAAACATAATGTTTTCTCTAACCTGCAATTTTTTTGTCACTGAGCCATCCTTATTGAAGTACAACTCCTTTTCCATAGCTCTTGTATTAACTACCTTCTCTCTGTCGCGTAATCTCAGAGTCCCTTTTTTTCTTGAGCGATTAAAGGAAATGGGTGAAAAAACTGAAAGAGAAGACAATTGTCTGCCATAATTATAAAACATTGCACCCAACTTCTTCCCCTTTCCATTGTTACCCAATGAGGTAGATGTGGCAATTAATTTCATACTGCCCAAAGCAAAGGCCATCTTCTCTTATCCTGAATATAGAATTACAAGATCTTCATATTAGTATGAACCTTGAAAAACATGACTCCCATTGCTAAAAACCACTTTTAAGTTGTAACAAGCAAACTAAACAACTATCGCAACTTTTGGCAACTTCTGGAGCATTAAGAGAGAAAAAACCAAAGAGAAATACAACCACAATCCTCATTTTAATGAGACCGTACTATATATTTGCATTAAGATAATAGAAAGAAATCACGACTATATTAAGGCCAGCACAAAACAATCTTTAACCAGTGTCTCTCGCGGCCTTCAGGTTTCCATGCTAGAGGTTGCATATTTTTAATTTAAATTCTTGACCTCTCGTGCCCATCGATGAATGCATCCAATGGGATATCTACATCAAATGCTCCTTTATATCCCCAAAAACAAATTCCCTACTACAAGAGCACCAATATTGATGGATCACCCCACACCATCCCACCCACTAGAAACGGTGAAAAAGGAAACCCGAGAAAACTTATGAAATATCTCAAGATGACTATATGGGTGGTTCTTATGAATCAACCAACCATTCAGAACATGCTCATCAATCCAAAACATGAGTATTATGTGACAATATTCAAGCAGGCACTGAATCGGATTTCTGAAGCTATGTTAGAGAAACCCTAAACTCTCACTGAAAATAGGTGAAATGTGGCACCACTCAGAGATTGACATGTGCCAATTGGTACAAGTGGTAAAAAATTGGCATGCTCAAACAACGAGGTGATGCAGGAATGACATGAGGGAGAAAATATCAAAAAACCCCAAATCTAGAGAACTAAAGCTCATCACCAACCTGAGATTGAAAACTTTACATGACGTAACCTATGAAATCATAAATGGAGAAATCATAGTAAAAATAAAGTAACCTATGTAACAATAAAGTCAGATTCATCCTGGGAGTGGTAATGGGAGAAATCATAATGAACAACTAGAAACATGCAGAGTTGCTTACAATCAAATAGATGAAAAAACACATACAAAAAACGTAGATAATAATCATGAACAAGCTTAATATTGAATTATGAACAGTAAAGGAACTTACAAAATGTGACATTACGAACCTGGTCAAGTGCACAAGCAAAAATATCCTAGACATGACCCTATTTGACAAGTTGTATTGCTCATGATGCAAGAGGATTTGTACCTGCACTGCCAAGTCAATCAAAATCCATCATTATCTATACAATAAATACAAGTAATTGATGTAGTATTTTTTACTCTAAGATGCATTCTTATGATAATGTTAGAACATATTTTGAAAATGTCAAAACATACCTGAATAAGCTCCTCTTCATTTCAAGAACAATTTATTGGAGTCACATGAACTTGAAACAAGCCTCCCACGATCTGAAAGAGTAGAAACTAAGTCAACAGTGACTTTTTTGTTGCTACGCTGGATCGAGGGAGGTTTGCTCCAAGATTAAATCACTCCAATAAATTATTCTCTACTAAACAGGGCCAACCACGTGAAGGTGGAAGCTCTTATGGCCTCTCCCCCCCCTCACATCACTCTCAATTCCCCAATACCCAATCTATATTTCATTTTTTACTTTCATGAGCATAAAAAAAATATATTCAATAACTAATAAAAAAACAATTCAACAAAAAGTACACAAGGAAACATTGCAATTAATGCTTGACATAAAAATAGTATGATAAATGAGTTTTTTATATAACGCAAAAAAATTCCAAGTATGGTAACGTTTGTCTTATAATAATACAATATTTTACATTATCAAATTTTCTTTTTCTTCTTCCTATTTCTAAATCTCCTAATTACATCATCAATATCATCGTGCTCTGCTCCTATTTCGTGCCTTTCGACCCGCACTACTAACCTAGTTACGTAGTCACGATGTCTGGTCTCATCCAGTGACGGGGCATCGCCTACAAAAATAGATAATATTAAATTTTAATTGTCAGTTTTTAAATATCATTGAACTAGTTCGGTAATATTAATAAAAAAAATTGCAATGAGATTATTTACCCGGTGCACCAGTTGTCGCCGCTGACCTAGTTGCGTAGTCACGATGTCTGGTCTCATCCAGTGACGGGGCATCGCCTACAAAAACAGATAATATTAAATTTTAATTGTCAGTTTTTAAATATCATTGAACTAGTTCGGTAATATTAATAAAAAAAAAATTGCAATGAGATTATTTACCTGGTGCACCAGTTGTCGCCGCTGACCTAGTTGCGTAGTCACGATGTCTGGTCTCATCCAGTGACGGGGCATCGCCTACAAAAACAGATAATATTAAATTTTAATCGTCAGTTTTTAAATATCATTGAACTAGTTCGGTAATATTAATAAAAAAAATTGCAATGAGATTATTTACCTGGTGCACCAGTTGTCGCCATTGGGACTGTTGCCCTGTCTTCCTCTCTGGTGGTAAGATCCTCAAGGGAAACATTCTTTGTCATTTAAAAAAAAACATTATAAGGACAACCATCAAGGTATAATTAGAAAAAATTATAAGTGGAAATTAATTACCGTCACGACCCTCACTAATAGTAGCATTGTCGGCCTAGTCCCCACTACAATGATCAGGTTGCATGTGAGGATCATCTATATGTGGCTCTAAAACTAGGTTATTTGCCTCGACGGTAGTGCTGCTCCCATGATTTAAGAAAATTTGTTAGACATTAAATTTATGGACGAAAAAAACCATATTGAAAGGTTAATGTTTTACCTTATCAGGCATTCTGGATCTTGGGACCTGCCACAAGCTTCTGCGACGTTCAACTACAACTTGATAGCCGAAATGGAAAGCGATATTTTTATCTTCCTATGTAGTTTTTGTTCCGAAGTCATCACCCTACATTACATATGATTGTGTATTTTTAATCATATTTGATAGGATTACAAAAACGTTGGAAGGCGATACAATTAATTATAAGATGTTTAGCTACTTAATTACAATTTTTGCGGCTAATTTCAAGTAGGTGCCCTGGCCTAGCTTGTGATGGCCCTTTTTTTCAATCCTATCTTTGGTTTCCTTTGAGGTGTCAGGCAACCTAGCATCAAAATATTGAAGTCAGATATGACGTAGCACACTTTTATTTTAGACATAGATAAAATTAAAGCTATTGAATTAAAGTTGTAATTTACCTTGCGGGTCCAGTTGGCATTTTTCTTTCTTTCTTTGCCCTTTTCTCTTTTCCATCATGGATGAGTGCTCTCCACTCACTCTCTGGAACTATGAGAGGACACTCGTATCTAGGGTTAAATTTCAATTGCGTCCTATAGGTGTCCCTGGTATATTTCAAATATTTGCCGGCTACCCGAGCCGCCGCTGTTCTGTCAAATGTGCCGACCCCAAAAAGGGCTTCTAGATAATCTAGAAGTTCTTTTTTCAGGTTGGAATTCTGGGAATTCCACCCTGTGCGTATGGTTGGGCCAAAAATTACCAACGCATGGGTCTCCAAAAACCTGTAGAACTCATTGTTTCCTACACAGAAAAAAAAAATATATTATCATTAATTTAAAAATAAAAATCATGATAAATATGTTTTAGATAAAGTACATGAAATAGTTCAAATATTAAAATTTACTTGGGAGTTGTATGTGCTTTATAGGGACACCTTCATCGTTCACCAACAACATGCCATTAATGGTCCCTGTGGAGCTGACACGTGTAGCTCTAGGAAACACAATAATGTAGTTGGCCATATCAGCCTCATCATTTCCAACACGTTCAGCGGTTGGTTGGGTGTCTGCTTGGGCAGGGTGTGTTTCTTGGCTGGCACCTAAAGGAGTAGAAGGTGTATGAGAGGGTTGCTAGGCAATCTCTTGCCCTTGTGTCCCACTACCACCAACACCGGGTTCAGCAAGTGCTAGAAAATGCTACATACAAAAGAAATTTTTGTTAGTTTAGTCAATGTAAAACTTAAAAATCAAACTATCACAATTCATCTCATGCAGAACAAAAAAAATATCCTTTTGACTTTTTATTATTACTTGATATGTTTCTAGCTGGCTCATAAGTTTTTTTATCCTCTCTTCTATTTCAGGTGTTTGAGGTGTGTCTATCAAAGTATTAAATTCTGACCTTGCATCTCCTGCCTTTTTTCGCAACAAGAACACTGGAGATAGGGATGAAGAAAGCTCTTCCTCAAAGAGAATATCATCAAGTGTACCATGGCTAGGTGTCTGCATATTTGAAAAAAATTAATATTATTTCAATTATGTAAATAACTAAAATACCTGAAGATAGAGCAATGCTGGCACTTTACATGTTCTTCTGCTGGCCTCTTTCCGTGATCATCCCGTCTTAGGGTTGTTCCTATACTACCCTAATCAGTCTGCCACATTGCAATAAAATTGTAAATGTAAAAAATTGAAAAAAATATCTAACTTGAAAACACAAAATGAAAACTGAAATAATTTCTAATAAGACACCGGAAGACAGAGTTAGAGTTTCAAATATGCCTTACATTGAATTCAGTCCTAGAAACATGTCATTGCACATTAAGGCACCCAAACAAGAGACGAGTTGACAATGAAGACCTTATTGAATATATTGTTGGAGCAAATTCTAGTAAACTTGTTGTGAAGACCTTGAGGACATTTTTGGAGCAACATTGTTGAAGCTGATGGTATAGCATTGTTGGAGATGATCTTGAAGGGCCTTGAAGTGAAGCTTTTGGAGCAACTATTGAAAAATCCTTAGAGCATTTATGTAAGGCACTTTCTACCTTCCATCACCTTTTTCCTTTCAATATCCTTTAAACGATTTTGTTGATATTTAATGTTTGAACTTTGAAATCACGTTATAATTCCTTGATTATATGTGTTTGGGGACTTTCCCTTTGAAATTACCCAAAAATACCCTGGCAATTTTATCTTCAGGATGCATGTCTGACCCTATTGTTCAATATTTTGATTGATAGTAGTAAACATAGAGAGTTAGGGGGCTCTTGAATTGTTTTGGTTGGGCCATTATATCCATAACATCTATTAGGGAGAACCCCCCTTGATTTGGAGGAGAGCTAGCCCGAAGTGAAAAGAGGTTGGTGAGGTGACAATGGGGCTATTGAATTACACATGGTATCACACTTTAGCTTTAGGAATTTATCTTGAGAAGTGCGAGATTTTGCTATATCAATTCTCAAATTTTTTACAACACTATTGTTAAGAACTAATAAGAAGTGATGTTGAGGGGTTTTTGGGTATAAGAAACAATACCATTTAAAAACTAGGGTTCTCAGTCCTTGGCATTCCTTCACCTGGGCCTAGGGGCACACTAGAATAATTTCACACTAAACCATGCAAACTTGAAAGTAACTTAATAGATCCATAAAGTAATAATAATCATAATTCATAATTTCCTATTGTACGATATGATGCAAATTATTCAAACATGAAGCAATGAAGAAATGCAATGTCTGAATTTCAAGATTGATGAACCAATACAAGAAGTTAGAAACTACAACTTTGATTCAATACTCTATGTCCTAACTCCAGGAAGGAATCTAGTTTGTAGTACAGAACATGCATTGTGTATTATCAATTCTTAATTGACAACAACTAAAGGACATCTACCTCATCAATTCCTTCCCATTCTGTGTTTTTATGTTATATTCCTTATAAAAGTGTCAAATTTCTCTCAAAGTAAGCAACCACTGAATAAAACTAAAAATAGTTGAGATATTATTGAGAAATGGTCATTTATTTCTTGAAAGGATCTTCACAATTTCTTTGGTTATTTTTCATCTCAAGAAACAAGAAATGACCTAAGAAACTATCGTGATGTAATATAAGAAACAACATGGTGCAATGGCCATTTTCAAAGCGAAATGATGTCCATTGAGGACATGGCCTTTATTTGATTCCTGTTTCATAGGAGTTTCGGGTAGAAATGGAACTTTTTTGTACCATTTCCAGTAGTAAAAAGGGAAAACCTTCTTTTTCCATGGGAAATAATTTACCTTTCCTTTTTAAAGATAACCTAAATCACAAAAAATATGAACTATACTGCACACATTCTTGGATAATGTGAAAGTGGAAAAGGAATACCCTACACAAGTGATGCACACATGTACATTTGAACACTAATAGATTTTTGTAGTTGAAATGCAATGCTTGTTTTCATTTAAATGTAGGGTTTTTAAAGCAGGAAGAAATAATGGCTTCCAAATTAATAAGCGTTTCTTTGGGAAAAATTTAAATCTTGTATTGGGTGATGCAGATAATAGAGGGTATTGAATCTTGATTCTTGACATCTAGAGAGAACCATACAGCCTAACATAATCCAATGGAATTGACCAAAAAAACCCAAATAGAGTCAACCCTACTATAGGAGGAAGGGCCTGCAATAAGAACTTACCATTTTGCAAGAGTTGAGGGCAAATGTTGTTCTGCAAGAGCTGAGGGCGAATGCTATTCTGCAAGAGCTGAGGGTGAACGCTGAGGGCGAATGCAGGGCGAATTATGTTCTGCAAGAGTTGAGGGTGAATGTTGAGGATGAATGTTGTTCTGCAAGAGCTCAGGACGAATTCTGAGGGCGAATGCTGTTCTTCAAGAGCTCAGGGTGAATGCTGAGGGCGAATGCTGTTCTGCAAGAGCTGAGGGCAAATGCTGAGGGAAAATGTTGTTCTGCAAGAGCTAAGGGTGAATGCTGAGGGAAAATGTTGTTCTGCAAGAGCTGAGGGTGAATGCTGAGGGCGAACGTTGTTCTGCAAGAGCGGAGGGTGAATGCGCGCGTGATATCAGACGTTAATGTAGCTATTGCGACAGATATAAGTTTCATATTTTTAATAAAATCACTTTTATGTAGCGCGCATATAAGTTTCATATTTTTATGTAGCGCGCATATAAGTGTCATTATATCGAAAGAGGAAAAAGTGTTGTTATTGCGACGGATGTCTCCAAACATCGCAATTGCGACACTTAGACATTGTGTCGCACTTGCGACGTTTGGAGGCAGCCGTCGCAATAGCGACGCTTTGGGGCATAGTGTCGCAATTGCAACGTCTTCCTCCAAACGTCGCAACTGCGACACTTTGTCTAAGTGTCAGTATTGCGACAGTTTTATATAAATGTCGGTATAGCGACGGTTTCAGGTGGGATTGAAAAAATTTGGGGAAATTTCTGACATTTGGTCAAAAGCATCGAAACCAAGTGTCGGAATTTCCGCCAAATGTACTAGTGATAGATGGGAAAAAATGCACCTATAAAAAAGTTAAAAAATCATAGTGTCATGTGTCTTATAATAACCCAATAGTTAACATATGAAATATAGATGTAATTACATTTCAAAGGTGCATTATTAAGTTTAAATGTACATAAATAGATTATTATCGAGTGGGTGCACCCAATCCATACGTTTAGCGCATCCTCTTAAGCATGTAGGTAATGATCGGTTGCACCATATTTCTCTCTGACTTGGTCAGAAACCCAGTTGTTGGGGTATACTTTTGGCATATTTTCTTTTCAATGATTAGGATAAAGCACACTTGTACCATTAAACCATTTGAATTATTTCCTGTCGCTATTCCATTTCATCCTCTTTTGTTAGTACAATGCGACCCATGGTTGTGTCGCTTCAGAATTGTAAAGAAAAAAATTATTGATTGCTTCAATTTATGCATTCGCTGATGAAATAAAACTGAGATATAGTACATATGAGATCAAAATATACATTATATCGATGTTCAACATGAATATTTACTTTTTTTAAATTTGAAAAATTATAAGTCGCTTACTATTTATGAAGCACATTTTTCCATTCGTTTGGAGTAGCTCCCATTCTCTTTTTTCTTCATCCCTTTCATCATCCCAAATCACCACACTTGGTCTGTTGTTAATATTATTGATGTACTCATTTGCATAATAGAAAGAATCATACGATATGTACCCCTCTACCATAGACCCCTTGGGTTTTTCCCTTTGTCGAGAAAACCTTTCAATTTATTCATGTACTTCTCTAAGAAGAACATCAAACGACAAGAAACCACCCCAACTAATTCAACCTCATATACTAGGTGGATTAGAAGATGAACTTGCAATTCCATGAAACTCATTGGCAGTTCCTTCTGAAACATACAAACAATATCAACTATCTCTTGACGCCACCATGCAATGCTAGCCACATGAATCTCCCTTGAAGTGATCAACATACAAATGAAAATAATTTAGATATGGAACATCCTAGATCTTGGGGAAATTCATGTTTCACAGGCCCATGCATGAACAAAGGATAATGACACTGGAGAGTTATAAACATGTGCAATAATATACAAAATTAGTTATGTTTTATGATCGCTACATGGGATAAAATTTACTAATATAAAAATAATAAAATCATTATTTTGGTATTATACGTACTCTTAGAATATTCAAATGGTCATGTGATTTCAACCCTGAAAAATGTTCATCCACAATGAAGAAGCATCGTAGTGAATACCCATATGAAGATGGCACCCTCATACCGATTATAACTTCCTTTGCCAAGGAAAGATCATATTTTTAAAAATCCATGGGACATCACCTTCTTTGAAATACCATGAATTAGAGGGACCAACACTTGCCTCTGATCCTGTACTTTCTAATCGTCTTGGTCATTGTTTCTTTTTAGATTTTTAAGTAATAATATCTTTCGTAACAGCCAATGTGTCACTTTGTTTCGATGATATGTTAATCCATAAAGAAGAAGAAACATATTTAAATATATTCATGGGATCTAATAAGTGTGTAATCTTAAGATGCTCCCAATATGGGAGGTTATAAAAGATAGATTTCCTTTTCCTCCCAATGGGAAATTTCTTAACATAGGTGTCAAAGAATTTTGGAAAATCGAACATAGTCTCCCCATTTAAATAAAAAATTTCTATGAACTCATTCTCCTTCTCTCTCTCATATGCTCTAAGTCATTCAATTGGTGTCGTTATTGGAGGCCTTTAGGTTCTTTCTCTTTTACCATTGAAATAATATGCTTCTCTTCTGTAAGGGTGTTCTTCTTGGAGGAATACCCTGGAGCAGTCATACAACGACTTTCGTAGGTCATTGGACCATCTAGCTTTCAAAGAAGGTCCATAACATTTACATCCAAAATACCGTTTGGTTACAAGACCTGTGAGGTTATTGTATACAATATATATGTATGACACGTTAAATAATATCATGAAGATCATAAAAATTACAATGATTTAAATAACTGATATGCGAAATAATAGTGTTATGTATATAAAGAAATCGCTAAACATGTAATTTACCAGAGCAAACTCCTAAGCCTGGATAATCATGTGTCATGTAAGCACATATGCCATACAACATAGAACTCCTCTCTTCCATGATGGGTCTTGATACATCATATACATTTATCCCATCCCATAATTCCTTCAATTCATCTACCAGTGGTTGTAAGTAGACATCCATATTCTTCAATTGTCTTCTACCAGGGACTATGATATCCAACACAAAATGTTCATTGTTCACGAACAACCATGGGGAGATATTGTTATTGATCACTACTACAGGCCGAATAGAATATTTGGTGTTCTGGAGAGAATATGGGTTGAGTCATCCATGGCTATGCTAAGTCGTAGACTTCGTACTTCATCCTTGAATTTTTCAGGCCATGTATCCTCTATATGCTTCATGGCTATTGAATATGTTAGGATTCACATAAATCCCAACTCACTTCTGTGTAAGGCATGCCATCCCTACAGCATAGCTAATTATTTTCAACAGAAGAGCCTTTGAATCCTTGGGATTATAGGCATGTGCCTAAATATCTTAAAAGGAGGACCACGTGAATTACCCTTATTTTTTGATTTATCATACCTGTCGTGCCCACATTTTGGACATATCTTTTTGTCTGCATATTCTCCTCTATATAGAATACAATCATTTGGACATGCATCATATGATATGCACTCAAAACCAAGCATTTTCAACAATTTTTTTTCCTCTTTGTAGCTATCGGGCAAGACAATATCACTTAGATAACCTTATCTTTGAATAACCTGTAGTTGGCGATCATGGACAATAATAAATCTACGTTAATGCCGATATAAATATTAACGTTCATAAAATTGACCATTTGTAATTTTCATTGTGTGATTATATTTCTTAGAATATAAGGGAGGAATTTATGGTAACTTACCTCAAAATTTCCAACAAATGTGCATTCAACAAGAAAAAATTTTCTTTCAAGTTGTATAGTAACATCGTTGTCCCCAACTAGGTAGACTTTGATTGACCGCTAAGTACAAAATCTATGATATCAATTAGTAATCACATCAACTATGCATGATTAATTGGTTTGACTTTGAAACAATTACATTAATATACCAAACAATTATTATTACCATCATTGTCCCGGGATTGTGGCTAGAAGATGCAATATTTTTACAATTGGCAAGGTGAAGTGGCTGTCCATTTTCATCTACCAAATATGCCTTGCGGTATGCTGCTCCTGATAAGAGCTTCCGATGTTTTGCATTTGTTTGAATATTTTGTGCATCTGAACTCAATTCTAAATCTACATGAATGTGCAATTTTTTATACATTATAAATTTTTTTAAGCTAATTGACGTGGATAAAAAACATAAATTCAATTAGATAATGAAAATATGAATAAAATCCAAAGTAAATATTATGTCTTCGCGATGGAACTTGAGAAATATTATGGAGCGAGCTGGATTTTGAAGAATTTTCCATTCAATATAATTATGATATTTTCTCCCTTCATTTGAGCAAACTAAAAAATAAATTTTGGTGTACACACCTAAAAGTAATTTCGGTGCCTTAAAAATGGAATTATTGTTATCGATGTTAATATACATTAAACGCACCGGTGTGTTTTAGTTACGGCTCAATGGTGTTGTGTTAGTAATCGACACACCGGTGCCAAATAGCCACAAATTAATAAAGTGAAACTTTATTTTTTTAAAGTGAAAAAAAAGAAGTAAATTGAAAAATGGGCAAAAAATTGTTTTGGAAAATCAAATTTCATAAAAAAATTCTTTAAATAGTAAAAAAATTTCATTATTTCATTATTTTTGCGAAAAAATTCAGGGAGATATTTGCACGAGAGACATACCTGGAGCAAGAGATTATGAGAGCACTATGGAGCAATGAAATACTTTCAAACAAAATTATTCAGACAATTAGAATTCGAAACCTTTGGTGATTAAATTTTACTATAATAATAATTGTTCTTACATTTTATGTTTGATTAAATACATGGTAAGTAAGAAATTTAAATTTTACTGTTCATTTTCAGACAAAAAAAAAAAAACCATTCTTACGCTAAACCCTTGATTATTTTTCTTTCTGGCCATGCTTCTTCCTATTTTTGTGACTTACGAATTAGGCCTTTTCATTTTGGATTTATAGGGTTTTTATTTCTAATATATGCCTAGGACATCTAACCCATGGGACAACTTGCAGAGTTAGATCCCAATCCATGTCAGCCCTTACAGATTTGAAAAGAAGAAGAATTTTTTTAATTGGTGCACCCTGTGTAAAATAGAGCATCAGTGCATTGTTTTATCATAGTGCACCATGCACATACTATTTGATGAAAACAATTTAAAAAGAGATTTTTTTTTTATCCGTGCACCATATGTAAGATAGAACATTGGTGCACTATTTCATTATAGCGCACCACGCACGTAATTTTTGACAATTTTTTTATTTTATTTTATGTCTATGTTAATTGATGCACTGTTTAACATATAACACATCCAATCTCCTTGTTGATAGAGAGCACTGTACAATGGTCAATTTTTTTCGGGTACGCTTACAAGAATATGTCGCACCGCACCCTCCACAAGATCATATGCTAAAAAAACTAACACTAGAGGATTTTTATTAATTTTTCTGTGTTAATCAGTGTGCTGGTTAACATATAATGCATTGGTTCTCCTTGTTGACATAGAGCATTGTACGGTGTTTCTAATATTTTGGTGGTGCATTTATAAGAACACGCCGCATCGACGTCGAGGTATACATCATTAAAGGCACACCGTTTTCTTGATTTTTTATTTTTACCTCGAAATTTTATGATTTATTTATAAAATATATTAATGAATGGTATGGTATAGGTTTCATATTGATAAATAAATGGATGACAAGAGATCGAGTAACAAAAATAGTGATAACACATCAATAAAAGAAAAAAAGGCAAGTTCTTTGTAAATTCTTTACAAAAACTATTATTTTTGAACTATATTTAAGTTTAACTAGTACGTATCATTTTGTGTGTATCATGCAGAGCCACAAAATGATGAAGCTTGATAAGATTATTTCTGATCTAGGACCAGAAGAGCGTAAAATCTTGATGGAAAAATTCCAAAAGGATGAATCAGGTCAATGAAAAAATACTATCGATCCAATATGAGTTAATTTTTTTAATTTTCAATAATAATAGACTTTAAAATATTAGATAACATATTTCAAAAATTTTACTAATTCACATATGTTTAATGTTCTACAGGGACCAACAACTCATAAAAGGAATTTTGTTCTAAGAAAAGAAAGTAAATAGAACATGCAAAATGAAAATGAATTGCTCCTTAGCTCATCTGGAGTGGTGTTGGAGGTTAACAAAAGGGGGAATTTTTTTTACAAAACGCTGAGGGATCTAGTGGAACGAATGTATAGATGTTCTTTCCACTTACAATAAAAAAATCAATCCAATGATTCCAAGAGCCAAATTTTATCTAAACCACAGGATGAGTTTCCAGAGAATTGGTTAATGAGACATGTCTGACTTTAAGTAGAAAAAATGTACAACAACAAAAAAAAGGAATGAAAAAGTAATATTCCTTTAAATTTTTTTCTAGAATTATATGTATATATTACTAGAAAGCAATCAATTATGAATATCACTTTTGTTATATTTACTTTTCATATATCAATATAAAAATTAAATTGTTTATTGTCATGTTAAATTTTTAGGAATATTATGAAAATCTCAAAGGATGAATGAGTTGATATCATAAATATGCTAGTAGGAATATCCAAAAATGTGTACAAGGAGATGGTTAAATAAATGGGCATAATTGCATCGCACGAGGAGACATCTCAAAAACAACGTGCTTCAAATGTAATATGTAATCATTGAATTTTTCGATTACGTACAACAAATAAACAATTTAGAATTAAATATTAATTTTCAAGTATTTCTTGTAGAAAAGAAAAGAGAATGGAACCCATTCAACACATAAAGTAGGACGACAAGGAAGAAAGGGATTGATATCTAAGTTTGTGAGTAATGGTTACTTCCTTATTAAAACTTAACTAGATTTAATTTTTGTATATTGTAAGTTGTTTTACAAAAATCATCATTGAATTTCTTCAAACAGGTGCCAACATACAAAGAAGAACCATCAGACGAATTGATTGACACTGGGTTAAATATGGGTTGTGAGTATATGTTGGAATATCAGAAATTAATTATGGAATTTGTAAGCATCTATCAATATTTTTTTACTTACATCTGCTTATAATTAATAGAACACAAAATTATTTTATATTGAATATATGATTGGCTATGGGGTATAAAATTTTCAAGAAACAAAGTATGGAACTGTGCCAGCAAATGCAATGTTGACAGATGGCATGAAATTTGGTTTTGAAAGAGTGTGTATATTTCATGAGTCAATTCTTGCTATGGTACGTCATTTATTTTCAATTTACATTGATGTATATTATTTAATATTGCAATTTTCATTATTCTCACCAATGTATATGCACTCATTACAATTTATTTTTATGTTTGTAGATGGAAGGTGGAAGTAGCTTGAGCAATGACAACAGTTCAAGTGAAGAATGATGATCATTATGTTTGGATATCAAAGAAAGGCGTTGTATTTTTTGAAATATTTTTTTGTGAAAGCAGACATTTTGTTTAATGTAATGGACATACTGTCCCAATTTAAAGAGATAGGAATACCAATAACTGTCCCATTTTGTATGAAAAAGAGTGTCTTCTATATATATATATATATATATATATATATATATATATATATATATATATATATATATATATATATTAATTTATTCTATTGTGTTCTCCATTGTCGTTGATAAATGTAACACCATTGATCAAATATATGGATGATTAACTATTATAATGAAGAGATGTGAAATCTGATGATATGATATAACAAATTAATCCAATCACATTCAAATGCACTAAAAAAAAATTAATTTATATGAATACTATTATAAGACATGTGTCTACTTTTGATGAATAATGAATTTAAAAATATCACAATAATTATGATATGATATAACAAATTAATTCAAACATCACATCCAAATGCACTAATAAAAATTAATTGATATGAATATTGTTATAAGATATGTGTCCACTTTTGATGAATAATGAATTTTAAAAAATCACAATAATTTCATTGTCACAGGTCGATGTTTCTAAAAAATAAAAAATGAACATCGGTGAGTGTTAATTACTATGCACCAATGCATTTGTACACTAAGGCACACTGGTGCATTTCAACCAATGGGTGCCGCAAAATTACCAATACCAATTAGAACTCTCGATGCATTTCTGTGATACCGTGGAATTGTGTGTTTATGTGAGACTTCTCACTAATGTGTTTCTATGAGCTATGGGCACCACACAAATATCAATACCAATTAGAGTGCTTAGTGTGTTTGTGTGATATTTCTCACCAGTGTGTTTGTATAATACTACACACCAGTGCATTGATACGATCTATGGGCACCACACAAATATCAATACCAATTATAATGTCTTGGTGTTGTGTATCACCTATAGTGTGTCCAATGTGGTTTTAGAACTTAACAGTTTGGTGCATGCACCTTCGACTGCTCCAAGGCAACTGTTTGGCTGGAATGCACCGAGACATTACTAAATGCCTTGAGGCATCCTAAATTTCTTTTCCATCATGGTGCTTGGTAGTTTTATAGTACTTGTGCGTTCATTGTAAAACACACTGGTGCGTTGACACCTGATTAGTGTACCGATGAGAAAAACATCCTTAACAACCTCGACCTCCCAGTTGTTTTTAGTTGTGTTGAAATTCTGTTATAAGCTCCGCCAAAACCTCTATTACTGAAAAAGGATGTTGTACCAAATTTATTTTTGACAATTTTGGCCAATTTTATAACACTAAAAACCTCTGCTAAAGGGTCTTTTCCTTGTAGTGAAACCTTTTATGCATTTTCAAAAAATCTCAATGTAGAACACTTGGATGTGGTGTTAAGAATTTTTGTTCAGTACCTAGATGGGGAGGTGCAAAATGGTTCAAATTCCACCCTAATGTTTCAATCACTACCTGGGAGGAGATGGAAAGCTATTTTATGCATAAGTGGGGAGAGAAAAGGGAACATGTGTATATCCTCACAGAATTTATTGCAATGAATAATAAACATAATTAATATGTTTCAGAATTTATAAAAAGGTTTAAAAAATTATAAAATAGTATTCCTATTGAAATTAAACCTCCCAAGGTTGTTGTGAAAGTGGTATTTGATGGAGCCTTTGAGACCGAATTTGGTCTCACCCATAGAGAAAGGAAGTCCTACACCCTGAACCAAATTCAAATAAATTCTCTAGAAGTTGAAGAAAATTTCACCTCCACTGGAAAGTGGAAAGGGAAAATTGAGTATGGTTAAAGGAGGATGGGAAAGGAATAAGCCAGTTCTCAGGGCTATGGAAAGGAAATCCAAGAGCAGAAACTAGAGGAGATGAATAAACCAATAAGAAATATATCTCACAAGCTTTTGAAACTGGAGTTGGAAAAAATGACCCTCCTCGACAAAGTCAAACAACTCCTAACCGAAATTTCAACCCTCAATATAGGAGGCGGTCCTTATTGTTACATCAATTTTTGGTCATCTAACCATGTATAATTAGATAAATTTAAATACATGATTCAAGACTAATTTTACCATAGTAAAAATTGGTTTCACTAACAAATAATTTAATAAACCATCGTTTATTAAGTTATTTATGGTCCAAAATAGAAAACCCCATGAGGAATAATTAAATAAATCCTTATTTATTTTATTTTCCTGTAGGAATAATTAATCAAACCTCTGTTTAATTATATTCATGGTCATATTTAACCCAATTAATGAGAAATAATTAGATAAATCATTATTTATCTTATTATTCTCTAGGAATAATTAATTAAATCATTATTTGTTTAATTATTCCTTGATCCCATCCTTGAAATGATAAATAAATATTTTATTTGTTTATTATTGCTAAATAAAGGGATTTAATCAATTTAAATTCATTTTCTCTCCAACAAAATATAATAAAATATTCCAACCAATTAGACCTAAATTTTGGTTAATAATATCTTATTATGCATCATTATTAAGGATAACTCAATATTTTGTTATAAATAGAAGGATTTTCCATTCATTTCTTACCTTTGATCCTTTTATCTTGGTCAAAATTTGATCCTCTTATCATTGTCTATATTTGATTCATTTTTACTTTCTTTTGCTTGTTGAGCTCCCTTTGAGTTCTACACACCTTGGGTATTCTACAACCACTAAGAGAGAAAATCTGAAGCTAAAGTGTTTGAGGAAAACCAAGAACCCATCCCATTGAGGGGGACTCTTTATGTTCCCTTCCCAGGTGTTACATAATACAAAAAATTATTTATAATTCTTGTCTTGTCCATTGGACATTTTGGAGAAACTCTTATTTAATTTTGATGTTTTGCTAATTTATTTACATAGATCTGGGTTTATTTTGCATTTGTTTTGATTGTTTGTTATAGATATAAGAAGTTGAATAGCTACATTTGTTGTTAGGGTTGTTTTTCATGTGCATCTAAAGTCATCTCTTTTTGTACACTTGCGTTAATATTTCATACTAACAATTGGCAACTCTGGGTGCTACGAATCCTTCAGATGATCGTTTGATCATCTTTGATGTTTAAAAATCAGATCATCCTTGCTTACCTTCATCCATCGACTTCGAAATACTTATCAAGGTCTGGAATTCCCATGTTTCCCTATGTATCATTGATGAGGGGGCATCCACCAGCGTGATGTTCACCTCGATTTGGAGGCAACTCGGACCACCTGAGTTAGTCCCATCCACCATTACTTTACGTGCTTGAGACAATCACTCTTCTCAGCCCCTTGGCATGTTCCACAATTGTCCTATTACTCTTGTGGGAAAGATTATTTGCATTGACTTTGAATTAATTGATACCCCCATGTATTACAACATTCTGTTGGGTCGCAGCTACACCTATGCGATGTCTGTTGTCACATATGCAGTTCACCTTAAGATGTTCTTTCCTCACAATGGAAAGATTGTCACCATAGATCAGTTGACATATTACAAGCCGAAGCCTCAACTCTATCCTGAGTCTATCATCTCTTCCATGGCTGATAAACAAACTATAACACCTGTTAGCAATGTTTCACCTAGAGTCTATAAAGATTCCACCTTACTTAGTGCATTCCCTGGTCCCCCTCCTCTTGTCATAGACCCCAACTCATTGAACGTTTGCAAGATGAGATCATCTCCCTAACTAACCATAAGTGGTCTGGTTCAACAACCCAGCAGCCCAAGCCTTCGCAACCTGTTGGTGGTCACTCGATGGAGTGTACATGGCTTTCCTTTGAAGTACCCTCCTCTTCTATTGGTGTCTCTTCCACTCATTTTCAACCAGGAATGGTTCCCCCAAGCCTTCACTAGATGGGATCCATTCGTCTAGGCCATCACCCCTCAGGTCAGATATTGTTTCTCGCTCCCCCCTATTGAGACTTTTTGGTACATGTTATAGATATGTTGAGCCTTGCTAATTTGACCATTAGGATCCTAGTCTAGTACATTGAAACCCCAGTCGAAACCCTACCTATTCAGCCCAAGCCTAACATCTATTTGACCCTGGTCTAATCGGTCACCATGACCCCTTCCTTTACTTCAGTGCCTGCCACCTCAACAAGAATCTACTATTGTTTTGGAAGCATATTGTCAAGGGGGAAAAGCCAGAAATAAGGAGCCTAAGGGAAAGGTTTCCCAAAAAACTCCTACTCCTCCTAAGCCTCCAAAGAATTCATCTCTGTGCACTTTGTGTGATATTGCTGGGCACGCCACCCATAATTGTCCCGAACTTCCTCGTCTCAAACCTGTGGTCAACAAGTCATTTCCTGAATCTAATATCCCATAGGTCCATGTTACATTACCATATTCAACCAATAAACTCAAATCGTTGTGAAAAAACAACCCTTATGCTTTGTGTGATCTTTATGGCCACTATCCTCACCTTTTTCCCCATCTCGACGACTATCACGACACCCTTGAAGTTGTTCATCAAATAGAGGCCACTTGTAGTGGATTATGTACCCCTCTACTTGTGTGTTTTGCTTTAGTAGATCTAGAGGACATTATAAAACCTCCTCCCGATGTCAATACAAAGGAATCTACAACCATCATCCATTATCTATCACCATCCATGAGATTCTGAGTGGAACATGCCTTCGCAGAGTTCCCTTATGTTTTGACTGAACCTCCTTCGACAATCACCTTGGTCTCAACATCGGTAGATATTTCATCTGCTAGTTCTTAGTCTACCCTCCGTAGCGATGCGTATGTGAACCATATCTCTCATGATGATGCATTAGGGAGCCCCGGCGTGTCATGTGGTCTTTCTTCTGCCAATCCCCCCATATTTCACTTTGATGAAGAAATTATGGAAGAAATGACCACCCCTGACTTTCCTTGGGAAGCTATGCAACATCATGCATACTTCTCTCCGAAGAATTCCCTTGACCAATATGTTGTGGAGGCTAAGGACTTTATCTTTGCTAATGTCGATTGGTTTAAAAATACTAATCCCACACCCGATGCTTTCGACGAAGAAAAAAATTCCTTAGGGGGACCTTACGCCCTAGATGAAATTAAGCCTTACATAAAGCTACTCAATATATTTCGAAATGTTTATACTAGGACCTATTTTGAGAGGCCCAGCCATGATCTTGCCATTGTTGACCATGAGATTGAAACACAGCCTAATGCCTACCTTGTCTATCACAAGTTGAGACCCATTTCTCAAGAGAGGCTCTCCAAACGTAAATCGATAAGCTCAATCAAGATGGTTTTTCTTATCCCATCCTTAAGAAATCAGGCACCATCCGTGTCTGTATGGAATTTATTTACCTAAACAAATCTTGTCCCCATGATAGCTTCCTTGCACCATGTATCAACCATATCTTTACCAATTGTAAGGGGCATAAAAACTTTACCCATAGCATCCCTCATTTATGTTTTATTTCTCCCATGCATTCAAGATTCTTCTATTTTCCATCATCTTCTCCTTTGTTGTCTTGTGGTTCCTTTCAGATGTATCCTTCATCCACACCATACATCGGCTATGCTGATGGTGCAGGTCGCTACTCGCAAAATGTAGCCTCAGCATCCCGGGCCATTTTTACCCCCATACATTCATTGCTCATTTCCAATGGCATATGTATTGGATCTGCCACCAATAATCAGGCTGAATATGATGCAGTGATAGGTTTTTTGGTTGATGCCCATTACCATCGCATCCTTCATCTTCATGTTTGTCTAGATTCCCTGCTTCTTGTTAGACAATTGAATGGTGTTTATCGTGTGCATAACCCTTTCCATTTTATAAGATATCTACAAGTGAAACTCTTAATGCGTGACTTTGAAACCATTACTTTCAGTCATGTACCTAGAGCCCAAAATCACTTTGTATATAGCATTCCAAGCAATATTCTATATTGGCACTTATCACATGCATTTAACACAAGACAATAACATAACCAAAAGGTGAGCCACATGCTCGTCATATCTAAAATATGCATATCCATAATATGTGTCCAACAATTCATAAATGTTTTGGATTCCTCTACTCTAATACATCTGACATTGTAATATTCCAAATTTTCCATCAGTTAATTGGAATATGAGAGTTCTTATTTTTCTTATTTAGTTAAGTAAATAAAAGGGTGGAGGGACCCATAAACCTAGTAGATGAATAAAATCCACTTATATAGTGTAAATGTAGGTTAATTGAGTAGTGGAGTAGCATAATAATGAAGAAAGGGTGGAGGTGATAGAGAATTAATGAGGAAGATGATGGAGATAGTGAAGGAATAAATTGCAGGGATGATGGAGGAAGTGGTGCATTAAATGCACACATGATGGAGGGAGTGGAGAGTAATTGTAGCAGTGATGGAGATCATGGAGGACAACGCAATCTTTATGGAGGCTAGTGTCCACATGTGCAATGCAGTTTTGAAGTGGGCCAAGGCTAGGGAAGGCTCACAACCATAAAAGGAAGATGAGGGTAGCAAAGGAGGGGAGTCTAGATTTTTATTGTTGAGTGTTGTAAGACATTTCTTTGCACACTTAAGTTGTTTATCTAAGTATTTTGTGTTCTTTAGCACCGAGTGTTCCCGAGTGGGAATCCCACCTTTACCCACGGGGGAATTTGAGTGCCTAATTTGGGAAGGTTTTCTTGGGTAGCATTTATCATCTGGCATTCAGTTCCATTTTTAGCCACTCTCATCTACACTTCCAGCTACAGGAATTATGCATTCCTGAACTTGGGTTTGAGAGTTGGAAGGTTGTTCTCAGTACTTCAGCTGAGAAAACTATGGAGGGATTAGCCCTTCACATTGTGGATCCATTGCAGTCTTCTAGTAGTTTCATTTTTATATCTGGCATCAACCCATCCATATATTCTCCTATGGAGCAACATTTCCTATAGGAATTGTGTAATTCTACAGTGAGGTTTTGAGGAGAAGAGGAAGTTTGAAGAAAATCAGCTTAGAATCCTATGAGGGATTAATCCTTCACTGTAGTGATTGCTTTACCAGCTTGTGATCAACAATGTATTATCTATTAGCAGGCTACATCATAAGCCCTCCTAGACAACATGGTATTTCCCAGCAGTTCTGCATGCAACAACTCCATATCTAGTGAAGGAGCTAGAGCTCAAGTTTTGAGCTTGGGAATCGGGAGAAGGGACCAACCCTTCAGTTAGTGAGATGAGTGGGTGCTATTGTAGTAGTTAGATCATTCTTTCAGCGCCATATTAGTATCTATCTTGAGGGAGTGTGTAACTTAGCCAGTAGGGGTGAAATTTGCAACCGAAAAAGGGCTGAAATTCCAAACTTAAAATCTAGCCAAACCATTTTTGGGTTTTTCAAGTAGAGTCCACGGTTAAAAGCTAAAATCTTTATAAGCACTCTAGTAGCCTCTCACACATAGATCTTCTTCCCAGTAGTAACAATTTTTACTTTCTAGTGCTAGGTTTCAGTAGAGTTGTTTCAACCATCTTTGGATGGCTTAAGTTCATCTGTTTTTGGAGTAGTGTGTATATTCATTTGTTGTTGATACATAACTATATGACTCAGTTGTTTCTACTCATATGTATGATTTTTTTATGTATTTCGAAATTTTTCCAGCTCTACATGTTTTACTCTTATTTTACTATAGTTGGAATTGTGCATATGTTCTATATTCTTCTCTTTTCCATTTTGGCATATTAAAGACATGCCCATAACATGTTACAAAAAATAAAAATAGGGGTACCTCATGCCCCTACATCTAATCACTATCTGGAAGGTACTGAGCCAATGGCTTGGCTCCTGTAGCGTCCAGATATTGCATACCCTTCTCGACCATCGCCATGCACCGCATGACCCCTCGCCACTCCGAGGGTAGCTTGACACATGCCTCAATGTAGGAGTCATCTAGATATTTCCAATCACACTCTAATACCCCAATCATTAACACCTCACATATGTGATGAACATCCTCAAATAGTGCCTCCAAATCTTCTCTTTTAGCTCCTATAGTTGTGCTAGACTCTGCAACCCCTGGCACTATAGGTCATCCCATATACCCAGTCGATCTCACCAATGCTATATCTACATACCAAAAGTAATGAATCAGTACCACATAAATCATTATAAAACTTTAAATTCACCATAAAATATAATAACTTATCACTAGCCACATAGTCACCATGCTTGACCAGGCTGAAGTGGCAAGTCTAGGTCCCCCTGATGTTTTTGGTGATTTGATACTTCATCCGGAAGCTTTTTCTCCAAGAAGGGTCACTTCACCGCCCCTCAAAAATGAATTTATGCACTTGCGCCACTTGTACTAGGGGCATCGCTTAGACTTCATACTAGTCAACATGTGTGTTTCTTTTCGTCATGAGTAACCATATTTTGCTCATGCTTTTATGTCACTTGCCAGGCCTATTCGGTGTGGTAGCATCATCGAGTCACCCTTGTTCAAAGCATTTGAGTTAAGTCATCATCACATTCATGGAGTCTGTCCTAAGTCCCTTTTGTCTCCTGTTATAGTATTCCATCCATTCATGCCTTGTCCCTCTCTCTTGTAGCCCATTTTGACCTCCAGTCCCACTATCCCCCATCCCCTCAGGAATCGATTCATTCGGTGACAGGTCATCCATGCTTCTTATGCTGTGACAAGGGAAGTCATCCATTTGCTACTTAGTACCTCCCATTCCATCATCATCCCTAGTGTCAGTCCATTAGTTTCTCTAATATGTTCCCTCGTGCCTTAGCTAAGGACCCTCATTACCTCACCTATGACATACCTCCTTATGTCAACCTCAACACATTCATTCTAGAATATAGGTCTATAAGGCAATGTATCTTGGTTCCATCTTCCATCATTGTCCTAGCCTAGGATTAGGAAAAGGGACTCCTTATTTCCCTTTGACTTCATTATTTCTCATCCTCTCCACTTCAACATGATCGAGATTCGTATACTCGATAGTTTCGTGATCCAAATAACAGATGTAGTGATTCCCAGGTGTCTGAGATGCTTCATACATCATGAGGTGGTGGCCCTTCAAGTGGCCCCCCACATGCCCAGATGACCTCATTCTCTTCTACATCCTCAGATGCAGCTCCGCAGATTTTATGGGTTCATCCATAGTCGTTTGCAGTGCCTATAGTATGTATGTATCACTTAGATGATCCATTTATATTTTAAGATCCCATTCCTATTTATCAGGGCTTCTTTGGTTGTTATTATATCTCATGTACTCAGATATTATTGCATTCAGTCCTGGTTGTTTTCCCAGGAGCAGCATGTATGTGGGATTCATTATGTATTTGTCTGGCCCATGTTTACACCAACATATCATGTACTTTGTAGCTTAGTTTAATTTTACTAGGCGAACCATTATTATTTGTACTTTGTTATCTCGGTGGGCATAGCTATGCCTCCCCGTCTCATTGTATACATGTACTCAACCATTAAAGGAGACTTACAGTTGTTGGTCTGGCACCCTCAGGGTTATTATCCTCTCCTTCTTCGCTTCGCCTACATATCTCTCTCTCTATGAATCTCCTTCAGTGTCTAGTGATTATGTTCTTACAACGTACTTCGGTCATACGATTAGCTCCTAACACTCACACGTTGGAGGGAAATATGTTACACCAATTTTTGTTCATCTAACCATGTAAAATTATATGGATCGAAATACACCATGTAAGACCAATTTTACCGTAGTAAAATTGTTTTCACTAGGAAATAATTTAATAAACCGTAGTTTATTAAGTTATTTCTGGCCCAAAATAGAAAACCCCACGAGGAATAATTAAATAAATCCTTGCTTATTTGATTTTCCTCTAGGAATAATTAATTAAAACTTTGTTCAATTATATTCCTGGTCATATTTAACCCAATTAATGAGAAATAATTAGATAAAACATTATTTATCTTATTATTCTCTAGGAATAATTAATTAAATCATTATTTAATTAATATTCCTTCTTAAATTTGACTAAATCATTTAGGAATAGTAAAATAATTCATTATTTGTTTAATTATTCCTTGATCCCATCCTCGAAATGATAAATAAATATTTTATTTGTTTATTTTTTCTAAACAAATGGATTGAACCAATTTAAATTCATTTTCCCTCCAACAAAATTTAATAAAATATTCCAAGCAGTTAGAAATGGATGTTGGTTATTAATATTTTACTATGCACCATTATCAAGGATAAATCAATATTTTTTTTATAAATAGAAGGGTTTTCCATTCATTTCTTACCTTTGATCATTTTATCTTGGTCAAAATTTGATTCTCTTATCATCGTCTATCTTTGATTCATTTTTACTTTCTTTTGCTTATTGAGTTCCCTTTGAGTTCTACACGTCCTGGGTATTCTACAACCATTGAGAGAGAAAATATAAAGTTGAATAATTTGAGGATAGCCAAGAACCCATCCCATTGAGGGGGACTCTTTATGTTCCCTTCCTAGGTGTTACATAATATAGAAAATTATTTATAATTCTTTTATTATCCATTGGATATTTTGGAGAAACTCTTCTTTCATTTTGTTATTTAGCTAGTTTGTTTGCATAGATCTGGGTTTATTTTGGATTTGTTTCGACCATATATTGCAGATATAAGAAGCTAAATAGCCACTTTTTTTGTTACAGTTGTTTGTCATGTGCAGCTACAATGATCCTTTTTCATACACTTGCGTTAATAATTCATACTAACAATTTCCAACTCTGGTGTCGTGGATCATTCAACTGATCGCTTCATCATCTTTGATGTTGAAAAGTCAAATCATCCCCCCTTACCTTCATCCGTCGCCTTCCAAATACCCATCAAGATTTGGAATGCCCATGATTCAAGATGTATCATTGACAAGGGGGCATCCACCTATGTGATCTCTGCCTCTATTTGGAAGTAGCTCGGATCACCTGAGTTAGTCCCATCCACTATCACTTTACATATTTGAGATGGTCACTATTCTCAGCTCCTTGGCATGTTCTGTAACTGCCCTGTTACTCTTGCAGGCAAGACTATTTCCATTAACATTGAATTCATTGATGACCCCTTGGATTACAACATCCTATTGGGTCATAGCTACACCTATGCAATGTCTGTTGTTGCATCTGTGGTTAACTGTAAGATGTGCTTTCCTCACAATGGAAAGATCGTCACCAAATATCAGTTGACATATTGAGAACCAAAGCCCCAACTCTCTCCCGAGTCTATCATCTCTTATGTGGTCGATAAAAAAACAATAACACCTCTTACCAGTGTTTCACCTAGAATATATAAATATTCCACCTTAATTGGTGCATTCCCAGGTCCCCCTCTTGTTGTCAAAGATCCCAGCTCATCGAATTTTTGTGTGATGTAATTATCTGGGGCTAACCATAAGCGGTCTAGTTCAACCACCCAGCAAACCAAGTCTCTGCAACCTGCTGGTGGTCACTCAATGGAGCTGGTAAATCATTTCTTTGAAGGACCCTCCTCTTTTGTTGGTTTCTCTTCCACTCATTTTCAACCAGGAACGGTTCCCCCTAGAATTAACTATTTTGGAGCCATTCCTCTAGGTCATTACCCCTCCAGTCAGATACCATTTCTCATTGACCACTTCGGAGTATTTTTTGTACCTATTGTGGCTACATTGAGCCTTCCTAATTTGACCCTAGCGATCCCAGTTTGGTACATCGATCCCCCAGCCAAAATCCCGCTTGCTCATCTCAAACCTTACACTGCTTTGACCCTGATCCAACCGGTAACGACAAATCCTACCTTTGATTCAGTGCCTATGTACCCTGAACAAGAATCTACTCCTATTGAGAAAGCATCTAGTCAGGGGGGAAAACCTAGAAATAAGGAACCTAAGGACAAGGTTGCCAAAAAACTCCTGCTACTCATAAGCCTCCAAAGAATTCACCTTCATGTGCTTTTTGTGATGTTGCGTGGCGCGCCACCCATAATTTTCTAGAACTTCCTCGTCTCAAACCTCTGGTCAACGAGTTTTTTTCCTGAATCTGATATCCTAGAGTTCCATGTTACTTTTCTAGATTCAACCAAGAAACTCAAATTTTTGCGCGCAAACCAATCTTGTGCTTTGTGTGATCTTTATGGCCACTATTCTCACCTCTATCCTCATCTCGATGAATTTCATGACACCCTTGAAGCTGTTTGCGAAATATAGGTCACTCATAGTGGATCTTGTACCCCTCTACTTGTGTGTTCTACTTCAGTAGAACTGGAGGAAATTGTCATACCTCCTCCCGATGTCAAGACAATGGAATCTATATCCACCATCCATTATATGTCATCATCCATGAGATTCTTGTTGGAACACCCCTCTGAAGAGTTCCCTTCTATTTCGACCGAACCTCCTTTGGTGATCACCCTGGGCTCAACATTGGTAGATCGTTCATCTACTAGTTCTTAGTCTACCCCTCATAGCGATGCGTATGTGAACCATATCTCTCATGATTATGCATTAGGTAGCCCCATTGCATCATGTTCTATTTCTTCTTATAGTCCCCCCATATTTCACTCTGATGAATACATTATGGAAGGAATGACCACCCTTGACTTTCCTTGGGAAGCTATGCACCTTCATGCACACTTATTTCCAAAGCATTCCCTTGACCAATATGTTGTAGAATCTAAAGACTTTATCTCTACTAAAGTTGATCGGTTTAGAAATCCCATTCCTACACCCGATGTTTTCGATGAAGAAAACATTGCCTTGGGGGCACCTTATGCCCCGAATGAAATTGACGCTTACATAAAGCTACTCAATAGACTTTGTAATGTTTCTGCCAGGTCATATTTTGATAGGCTCGGACATGAACCTACGACTGTTGACCCTCAGATCGACACACATCCTGACGCCTACCCTATCCATCACAAGTTGAGACCCATTTCTCAATGCAAGGATCTCCAAACCGCAATCGATAAGCTCAATCAAGATGTTTGTTCCTATCCCTTTTTAAGAAATTAGGCACCATCTATGTCTGTATGGACATTCGTGACATGAACAAATGTTGTCTCCATGACAACTTCCCTGCACCATGTATTGACCATATATTTACCAAGTGTAAGGGCATACAAATTTTACTCATAGCATCCCTCATGCCTGTTTTATTTCTGCCGTGCATTCAGGATTATTTCATTGTACATAATATTCTCCTTTGTTATCTTATGACGCCTTTCAGATGGATCCTTCATCGACACTGTGTATCGGTTATGTTGATGGTGCAAGTCGCTACTGGAAGAATCTAACCTCAGCAGCCAAGG
Source organism: Pinus albicaulis (assembly GCA_034641835.2). Lineage (NCBI taxonomy): Eukaryota > Viridiplantae > Streptophyta > Pinopsida > Pinales > Pinaceae > Pinus > Pinus albicaulis. Next base: position 1,573,165,209 of record CM076575.1, on the reverse strand, counting down.
CCATTTTTACCCCCATACATTCATTATTCCTTTCCAACAGCGTATGTATTGGATCTACCACCAATAATTAGGTTGAATATGATGAAATGATAGGTTTTTTGGTCGATGCCCCTAACCATCACATCCTTCATCTTCATGCTCATTTAGATTCCCTGCTTCTTGTCGGAAAATTGAATGGTGTTTATCATGTGCATAAACCTGTCATTTTTAGTGGATATTTATGAGTGAAACACTTAATGCGTGAATTTCAAACCAATAATTTTAGTCATGTACCTAGAGCCCAAAATCACTATGTAGATAGAATTGCAAACAATATTCTATATTGGAACTTATAACATTCATTTAACACAAGAAAATAACATAACCAAAAGTCAAGCCACATGCTCATCATATATAAAAGATGCATATCCATAATATGTGTCCACAAATTCATAAAAGTTTTGGATTCCTCTACTCTAATACATCTGACATGCCCATAGAATGTTACAAAAAAAAAACTAGGAGCACCTCATTCCCCTACGTCTAATCACTATCTAGAGGGTCCCAAGCCAATGTATCGGCTCCTACAGCCCGCAGATCCTGCATACCCTCCCCAGCCATCACCATCCACCACATGACCCCTCGCCACTCCGAGGGTAGCTTGAAACATGCCTCAACGTAGCAGTCATCTAGATCTTGCCAGCCGCACTCTGATACCCTGATCATGAAAAACTCAAATCTATGGCAGACATCCTCCAATAGTGCCTCTAAATCTGCTATGTCAACTCCTCTATATGCTATACTCTCCAGCCCCTTGTGCTGCGGGTCATCCCATATACCCTGTCAGTCTCACCGGTTCTATATCTTTATACCAAAAGTAATGAACCAGTGCCACATACATCATTCTAAAACTTTAAATGCACCATAAAATATAATAGCTTGTTACTCTCCATATATTCCCCATGCTCGATCAGGACGAAGTCGCATGTCTGGGTCCCCCTAATGTTTTTGGTGATTTTGTACTTCATCCGAAAGACTTTTTTCAAAGAAGGCTCACTTTCTCGGCCCCTCAAAATCGACTTTCTACATTTGCGCCACTTGTACTTGGGGCACCACTTAGCCTTCATATTAATATACATGTGTGTTTCTTTTCTTCATGACTAACCATATTTTTCTCATGCTTTTATGGTCGTCACTGGGCCTATTCTATTTGGTAGCATCATCGAGTTTCCCTTATTGAGAGCATCCAATTTTAGTCATCATCGCATTCCTGGAGTCTGCCCCGAGTCCGTTTTTTCTCCTGCTATAGTATTCCATCCATTCATGCCTTGTCCCTCTCTTATGTAGCCCATTTTTCCCTCCAGTGCCACTCTCCCCCATCCCTCAGGAGTTGAGTCAGTCCCTGCCAGGTCATCCATGATTCTTATGCTCTGACAAGGGAATTCGTCCATTTTCTACTTAGTATCCCCCATTCCATCATCAACGCAGATGTAAATCCATCAGTTGCTCTAATATGTTCCCTCCTGCCTTAGTTGAGGACGCTCATTGCCTCACCTATGGTAGACCTCCTTCTGTCGACCTTAATACATTCATTCCAGAAGATAGGTCTAGAGGGTGGTGTATCTTGGTTCCAGCTTCCATCATTGTTCGATGCCTCATATTAGGAAAAAATACTCCTTATCTACTTTTGACTTGATTTTTTCTCACCCTCTCCACTTCAGCATGATCGAGATTCGTATACTTGATAGTTCGGTGATCCAGCAGATTGATCCTGTGATTCCTGGGTGTGTGTGAGATGTTTCAGACCTCATGAGGGGGTGGCCCTTCAACTAGCTCACCAAATGCCTAGATGAACTCATTCTCTTCTATAGCCTCAACTGCAGCTCCGAAGATTTGATGGGTTTTTCCCGAGCCACTTGATGGACCTATAACATGCATGTATCACTTAGATGATCCATTTATATTTTTAGAGCCCTTTCTTATTTATCAGGGCTTCTCTGGTTATTATTATAGCTCATGTACTCAGATATTATTGTATTCAGTCCTAGTTGTTGTTCGAGGCACAGTACATATGTGGGACTCATTATGTTTTTTTCGGGCCCATGTTTATGCCATCATATCATGTACTTTGTAGCTCAGTTTCATGTTATTGGGAAAACCATTATTCTTTATACTTTGTTATCTTGGCAGGCATAGGTATGCCTCCCTTGCCTCATTGTATACAGGTGCTCAACTATTAAAGGGGACTTACAGCTTTTGGTCTCACCCCCTCAGGGTTATTATCCTCTCTTGCTTCACTTTGCTTACGTATCTCTCTCTCTATGACTCCCCTTCGGTGTCTAGTGATTGTGTTCTTACACCGTACTTCAGTGATACAATTAGCTCCTAATACTCACACGTTGGGGGGAAATCTGTTACACCAATTTTTGGTCATCTAGCCATGTATAATTATATGGATCGAAATACACCATATAATACCATTTTTACCATAGTAAAATTGTTGTCAAAAAGAAATAATTTAACAAACCATATTTTATTAAGTTATTTCAAGTCCAAAATAGAATACCCCGTGAGGAATAATTAAATAAATCCTTATTTATTTGATTTTCCTCTAGGAATAATTAATCAAACCTATGTTTGATTATACTCCTGGTCACATTTAACCCAATTAATGAGATATAATTAGATAAATCATTATTTATCTTATTATTCTTTACGAGTGATTAATTAAATCATTATTTAATTAATATTCCTTGTTAAATTTGACTAAATCATTTAGAAATAATAAAATAAATCATTATTTTTTAAATTGTTCCTTGATCTCATCCTTGAAATGATAAATAAATATTTTATTTGTTTATTATTTTTAAGTAAAGGGATTTAAAAAATTTAAATTCCTTTTCTGTCCAAAAAAATATAATAAAATATTCCAAGTAGTTAGATCAAGATTTTGGTTAATAATATTTTATTATGCACCATTATCAAGGATAACTCAATCTTTTGCTATAAATAAAATGGTTTCATCCTTTTATCTTGGTCATATTTTGATCCTCTTATCATCATCTATCTTTGATTCATTTTCTACTTTATTTTTCTTATAGAGCTCCCTTTGAGTTCTACACGTCTTTTGTTTTCTACAACCATTGAGAGAGAAAATATGAAGCTGAAGAATTTGAGGATAACTAAGAACCCATCCCATTAAGGGGGGATATTTATGTTCCCTTCCCAGGTGTTACATAATACAAAAAATTATTTAAAATTCTTGTCTTGTCCATTGGAAATTTTTGAGAAACTCTTATTTAATTTTTCTTTTCAGCTACTTTATTTGCATAAAGTTGTATTTATTTTGAATTTGTTTCGACTGTCTATTACAGATCTAAGAATTTAAATAGCCACATTTTTTGTTAGGGTTTCTTTTCATGTGTAGCTAAATTGATATCTTTTTGTGCACTTGCATTAGGATTTCATACCAACAATTGGCAACTCTGGGTGCTATGGATCCTTCAGATGACTGTTTGATCATATTTGATGTTGAAAAATTAGATCATCCCTCATTACCTTCATCCGATGACTTCCAAATACTTGTTAAGATCCCAAAATCCCATGTTTCAAGATGTATCATTGACGAGGGGCATCCACCTGCATGATGTCTACCTCTATTTGGATGTAACTCAGATCATGTGAGTTAGTCCCATCCACTATCACTTTACGTGATTAGAATGGTCACTCTTCTCAACCCCTTGGCATGTTCCACAATTGTCCTGTTACTCTTACGGGAAAGACTATTTTCATTGACATTGAATTCATTGATGCCCCCTTGGATTACAACATCCTGTTGTGTCATAGCTACACCCATGTGGTATCTGTTTTTGCATCTGCAGTTGACCGTAAGATGTGATTTCCTCTCAATGGAAATATCGTCACCATAGATTATTTGACATATTACAAACTGAAGTCTCAGCTCTCTCCAGAGTCTATCATCTCTTTGGTGGTCTATAAACAAACAGTCACACCTCTTACCTATGTTTCAATTGGAATCTATAAATATTCCACCTTACTTGGCGCATTCCCTAATCTGCCTCCTCTTGTCGCAGATCCCAGCTCATCGAACATTTGCATGATGCAATCATCTCGAACTAACCATAAGCAGTCTGGTTCAACCACCCAACATTCTAAGCCTCTGCAACCTATTGGTCATCACTTAATGGAGCATGCAAGGCCTTTCTTTAAAGGACCCTCCTCTTCTGTTGGTGTCTCTTCCACTCCTTTTCAACCAGGAACCATTCCCCCTAGGTTAAATAGTTGGGAGCCATTCTACCAGGCCATTACCCCTCAAGTCAGATATCATTTCTCACTCCCCCCTTCGGAGTCTTTTTGGTACCTGTTATGGATGCATTGAGCCTTCCTAATTTGACCCTGACGATCCCAGTCTGGTACATCAATCCCCGAGCTGAAACCATGCCTAGTCAGCTCAAACGTTAAAATTCTTTGACCCTATTCCAACCAGCCGCCATGACCCCTTCCTTTGCTTCATTGCCTCCAACAACTCAACAAGAATCTACTCCTGTTGTGAAATCATCTAGTCATGGGGGGAAAGATTGTAATAAGGAATGTGAGAACAAGCCTACCCAAAAAACTATTTCTCCTCCTAAGCCTCCTAAGAATTCACCTCCATGCGCTTTGTGTGATTTTTCCGGGCATGCCACCCATAATTTTCCTAAACTTCCTCGTCTCAAACCTGTGGTCAACGAGTCATTCCTGAATTCGATATCCTGGAGGTCCATGTTCCCTTACCAAATTTGGCCAAGAAACTTAAATCATTGTGCACAAACCACCCTTGTGCTTTGTGTGATATTTATGGCTTCTATTCCCACCTATGTCCCCGTCTCAACGACTTTGCGATGCCCTCGAAGTTGTTCGCGTAATAGAGGCCTCTCATAGTGGATCCTGTAGCCCTATACTTGTGTGTTCTACTTCAGCAAAACTCGAAGAAATTTCCATACCTCATTCCGATGTCGAGATGATAGAATCTATGAACACCATCCACTATCTTTCATCATCCATGAGATTCTTCATGGAACACCCCTATGAGGATTTCGCTTATGTTTTGACTGAACCTCCATCGATGATCACCTTGGGCTCAACATCGGTAGATATTTCATCTACTGGTTCTTTATATACCCTCCATAACGATGGGTATGTGAACCATATCTCTCATGATCATCCATCAGGTAGCCCCGCAACTTCATGTGGTTTTTCTTCTACAAGTCCCCCCATCTTTCACTCTGATGAAAACATTATGGAAGCAATGACCACCCCTGACTTTCCTTGGGAAGCTATGCACCATCGTGCATACTTCTTTCTGTAGCAGTCCCTTGACCAATATTTTGTCGAGTCTAAAGACTTTATCTCTTCTAAATTTGATTGGTTTATAAATCCCATTCCTGAACCTAATGCTTTCAACGAAGAAAACATTGCCTTGGGGGCACCGTGCGTCTCGAATGAAATTGAGGCTTACATAAAGCTACTTAATCAGATCCTATTTTGAGAAGGCTTAACATGATCTCGCCACTGTTGGCCATCAGATCGACACATGACCTGATTCCTACCATGTCCATCATAATTTGAGACCCCTTTCTTAACTTTAGGCTCTCCAAACCATAATCAATAATATTAATCAGGATGGTTGTTCCTATACTGTTTTTAAGAAATTAGGCACCATCCATGTCTGTATGAACTTTCGTGACCTGAACAAAGATTTTTCCCATGACAGCTTCCCTCCACCATGTATTGACCATATCTTTACCAAGTGTAAGGGGCATAAAAATTTTACCCCTAACATACCTCATGTGTGTTTTATTTCTTCCATGTATTCAGGATTCTTGCATTGTCCATCATCTTCTCCTTTGTTGTCTTGTGATACCTTTGATATGGATTATTTATCAACACCATACATTAGCTATGTCTAAGGTGCAAGTCACTATTCACGGAATCTAGCCTCAGCAACTTGGGCCATTTTTACCCCCATACATTTATTATTCCTTTCCAATAGCGTATGTATTGGATATTCCACTAATAATCAGGCTAAATATGATGCTCTAATAGGTTTCTTAGTCGATTCCCTTGACCATCACATTCCTTACTTATTATCAGACAAATGAATGGTGTTTATCGTGTGCATAGCCCTATCATTTTTAGAAGATATTTATGAGTGAAACTCTTAATGCATGAATTTGAAATCATTACTTTCAGCCATGTACCTAGAGCACAAAATCACTATGTAGATAGCACTGCAAGCAATATTATATATTGGCACTTATCACATGCATGTAACAAAAGACAATAACATAACCAAAAGGCAAGCCACATGCTCGTCATATATAAAATACGCATATCCATAATATGGTTCCACAAATTCATAAATGTTTTGGAGTCCTCTACTTTAATACATCTGACATGCTCATAGCATGTTAAAAAAACCAAAACTAGGGGCACCTCATGCCCCTACATCTAATCACTATTTGGAGGGTCCTGAGCCAATGACTCAGTTCCTACATCTCATAGATCCTGCATACCCTACACGGCCATCACCATGTGCCGCATGACCCCTCCCCACTCTGAGGGTAGCCCGACACATGCCTCAATGTAGCAGTCATATAAATGTTTCTAGCCACACTCTGATACCCTGATCATCAAAAACTCACATCAGCGGTGGACATCCTCTAGTAGTGCCTCTAAATATACTCTATAAACTCCTCTAGTTGTGCTAGACTTTGCAGCCCCTAGTGTTGCAGGTCATCCCGTATACCCAGTCGGTCTCACCGTGCTATATCTGTTGGAAATACTGAGAGGGGGGATGAATCAGTATTTCTTTAAATTATAGCATTATTTAATATTCAATTATTATCAGTGTTTGTACAATGATAGCAGCAAACAAGAGGAACACAAATGCACACAATTTTTAAGGCGGAAACCCACTCCGGGACAAAAACCACCTAATGCTTTTCTAATAATTATTTTCAACTCCAATTGAAAATAAAGCTCCAACTTCCTAGAATATAGAAAAGCATTCTTCTCCAGCTCCCACTAGATGGACGCTCCAACGCCTGAGATTCTTTAGTACTCACTGAATGGATTCCCCAACACCCAATGAGCTACAACTCACCCTAGCACCACCTTTCCACCCTATAGAAGAATAAAAGAAGAATGGATTCTCGTACCAGGGAAAATGGTCCACTTTACAATGATATAGAATGATGTAGAAGAAGAAGATATACTAGACCACAACCCAAAATTTGACACAACCACCTAATGAATATCCTAGACCTCCCAACATTTCCTCTTCAACCCTTGGTAGATAGACACTAGTACAATTTGTACAACAATGTATTTACAATGACTAAGTACAATGATACCTTTACAATGATTGTATGTAGTGCTGCCCACTTGAAAACTTAATATGATGAACTTCTTGCTGCTGTTATGCACCTTAGTTTCTGCTTTTGTCATGCTACCCTCTGCTGCACCTTTCTTTTCTTTTCTGCCATAGAAATTCTGGTCCTTTGCAACCCTTGACAACACATGATCTAGCTTTTTCTTGCCTTCTACTAGCTTGATATTGAATCTGGTGTATCTCTGTCATTTCAGATCCTCAATATTTTATTTTCGGTCCTATAGTAGTCCTCTAAGTATTCTTTCCAATGCCATAGTTCTGATCCAATTTGGATTCTTGAAGAGAGAGTTATACCCAATCTTTCACAATGCCCTAATTATGGACTGTTTCCGCAGAGCTCAATTGTACGGAATTCCACGTGTCACTGTTTCTTCATTTGTTTCTAAAATTGATAGAGTGAAAATTACAGACTGTGCGCTATCTGCCACTTTTTACGAAATTCCAATCTGATACTCAGACAGAGAGTTATGACGATTTTACCAAGGTCACTTCTTTGAGATGAATTTCAGGAGCCTGCAAAAACCCTTACTTCCATAGATCATATCTCCACAAATATTGCGAAAATTGATTTGAAATGTTCACTGCAGCTTCCTCAGTATTTCGGCTTCGCCTCATAAAAATTTCAGCTTCTGAGCCTACGTAGAGAAAAAGTTGGAGTGAAAATGCCACGATGACCTGTTTCAAATGGCTGAATCCCTTGCCTAAGGAGGAAATGAAGATCACAATATATATGAATGCTTAAGTTGAGAGGGGCTTCAACAAGTGAACGTGGGAGGGATTTTAGGAGCTTATAAAATATTAATTATGACTTTTCAATGACCCATGCCCCAACCCCATGGGGTTTTAGCCCACTAACTGGGGTGCAAACTTAAAACATGAATATCTCTCAAACCGTGAAGAATTGCATGGCGTGCCATATATCAACGGAAACATATCGACAAGTAGAAACCATAAAAAGCATTATTGACCTAGAATATATTAATTTGGTAGGTCAAACTTCTCATTCAATATTGGGTTAGCCCCTGGTGCTGCTTGGTTTGACATCAATGACAATCGCTGATCAACAATCTCCCCCTTTAGCATTGATGGCAACACAAGTACTCCCCCTGCGATCATGACACCTCTTCCTACAACATTCTCTCCCCCTTTGACATCAATGGAAAAGGGTAACTCCCCCTGAAACACAACCATCCTTCGGACCTGTAGACACTTCAACTCGCACTGACACACAACCGTACTACAGACCTGTACACACTTCCACTCCCCCTTTATATTCTGAAAAAGGAAAATCTAATGAGAACTTGGGAGAATCCCAAGCTTCTAGCGAAGATATTCCAATGCTGGAAAATATTTGATATGTGATTCTTTTGGTGCTGCTTGGAATCTTGCTACTTGTCCAACTGCTTGCATAACATCTGGTCAGGAGGCTATTACATATAGAAGACTACTAATCATAGATCTGTACAACCTTTGATCCACATCCTTAGATGAGTCGTCTATGTTCAATTTGCAGCCAAGTAAAGACATCTTGAAATCACTTTGCACCTTTGTAGAAAAATTCTTACTTAGACGATCATCATTGCTACCAATTATTGTATCATCCTCTTTAGCTATTAGACATGCTTTAGTTGCTTCATCCAGAACATATATGTCGTTTGGAGCTCAACTTGTTGTAGCCACAATTTCACCATACACGCCTTTCCTGATTTCACATTTCATGGAGTTGAATAATATTGTGTGTCCTTGATCACACATTTGTCCAACACTGAGCAGATTGTGATTCATGTTTTCAACTAATAGAACATTCTTGGCTAGAACATATTTTATTCTGAGAGTGACAGTACCTGATCCTATAACATTTGAAGATCCATCATTTCCAAAGGACATGGTTCCATCCTTCTTCTCTTTCAGAGATACAAATTTATTTCTATCTCCAGTCATATGTGTTGAGAAACCGCTATCAACATACCACACATCTTTGTTCTTTTAAGCCTTGAGAGTGAGAGCACAATTATCATTCTTCTTCTTCTTCCATGTTCGTTCATTCTGTGGCTTTGAAGATTCTTCTGGAGGATTTTCAAGTCTGCAGTCTTTGGCTATGTGTCCAAAGTTTCGACATTTGTAACATTCAATATTATTTATTAAATGTTCAAATCTATTTATATTTCACTGAGCCCTGGGAGGTTCATATTTAACATATCTCCTGGAATTGTATTTGTTCCTAGGTTACGTGCGACATTCTACAGCTTTATGACCAAATTCGCCACATGAATAACAGTAGCCATAAAAAATATGTTGGTACCTGGATGGAAAATTTTGTCGAGGAATTGTCTTCCAAGGTTGTTCTTGCGAATCTTGTCCAATGAAGTCTTCATGCATGTTAGATCTCATAGGTTCATTGTATTTTGTTGTAGAAGGTCTTGCTTCTTCTTCTTTGTAACCGATGCTAGTTTTTTCATTGTAAGATCGTTGATTTTTGATGAGTTCTTCCAATGCCCTTGAGTTGTTAGCATAGTTTTGGATAGCTTTTACTTTCTTCACTTCCTCACGCAGCGAGACTACTTGGGATTCTAATTCTTCCCTTTCTTGGTTTCTTTCTTCCAACTTCTTTTGAAGTGACTCCTCAATGCATTTGTGTTCTTCAACTTCAATTTTGAGACCTTGAAATTGTTCTTCAAGAGTTTTGGAATGGATCTTCTTCGCCTTGAGATCTTTTATAAGCTTGATTGCTTCCTCATAAAATTCGTCTATGGTCCATCCTTCTTCTTCGTTGTTTGATACCTCTTGCTTATTGTGCTTGGCCATAAACAATACTCTCTCATTGGCGTCTTCTTCACTATCATTGTCTTCATTGGATGATGAGCTATCTTCTTTAGAGATAAAGTTCCTTTTGGATCCTTGCTTGTTGAATTTCTTAAAGCCTTTCTTTCTTTTTGAGTTGCCATTACTTTTGTTTGGAAATTTTGCTGCAAAATGCCCAACCTCATTACAGTTGAAACATATCAATGGAAGTTTACCTTTGAATTTTCCCTTACCAATTTGTATTTTTCTCGTGAAGTAAGCATATTCTTCATCTGAAAGACCTTCTTCATCATCTCCCTTTTCTTCACACTTTCAGGTGCATGTCTTTTCAATTGAAGGTTTTTTATCCTTATTGGTTTCCATAGATGCAATGAATGCAGTTTCTAGATGCGAAGTACCCTCTTCTTCATCAAGTCTCATTTCATATGCTATGAGAACTCCATGTAATTCCTCTTTGCTGATTTTGTCCAGATTTGCACTGTATTCTAATACCAATACCTTTGGGTTGAATCTCTCCGGTAACGTTCTAAGAATCTTTCGTATAATAGTCTTCTCATCAACTGGCTCTCCCAATCCTTCCACAGTATTGGTTATTTCATCAACATATTGAAAGTGTGCAGCAATGTTGCAATCTTCTTTCATTCTGAGTTGCTCAAATTTTTCTCTATAGATTTGAAGCTTTGCTTCTTTGACATTTGAGTCACCTGCATATATATTCTCAAGCTTGTCCCATACATTTTTGGCAGTTTTGCAACCCAACACCTTATGATAAGCAAATTCAATAAGTCCACTGATAATAATATTCTTTGCTTTTGCATCATTTACCAAATTCTTCTTACCTTGTTCATCCGTGGTTGATGTAAATCCATTTTGAACAGTGTCCCATACTTCGTAACCTTGCGCCAAGAGATAGACCTCCATTCTTCCTTTCCAAAGTGCATAAGTATTTTCATTGAATAGAGGTACACCATTCTTGGTATGCTCCATGACCTCCTTCCAGCTGTTAAACTGCTATTGAAGGAACCAAGCTCTGATACCAATTGTTGGAAATACTGAGAGGGGGGGTGAATCAATATTTCTTTCAATTAGAGCATTAGTTAATCTTCAATTATTATCAGTGTTTGTACAATGATAGCAGCAAACAAGAGGAACACAAATGCACATAGTTTTTAAGGTGGAAACCCACTTCGGGACAAAAACCACCTAATTTTTTTCTAATAATTCTTTAATATTCAACTCCAATTGAAAATAAAGCTCCAACTTCCTAGAATCTAGAAAAGCATTCTTCTCCAGCTCCCACTGGATGGATGCTCCAATGCCCGAGATTCTTCAATAGTCAACTGAACGGATGCCCCAACACCCAATGAGCTACAACTCACCCTAGCACCACCCTACCACCCTATAGAAGAATAAAAGAAGAATGGACTCCCATACCAAGGAAAATGGTCCACTTTACAATGATATAGAATGATGTAGAAGAAGAAGATATACTAGACCATAACCCCAACTTTGACACAACCACCTAATGATGATCCTAGACCTCCCAACATTGTCTCTTCAACCCTTGGCAGATAGACACTAGTACAATTTGTACAACAATGTATTTACAATGACTAAGTACAATGATACCTTTACAATGATTGTATGCAGTTCTGCACACTTGAAGACTTCATATGATGAACTTCTTACTGCTGTTATGCAACTTAGTTGTTGCTATTGTCATGCTATCCTCTACTGCACCTTGCTTTTCTTTTCTGCCATAGAAATTCTGGTCCTTTGCAACCCTTGACAACACATGATCTAGCTTTTTCTTGCCTTCTACTAGCTTGATATTGAATCTGGCGTATCTCTGTCATTTCAGATCCTCAATATCTGATTTTTGGTCCTATAGTATTCCACTGAGTCATATTTCCAATGCCATAGGTCTAACCCAATTTGGATTCTTGAAGAGAGAGTTATACCCAATCTTTCACAATGCCCTAACTATGAACTATTTCAGGAGAGTGCACTTGTATGGCATGCCACGTGTCACTGTTTCTTCATTTGTTTCTGAAATTGATAGAGCGAAAATCAAAGACTATGCAATATCTACCACTTTTTACAAAATTCCAATTTGATACTGAGAGAGAGAGTTATGACGATTTTACCAAGGTCACTTCTTTGAGATGAATTTTAGGAGCCTGCAAAAACCCTTACTTCCAGAGATCATATCACCAAAAATATTTTGCAAATTGATCTGAAATTATTATTGTAGCTTCCTCAGTATTTCAGCTTCGCCTCACAAACATTTCAGCTTCTGAGCCTTCGTAGAAAAAAATTTAGAGCGAAAATTCCACAATGACCTGTTTCAGATGGCCGAATCCCTTGCCTAAGGAGGAAATGAAGATCACAATATATATGAATGCTTAAGTTGAGAGGGGCTTCAACAAGTGAACGTGGGAGGGATTTGAGGAGCTTAAAAAATATTAATTATGACTTTTCAATGACCGATGCCCCAACCCCATGGGGTTTTAGCCCACTAACTGGGGCACAAAATTCAAACATGAATATCTCTCAAACCGTGAAGAATTACATGGCGTGCCATATATCAATGGAAACATATTGACAAGTAGAAACCATCAAAATAATTATTGACCTAGAATATATTAATTTTTTAGGTCAAACTTCTCATTCAATATTGGGTTAGCCATTGGTGCTGCTTGGGTTGACATCAATGACAATCGTTAATCAACAATATCTTCATACCAAAAGTAATGAATGATTACCACATAAATCATTCTAAAAATTTAAATGCACCATAAAATATAACAACTTGTCACTTTCCATCTATTCCCTATGCTTGACCGGGCTAAAGTGGCAAGTCCTGGTCCCCCTAATGTTTTTGGTGATTTGATACTTCATCCCGAAGCCTTTTTTCCAAGAAGGGTCTCTTTTCCACCCCTAAAAATCGAATTTATGCACTTGTGCCACTTGTACTTGGGGCACCACTTAACCTTCATATTACTCGACACATGTGTTGATTTTCGTAATGAGTAACATATTTTTCTTATGCTTTTACAGTCCTCAACGAGCCTATTCTGTGTGGCAGCATCATTGAGTTTCCCTTGTTCATAGCATCCGAGTTGAGTCATCATCGCATTCATGGAGTCTGTCTCGAGTCCATTTTGTCTCTTGATATAGTATTCCATCCATTCATGCCTTGTCTCTCTCTCGTGAAGCCCATTTTTACCTCTAGTCCCACTATTGCCCATCCCCTCAGGAGTCAATTCAGTGCCTGCCAGGTCATCCATGCTTCTTATGATATGACAAAGGAAGTAATCGATTCGCTACTCATTATTCGCCATTACATCATCATCTCTGGTTTCAGCCCATCAGTCGCTCTAATAGGTTCCCTCGTGCGTTAGTTGAGGACCCTCATTGCCTCAGCTATGGAAGACCTCCTTTTGTCGACCTCGACACATTCATTCTAGAAGAAAGGTCTAGAGGGCGGTGTATCCTGGTTCCATCTTCCATCATTTTTGGGTGCCTTGGATCAGGCAAAGGGACTCCTTATTTCCCTTTGACTTGATTTTTTATCATCCGCTCCACTTCAACCTGATCAAGATTCCTATACTTGATAGTTTGGTGATCCAATAGATTGATCCATTGATTCCCGGGTGTTTGTGAGATGTTTCAGACCTCATGAGGGGGTGGCCTTTCAGGTAGCCCCCCACATGCCCAGATGACCTCATTCTCTTCTATAGCCTCAGATGCAGCTTTGTAGAATTTATGGGTTCGGCCCCAGCCACTTGGAGTGCCTATAGCATGCATGTATCACTTAGATGATCCATTTATATTTTCATATCCCTTTCATGTTTATCAGGGCTTCTCTGGTTGTTATTATATATCATGTACTCATATATTATCTTATTTAGTCCTAGTTGTTATCCCAGCAACAATATGTATGTGGGATTCATCATGTTTTTGTCTGGCCCATGTTTACGCCAAAATATCATGTACTTTGTATCTCAATTTCATTTTACTAGGTGAACCATTATTTTTTGTAATTTTTTATCTCAACAAGCATAGGTATGCCTCCCCGCCTCATTGTATATAGGTACTCAACCATTAAAGGAGACTTACAGTTGTTGGTTGTCGGTCTTTGCTTACGTATCTTTCTCTCTATGACTCCCCTTCGGTGTCTAGTGATTTTGTTCTTACAACATACTTTGGTCATACAATTAGCTCCTAACGCTCGCATGTTAGGGGGAAATCTGTTACACGAATTTTTGGTCATCTAACAATGTATAATTATATGTATTGAAATGCACCATGTAAGACAATTTTTACAATAGTAAAATTTATTTCACTAAGAAAAAATTTAATAAATGATAGTTTATTAAGTTATTTCTGGTCCAAAATGGAAAACCCCATGATCAATAACTAAATAAATCCTTATTTATTTGATTTTCCTTTAGGAATAATTAATTAAACCTCTCTTTAATTATATTCCTGGTCATATTTAACCTAATTAATGATATATAATTAGATAAATCATTACTTATCTTATTATTCTCTAGGAATAATTAAATAAATAATTATTTAATTAATATTTCTTGTTAAATTTGACTAAATCATTTAGGAATAATAAAATAAATCATTATTTGTTTAATTATTCCTTGATCCCATCCTCGAAATGATAAATAAATATTTATTTTTTTATTATTTCTAAATAAAGGGATTTAACCAATTTAAATTCCTTTTCCCTCCAACAAAATATAATAAAATATTCCAAGTAGTCAGATCTAGATTTTGGTTAACAATATTTTATTATGCACAATTATCAAGGATAACTCAATATTTTGTTATAAATAGAAGGGGTTTCCATTCATTTCTTACCTTTTATCATGGTCATACTTTGATCCTATTATCATCGTTTATCTTTGATTCATTTTTACTTTCTTTTGCTTATTGAGCTCCCTTTGAGTTCTACACGTCTTGGGTATTATACAACCATTAAGAGAGAAAATCTAAAGCTGAAGCATTTGAGGAAAATCAAGAATCCTTCCCATTGAGGGGGACTCTTTATGTTCCCTTCCAAGGTGTTACATAATACAAAAAATTATTTATAATTATTGTCTTGTCCATTTGATATTTTGGAGAAACTCTTATTTCATTTTGTTGTTTAGCTACTTTATTTTCATAGATATGGGTTTATTTTGCATTTTTTTCGACCATATATTACAGATATAAGAAGTTAAATAGCCAAATTCGTTGTTAGGTTTGTTTTTCATGTGCATCTAAAGTGATCTCTTTTCGTATACTTGCATTAAGATTTCATACTAACACTTGCAACTCTTGAAAAGAGAAAATAGAGATCACCAAGACCATATCCAACCCCCTTTATATGTAGAATATGATCCTGAGGATAATGTTGAAGAAACTATAGAGGTTCAAGAAAACCAATTATCTTCTCCTTCCGAGGAAGAAAATGAAATAGAAGAACATGAGGAAGAAGGGGATGACTTGGATGTCCCACTAGATGATGCTGAGATCGATATTTATTGGATACAATTCATTGACTTCATGTAGACTCAATTACATAGAAAATATGACCTAATTTAACCTAGGAAATTGTCTAAAATACAAGATCAAAACAATTAGCCTCCTAACCCAAATCCTCCTAAGTGAATGAAGAAAGGAAAGAAACTTATCTACCAAACCCCGCCAAACAAAAAGGAGCCTTCAAGTCCTATTCCTAATAAGTATACAATCCCCAAAACAGAGCATTTTCCATGACAAATAAAGCTATCCTGTAAAGAAGAAAAATAAGTTATTGAGGTCATCAAAACTATTAGGAACTCTTATGTTTTCAATATTCAAAAAATAGTTGGAAAGGTCAAAATATTTATTTCTTTGATTGAATTGCTGAAACAACCTAATTATAAAGCCCAAGTATCACAGTTCATGAGTTCACCCACCACAACCCATGTGAAAGATATCCTAAACCTTCAATAAGAAACACCCATGGTTCGGTTTGGACGCCATGTTGAAGAGCGGGACTCTTCCACTGCCCCTTTCTATGTCACCTTGGTGATTCAAGGTCTCCTACTGCATAATTTTATGCTCGACGTAGGAGCATCTCATAACCTAATGCCATTTTATGTCATGGAGCAGTTGGGACTTAAAATAAATAAATAAAATCATACGAAGATCTATACACCTTATATTCCAAGAGAGAAAAATTATTAGGGATGATTAAATACCTAGTGGTAAACTTAGCTCAAATCCCAGTAAAAAGTGTAGTAATGGACATTGTAGTTGCTGACATTCCTACAAGGTTTGATATGTTTTTTTCCAGGTCACGAGGGTCAAAAACTGGAGGATCCATCAAAATGGATTTAACATATGCTACCAATCCTCTATTTGAAGTAGACGAATGTCAATTATACAAACAATATAGATTTATGAAGACAATTACAAGGGTTTATTGTTCAAATAATACTCCTATCTATGGTAAAGAGAAGGATTTTTCTTGCTTGGTATTAGAATAAAATGTTCAAATCATGGATGAAGCTCGGGTGGAATACTCTTTCCAGTTGAATAAAAAATCATTAGAGTATAATAAAATATGGAAATCATATTTTGAAGGTGCTTATTTCAGGGAAGGAAATGGGGTAGGTGTGTTATTGGTGTCTCTAGAAGGCAGCCATATTCCTTTCTATTTGAAACTAGAGTTTGCAATCACTAATAATTTTGTTGAATATGAAGCTTTGTTGTTAGGGTCGTAGGCTACTAGAAATCTGAACATTGAATGTGTGGCAAAATTTTTGGATTCAGAGAAGGTGGTAAATAAAATTAAAAATCAATGTCAAACCAAGTATACAAGACTGAAATATTATCGAAATTAGGCGTGGGATATGATTTATAACTTCTTCTTAGCCTTCAATATCCAATTTTTTCCCAAAGAAAGAAATAGGATGGCTAACTCCTTGGAAATTACTGCTAGCAATTCTAAGTCTCATCGACACCATTTTCTCAGATACGAAGTTGAGGTCAAATATAGACCTTTACCACCAAACAATGTGAAGTACTAGAAAGTGTTTGAAGATGAGGAAAATATTAAATGCTTCATGGAAGTGATTAGAGAGTTTTCAAATTCAGTGATTAACCAGGAGGATGAGAAGATGACAAATGAACAACAAGTAGGTTGGGAGGAAACGATTTTTTGGAACAAGATTTTAAATTAAGGGGTAATACCATCCGTTGGGAATTGTTCCCACTAGAAAGTTTGTTTAACCCAAATTATGTTGTTTCCAAGCCAACTAAACAATAACTTGAGGAGTAGGTGGAGGACTATGACATTATTATAGAACAAGACCCGATGGTAACCAAGATAGCTAAAGGAGTTCCTAAAGGGTATAAGCAAAGCTATCTAGACCTTTTTGAAGAAAAATATGGATGTGTTCACTTGGTCCTATGATTATATGAAAATGTTTGAAATTATTTTCATTCAACACATAATCCCGTTGAAAAGTGGGGTCAAGATTTATAAATAGAAGCTAAAACATATTAACCCTCTACTACTTCCATCAATTGAAAAAGTGGTGAGAAAGATGCTATGGGACAAAATTATTGTGCCTTTGACATACTCAGATTGGGTAGAAAATTTAATCCCTGCCAGAAAGAGGAATGGAGAAATAAGACTATGCACTGATTTCATAAATCTAAATCAGGCCTCACTGAAAGATAATTACCCTCTGCCTAAAATGGACTAGATTCTACATAAGGTAGTAGGGATTCTTTTGTATTTCC
This sequence comes from Pinus albicaulis, assembly GCA_034641835.2. Taxonomy (NCBI): domain Eukaryota; kingdom Viridiplantae; phylum Streptophyta; class Pinopsida; order Pinales; family Pinaceae; genus Pinus; species Pinus albicaulis. The sequence goes on along the minus strand of CM076575.1, from coordinate 1,573,147,181 downwards.
ATGATGGATGGATTCTCTAGATACAACTTAGTTTTTGTACACCATGGATATAAAAATAAAACTTCTTTCACTACACGTTGGGGGATGTTTATGTATTCCAGAATGCATTTTGGCCTCATAAACGTTGGAGCGACTTTTCAAAGAGCTATGGATATAATTTTTGTTGGAGACCAAGATGAGATTATATAAATTTAATTGGATGACATCACCATATTCTAAAAAACATATGAAGAGCACCTTAAAAATTTGCAACTCACTTTTCAGAAGTGCAGAAAGTATGGTATGTCCTTAAACCCCAAGAAATATTAGTTTTCTCTAAGTGAAGGAAAACTGCTAGGCCACATTGTGGAAAAGGAAGGAGTAAAGATTGATCCCAAAAGGGTGGAATCCATCAAAAACATTCTATTACCAAGGAATAGGACAAAAAATTGGGTCTTCTTGGGTAGAATCAAATTTTTGAGCAGATTTATACCAAATAATGCTGAAAATGTCAAAGAGACCACATAAATGTTGAATAAGGACAAAGAAGTAAAATGGACTATAGAAGCCGAGGAATCATTCTCTAGAATTAAAAAGGATTTTGAAGAAGCTCCAGTCATAGCTAGCCGATATTATCAAAAAAAATTCTAGTTTTTTCTTTTGCTTCTCCTTGCATGATGGTTGTTTCCATGTTGAAAAAAAATAATAAAGTACAAGTGAACCCAATTGAATTTTTTAGCTAGGTGTTATAAGGTGTTGAACTAAAGTATAATATTTTGAAGAAACATGCCTATGGCTTAGTCCAATCACTGAAATATTTCAAAATTTATGTTCTACAATACAATGTAAGAGGTTATGTTCCTACAACTACTATGAAATATATCCTTGTGCAGAGTGATAGTGAAGGAAAGAGACGGAAGTTGATTTTCAAGATACAAGAATATGACATGGATATCAAACCCACCAAGTTGATCAAAGGGCAGGGTTTAGCCAAAAAAAAAATTTGAAGTAAACTGCCAATCCTTGGGTATAAAATTGCTGGCAGGGAAGGATGGAGAAAGTGGAAAAGTAGAGGAACAACAAATAATTGAGACCTCAACACATAAATTCCAAATGAAGTACCTTATGTCGCACATGTATAAACATTATGTCCATTATTTACTTTTTTAAACGCGTATAGTAAATTTTTACAAAGCTAAATACATGGATTTGAGGATGCAAGCCCAAAAATTGTTATCTCAAATGGCCAACTGTATTGGAAAGACCTGGTGGTGATTTTTATTTTATGCCTAGTTCAAGAAGAAATTCATAAATTTATTGATGAGTTTAATAATTGTGTCTCTGGAGGACGTTATAGCTGGAAAGATACAACCCATAAAATTCTCAAAGAATGATTTTATTGGCCTAAGTTGTTTGGCGAGGTGCACACATATGTTCAAGCATCAAAAAAATGTTAGATGTTTGTAGAAAAAATAGAGGTTGGCACCCTTTCCCTTAATACCTGTGTATGTATAAGAACCTTTTACGAAATGGGGGTTGGACTTCAATGGAAAAATACACACACCATCTAGTCATCAACAGAAGTGGATACTCACATCCATTGATTATTTCACTAAGTGGCTGGAGGTTGTCCCAACCATAAATGAAACTGATGCAGTAGTTATCAATTTTATGGAGGAGAACATCCTTGCTAGGCTTGGCTATTTGAGGAAAATTGTCACTAATAATTATCAGGTGTTCAAGTTAGCGAAGTTTATTAATTTTTTCCCAAAGTAAAACATTATAGTAGGCCACTCCACCACCTGTTTCACACAATGAAATTTATTGGACGAATCCTCCAACAAAACCTTAGTAAGGACTCTCATGAAGACAATAGGAGAAAATCAGAAAAACTGGGATTCACAATTGAAGTTCACTTTATGAGAAAACAAGGTTACTACCAAAAGGTCAACTGGGAAGTCTCCTTTCAAATTGGTGTATGGGAACGCTACAATTTCCTCTATACAATCATAAATTAAACCATGGTAATTTTTATCCCTTCTGGTTTGGAACTTTCAATATTGTTGAAGCAAAGGGGCACAATACTTTCTTGTTGGAAAATTTAGGTGATGAAGTGCTTGGAATGCCTGTAAATGGGCAGTTTCTCAAGCTCTATTTTTATCATTAAGGAGGTCCAACATCACCCATTGTAAATATTGGTGAGACATTTTACATACTAATGATGTTTTTTTTCTTATTGCTTCTATTTTGTTTTATTAATGTTTGAATAAAATGATTCCATTCCCAAGGAGTAAGGCACTTATCTTTAGGTTCTCAGTGCATTGCATAAAATACATTGTCCCCAGTTGGAGCCAATTTTATTTTCTATTCTATTTTTTTAGGGGGGTGTTAAGGGGATTGCTTCCAACCCCTCCGATTTAAAAAATAGTCAAAATGATCAGGTGGGAAAATTTTGGCCATGGTGGTACAATAGAATCATCTAATACCAGAGCCCACATCTATCGAATACTTCATCAATCAAGCACAATGGGGTAAATAAATAAAGTATAAAATGAGTGTTGTTTCGGTTAAAACTCGATCAGTTTTAAAGGTGGGTCCTTGTCCATCTCTGCCCAGTAATCCGCCAGAGACAATTTAGGGGCGTAACTTGTGCAGTGGATAAACCGACGCAACCCCTCAGAGTTGAATAGTCAATGGTAGGGATCCACTGATCAATGACCTAGATTAATTCCAAGGGATCATGGCTTGATCCCTCCCCCCATTCACTCACCCGACTGAGGAAGGTGGGGACCACACGCCACATCATGAACATGCCAATGTTGTCAACAAATGAGTGATGAAGGTAAAATGGTAAATTCTTTGGCCCCTCTCGGCTCTTGCCTACCTGCCACCTCTCCGCTCCCAATTATATTCCTTCATGTGTCCCCCTCATGAGATCATCTAACATCATATGATCATTTCCCCCTATGCCTATAAAAACCCTTCCCAGTTGAGATGTTTGAAATCAAATTATTTTCCTGTTGTGAATCTCAACCTTTGCTCAACTAGTCTGCAACATCGTTAATTCAGAAAAAATTTCCAGAGCTCATACTGATGTGTATCCAATAATATGCAACCCTTCATTATATCCTCCATGTCCAGCCTATTTGTTGGAAATATTGTCATTGATGGCAAAGGAAGTGCCACATGAATTGGCATCTGACACAGTAACCAGGAACAGAGAAAAGAAACATAGCAGAGGACAAAGGTCAGCAGAGAAGAACATAGAAAGAGTGCATCTACAGAGAGCAGTATCAGTCAAGGAGCAACTTAAATTCAGTAGGAAGGATATTTGTGTCCCTATGAAACTAAATCATATGAGAAGTTTTATTCGGTGTATGTATGCATCCTGATGGAGGAAATTCTGTGTATGATTGTGTTCTGGTGATATTCTGATGGGTGGAGAATACCGAGTGTATTTGGGTATCGATTGGTTCAATTCTCATACGGAATGCCCTGAAATTCTTTTGAATTCATTCCCCTCATAAAGGAAGCCTGTGTATAACTAACTCTATGGTAGTGAAAATCCCGTCGGAAGAGAACTACATTTGTTCATTGATTATTAGAAATCCTAACGAAGATAGACCAGAGTTAACTAAGTAAGAAGGATAGTGCAAACCCTTTGGAATCATGAACGGAACCTGGAAGGAAAGAGGTAGATCGTAACAAAATGAAGTGCGATGGAACCCTGCGTGGAAGAGTGGAACCATGACCGAGTAAACAGTGAAGGCGGTTTATGGTTTTCATTGCACCACCTATGCGGAGCAAGCGGTATTTCCTGATTGGGGAGCGATTCCATAGAGTGCTCAACACGCGTCCCTGTACGACTCCGTAAAACCGCTTTTCAATGCACGCCATCACGCGTTATAGTTCAACCCAGGATGACCAGCGATATTGTTGTGCGCCGTTGATCTGGAGGGAAGCCATCGGACGGTGGTCATGTGAGGAAGTTTCACGAAGATTAACCAGATTACGTCACCCATCGCACGTTAACGTTCGGCATCGGAGGTCGAGTGATATGCATATATACCATTGATCAGGAAGCTTGCTATCTAACGGTGATTAGACGCTGGACTTGCACGAAGTTTACTTATGGAACCATGCGCATATTTGATTGCCTATTGACTATATATGTGGGCCTGGGGTCAAAGGTTTATCATAAGGTTAATTGTTTGAAAGCGTTGAATATTTCTCTAAAAGTGCGAAGGGTTGTAACTTTAATCCTAAAGTTCAGTTAAAAGTTGTAAATATATTTATTTGAATTGATAAATAAATTAAAAAGAAATCAAAGAGGCACGTGGGGTAAACTAAAGGAAATACTGTCAAAGGAATACCATTAGCGGTTGAATGGTTTTTACTCATGGTATTGATAAAGGTTAAACTATATAAGGAGAAGACGATTATTTTTCAAGGTGTGCATGCGTAAGGGTGGTGAATGAATAAAATTTCTCTAAGGAATATCTGGATGGATGGACTATGTTCTTAATTGATAAATCCGAATCTACGATGCACCCATGGATATAATGATCTGACGATGATAAATCTCTGGTTTGATCGACTGACGACATCATGAAGAACTGGTGCGGGTGTACTAAAGAAAATGAATAAATCTGGTGTCCTGTAAGGTATGCTGTGTGGAAACTAATGGAACGTGGTCCGCAGTAGTGCTGAGGGTCGAAGCCTTCAGTGAGGGGGTTGTAGCTCCCTTCTAGTAGTAGCTGGTAAACGAGAGAATGTTGTAGCCTTTCTGTAGGTAGGTGCCTACGTGCTGGTATAAGTCTGTGCCAGCATAAATTGTAAGAAGTTTTCCTTATAAAAAATATTGAAGACTGAGATAACAGCAGCGGTGGTTTTCTCCCAAATTGGGTTTCCACCTTAAAAAAACTCGTGTTCATATGTGTGCTTATGTTTGATGGTTTTTTCTATTATTTCTGTTCATACTTACTGCCTATTAAACATCTGATGAATGAATGATGCAATGATCTAAGTAAAGACATAATAAGATCTCTGGACATACATGTTGGATTCTGTAAAATAGTATATGGTTTTAAGAGAAATAAAAAGTAAAATTTTTTAGCCTTAAATACTGATTCACCCCCCCCCCCTCTCAGTATTTTTCCCAACAATTGGTATCAGAGCAGGTCCTTCTGAAAAAGCTTAGCCGCTAGAAGGAAGATCAAGAAAGATGAGTAATCAAGATGGAACAACATCTATTAGGCCTCCGCTCTTTAACGGAAACAATTTAATCTTCTGGAAAAAAAGGATGAGATCCTATCTTCAGTCTCTGGGAGCAGATTTATGGGGAATTGTTGAAGGAGGATATCAATATCCGGCTACAGTACCAATAGATTCGACGGAAAGAAAGAATTATGAAACCAATGCAAAGGCGGTCAATGCTCTATTAGGAAGTCTAACTGAATCAGAATTTGTCAAAGTCATGCAGCTGAATATAGCAAAGGCAATATGGAACAAAATCATTCTAAGTTATGAAGGTGATGCAAAGGTAAAAAGTGCTAAACTCCAAACTCTCAGAATTCAATATGAGAATCTAAAAATGAATAATGAGGAAAGCATTGCAAGTTTCTTTTTACATCTTGATGATATTGTAAATCGTATGAGAAATCTGGGAGAAAAAATAATCGAATCTACTCTGGTTGAGAAAATTTTAAGATCACTAACGACAAAATTTGAGTCAAAAGTTTCTGCTCTTGAAGAAAAGCAGGATGTTCAAAATCTTACTGTGGTGCAACTTCATGGCATACTAACTGCATATGAAATGAGAAGAGGAGGACCATATGAAGTCAAAGAAGAAGTCTTTAGAACTTCTAAAAAAGGGAAGGAAGTACAAAGAACAGAAGGATCAGGATATATCTCAGAAGAAGAAGAGATAAACTTTGTAAAGAAAATTCAACTTGGCACAGGATGGTTCAGAGGTAAGCTTCCTTTCAAATGTTTTGATTGTGGAAGAGTTTGTCATTATGCTGCTAAGTGTCCTCATAAAGAAACACATAAAAAGGGGAAGGAAGTAAGAAGGAATAAGAATCGTTATAGCACTAGAAAAAGTTACTATACTCATGAAGACAGTGATGGGTTATCTGATAGTGAGGAAGAATGTGAACAAGATCTTAGACTTCTCATGGCATTTGAAAAGGAATCTAGTGAAGAAAAGGATACTTTTGTGGATGCTCTAGAAGACAATGATTTTCTTGATGAAAACAATCAACTCAAAATTTGCTTAGAAGAGAGTAAAATAATCATAGAAACTCTGAAAAATCAGCTTGAAGAAAAGGAGAAACACAATGAGAAATTAGAGTGTGAAGTAGTAAGTCTAAGAAAAGAACTTGAGAAAGTAAAGACTTTGAATCTTAGATTTTCTAAAGGATCTGAAACCTTAGATGAGATTATCAAGGTACAACGTTCTCCCCTTATAAAGACAGGTCTTGGATATATCGGAGAATATTCTCAAGCTTCAGCACCAAATTATCTAAAAGCAGCTACTGTTGTTTTACAACATGCTGCCATTCAGCAAGGGAATAAATAATCTTTGCAGATAAAGCATGATCATCTCAATTCAAAGAACACTAACTTTCAAAGAAACACCAATCAACAGGTAAATTCAAGAAGGAGATTTTATGATCGTAGAAATTTCTTCTTCAATGGACAATGTTTCTCATGTCACAATTTTGGTCATAAAGCTGTTCAATGTGTAGCATATAAAACCATCATGACAAGAGAAGCAAGAAAGAAAAGGATTGATATTGAAACAAAGAAGAATACCTATAACAATTTTTCTCCTCTTAAAAATGAAGTTGAATGTGCTTATTGCAATAACTTTGGCCATAAATAATCTGAATGCAGGAGCAAAGTTCAGCCAAAAGAACATGTTCCTTCAAGCTCCAAAGTATGGAAAAAGAAGGAATTACAGGTTGAAAATTGTGGCATAGTGTTATTTGCAGAAGATGAAGAAAACCAATGGTACATTGATAGTGGATGCTCAAGACACATGACAGGTGACAAAAACAAACTTATTGCATATAGTGCTCTAGAAAAGGAAAAGAATGTTACATTTGGAAATGATACTCCTGTGGTCATTAAGGGAAAAGGGTCTGTTTTTCTAAAAGAAAAGGTGAAAGCTAATGAAGTCATGTATGTGGATGGATTAAAGAATAACTTGTTAAGTGTAAGTCAAATGTGTGATCAAGGAACTAAAGTTGTCTTTAGTTCAGAAGAATGTGTGGTACGTGATCTTGATACAGGTAAAACAATTATAAAAGGAAAAAGGACTCCAAGCAACCTGTATGTATTAAAGAACTGCAAAGAGCAATGTTACTTGAGTAAATCTTCAGAAAACTAGCTATGGCATAGAAGGTTGGGGCATCTGAGCTTCTCTCAAATCAACAAATCAAGCAGACTTAAAGCTATTCGTGATCTTCCCAATATTTCTCTACCTGAAAATATCATATGCAAATATTTCCAATTCGGTAAGCAAACCAGAGTACAATTTAATGCCAAGGAAGGATCATCAAGTAAGCCTCTTGAACTCATTCATACTGACATATGTGGACCTATGAGGAAAAAGTCACCACGTGGTGAAGAATACTATATCTTATTCATTGCTAATTTCTCTAGAATGTGTTGGATTGGGTTGATTAAACACAAATATGAAGCATTTGAGAAATTTTAGATCTTCAAAGCACTGGTTGAAAATGAATTAGATCTAAAAATCAAGTGTCTTAGATCTGATCGAGGAGGAGAATATACATCCAATGAATTCCTTGAATTTTGTGAACAACATGGCATAAAAAGACAGTTTTCTGTAGCTGGCACTCCACAACAGAATGGCGTAGCAGAGAGAATGAACAGAACAGTTCAACAAATGGCTAGAGCCATGCTTGATGATTCCGAAACACCTGCCACATTTTGGGGAGAAGCAGCACATACAACAGTAAATATTCTTAACAAGGCACATGTTCGTGTAAAAAGTGATAAAACTCCATATGAACTTTGGTATGGTAATTCTCCCACTGTAAAGCATTTTAGAATTTTTGGAAGCAAATGTTTTATCAAAAATAATGATGAAAAACTTGGCAAGTTTGAACCCAGAGCAAATGAAGGAATATTTCTTGGTTACTCCTCTAGGAGTAGGGCATATAAATGTTACAATAAAAGACTTCGAAAGATTGTTGAATGTATAGATGTTGTTATTGATGAGTCTCCAGCAGCTCCAAAAGAAGAAAAACAAACAATAATTGAAGACGATGATGATGACATATATCCTTCTACATCAAATAGTAATGATACAAATAGTGAACCCAATGAAGAACCCGAAGATGATTTGTCTGAAACGGCTCCATCCAGATATGTTCAAAAGAATCATCCAGAATCTCAAATTTTGGGAGAAAAGGGATCAGGTGTACAAACAATAAGGACTCTTGTGGGATCTTCTATAAATATGGCATTTCTGTCCACTATTGAACCTCACAATGTCAGTCAAGCTAGCAAAGATGAATGTTGGATTCAAGCCATGAATGAAGAACTTGATCAAATTGAAAAGAATCACACTTGGGAATTAGTACCAAGACCTCATGACAAAAATGTCATTGGAACTAAATGGATATTCAAAAACAAGTTAAACGAGAATGGGGATGTTATAAGAAATAAACCTAGACTTTTTTGCAAGGGGTATGCTCAACAAGAAGGTATAGACTTTGAAGAAAATTTTTCTCCTGTAGCCAGAATTGAGGCCATAAGAATGTTTCTTGCTTTTTCAAGCTTTCAACAAATCAAAGTTTATCAAATGGATGTTAAATTTGCTTTTCTCAATGGTGATCTTGAAGAAGAAGTTTATATAGAACAACCAGAAGGATTCATTTTGGGAAATGATGAAAAACTTGTTTGTAGACTTAAAAAGGCTCTATATGGTATCAAACAAGCTCCAAGGTCATGGTACTATCGTCTTGACAAATATCTTCATCAACAAGGATTTTCAAAAGGGTCTGCTGATAGCAACTTATACACAAAAACTGAAAATGAAAAACTATTGATTGTGATTGTATATGTTGATGATATCATTTTTGGAAGTAATGAAGAGTCTATCAGTCAGAAATTTTCTTCTGATATGCAGCAAGAATTTGAAATGTCTTTACTTGGGGATCTAACATTCTTTCTTGGCTTGCAAGTGCAACAAGCAACAGATGGTATATTCTTATCACAAGAAAATTACCTCAAGCAAATCCTGAAGAAGTATGGCATGGAAGATTGCAAACCTGTAAGTACACCAATGATAACCGGATGTAATCTCAGTTCTAATGATGATTCCCCCACCGCAAATCAACCAGAATACAGATCTATGATAGGAAGTCTACTTTATCTCACTGGGACAAGACCAGACATCATGCATGCAGTTGGGATTTTTGGACGATTCCAAGCTAATCCAAAAGAGTCTCATCTTCAGGTTGTGAAAAGAATATTCAAATATCTACAAGGAACTCAAGAATTTGGACTATGGTATCCAAAGAATGCTGATCTTACTCTTCATGCATACACTGATGAGGATTGGGCTGGAAGTGTTGATGATCAGAAAAGCACTAGTGGTGGTGCATTCTTTATGGGGCCCCGGTTAGTATCTTGGTTTAGAAAGAAGCAAAGATCTATTTCCTTATCTACAGCAGAAGAAGAATGTGTGGCTACCGCATCATGTTGCACTCAACTTCTCTGGATGATGCAAACCTTCCAAGACTTTCAAATCAAATGTTCACCTCCTATATCCATTATGTGTGATAACACAAATGCCATTAGTATCTCAAAGAATCTTGTTATGCATTCCAAGACCAAGCACATTCCCATCAAATACCACTTCTTACGTGAACAAGTGCTTGAACAAAAAGTGAAATTGGAGTATGTTCCCTCCAAAGAACAAGTTGCTGATATATTTAACAAACCTCTACCCAAGGAAGCATTCAAATATCTCAGACAGATACTGGGAGTAGTCTCTGCCATGCAAAAGATCAGATATACTTAAATATAGAAGATTAAATTGGTTGTGAGGTGCTGTTGGGAATCTCTGATTGCACAGGATAAGGGGGAGTATTGGTCATATGAAGAGGATGCATTGTTGGAATTTATAAGTCATTTTGTTATAATTGAAGATGCAACATGATCTCAGGGGGAGCATGGTATTGTCGGTTCAAACGATCTTGATCAACTCTTTGCCATTGATTTCAAAGGGGGAGGAAAAGCAACAAAGGGCTTCTATAAAACAATCAGAGGAAGAGTGTTGCCATCAATGCCAAAGGGGGAGATTGTTGGAAATATTTTCATTGATGGCAAAGGAAGTGCCACAGGAATTGGCATTTGACACAGTAACCAAGAACAGAGAAAAGAAACATAGCAGAGGACAAAGGTCAACAGAGAAGAACAGAGAAAGAATGCATCTACAGAGAGCAGTATCAGTCAAGGAGCAACTTAAATTCAGTAGGAAGGATATCTGTGTCCCTGTGAAATTAAATCATATGTGAAGTTTTATTCGGTGTATGTATGCATCCTGATGGAGGAAATTCTGTGTATGATTATGTTCTGGTGATATTCTGATGGGTGGATAATACCGAGTGTATTTGGGTATTGATTGGTTCAATTCTCGTACGGAATGCCCTGAAACTCTGTTGAATTCATTCCCCTCATAAAGGAAGCCTATGTATAACTAACTCTATGGTAGTGAAAATCCCGTCGGAAGAGAACTACATTTGTTCATTGATTATTGGAAATCATGCCGAAGATAGACCAGAGTTAACTAAGTAAGAAGGACAGCGCAAACCCTTTGGAATCATGAACGGAACCTGGAAGGAAAGAGGTAGATCGTAACAAAAGGAAGTGCGACGGAACCCTGCGTGGAAGAGAGGAACCATGACCAAGTAAACATTGAAGGCAGTTTATGGTTTTCATCGCACCACCTATGCGGAGCAAGCGATATTTCCTGATTGGGGAGCAATTCCATAGAGTGCTCGACACGCGTCCCTGTACGACTCTGAAAAAACGCTTGTCAATGCACGCCATCGCTCATTATAGTTCGACCTAGGATGACCAGCGATATTGTTGTGCACCATTGCTCTGGAGGGAAGCCATCGGACGGTGGTCATGTGAGGAAGTTGCACGAAGATTAACCAAAGTACGGCAGGCCATCGCACGTTAACGTTCGGCATCGGAGGTCGAGCGATATGCAGATATGCCGTTGATCTGGAAGCTTTCTATCTAACGGTGATCAGACACTGGACTTGCACGAAGTTTAGTTATGGTACCATGCACGTATTTGATTGGCTATTGACTATATATGTGGGCCCGGGGTCAAAGGTTTATCATAAGGTTAATTGTTTGAAAGCGTTGGACATTTCTCTAAAAGTGTAAGGGTTGTAACTTTAATCCTAAAGTTCAGTTAAAATTTGTAAATATATTTATTTGAATTGATAAATAAATTAAAAATAAATTAAAGAGGCACGTGGGGTAAAATAAAGGAAATACTTTCAAAGGAATACCATTAGTGGTTGAATGGTTTTTACTCATGGTATTGATAAGGGTTAAACTATATAAGGAGAAGACGATTATTGTTCAAGATGTGCATGCGTAAGGGTGGTGAATGAATAAAATTTCTCTAAGGAATATCTGGATGGACGGACTCTGTTCTTAATTGATAAATACGAATCTATGATGCACCCATGGATATAATGATCTGACGATGATAAATCTCTGGTTTGATCAACTGACGACATCATGAAGAACTGGTGCGGGTGTACTGAAGAAAATGAATAAATACGGTGGCCTGCAAGGTATGCTGTGTGGAAACTGATGGAACGTGGTCCGCAGTAGTGCTGAGGGTCGAAGCCTTCATTGTGGGGGTTGTAGCTCCCTTCCAATAGTAGCTGGTAAACGAGAGAAGGTTGTAGCCTTTATGCAGGTAGGTGCCTGCGTGCTGGTATAAGTCTGCGCCAGCATAAACTGTAAGAAGTTTTCCTTATAATAAATATTGAAGACTGAGATAACAGCAGCGGTGGTTTTCTCCCAAATTGGGTTTCCACCTTAAAAAAAATGGTGTTCATATGTGTGACTTATGTTTGATGGTTTGTTCTATTATTTCTGTTCATACTTAATGCCTACTAAACATATGATGAATGAATTATGCAATGATATAATTAAAGACATAATAAGATCTCTGGACCTACATGTTGGATTCTGTAAAATAGTATATGGTTTTAAGAGAAAGAAAAAGTAAAATTTTTCAGCCCTAAATACTGATTCACCCCCCCCCCCCCCTCTCAGTATTTTTCCCAACACTATTCCCTTTCAAAGACCCACTATAATATTCCTCATTAGTTTTCTCATCCTACCTATCTCCATGAATGATCCCCAGCTGTCCCTACTTTTGCAACTCTGAAAGGCTCTGAATAATTACTGCATTTCCTTAAAATTGCTTTCCTCTAGAAATTGTAATTATTCCATGTGCCTCAATCAACCTCTAATTATGTTATTTTCAACTTCTAATCTTTGCCCTCATATTCCTCAATGTACCTTCTACATCTAGAGAATACCCTTCTCCTTGTTGTTCAACTAACTTTTCCCATTCCATTGAATTCACATCAAGCCTCAATGGGGATTTATGTGAACTTTAGTCCACCATTATTCTCTTCATCTCCGATCTTATATTTCTTGCAAACTTTGCATGCTATATAAATGAAATAGAAAATATAATCAAAATCATACGTCAATATCTCTCCCGAGAGGTTGTTGCATCTGCACAGGTTAGTCCATATTAACATGACATATATGTAATAATAAAAAAAATATATAAACATAAAAATTAAATATCATGCATGGTTTGATATGATAATAAAAAATATGAAAATAAGTACATTCATGATAACCATTACAATCTACATGTATCCTAAGGTCCAATATTGTAAGCCTCCCTTTGTTACCTCTCAATAGCATTGGTTCTATAGAAAATTTTACAGGAAAGAGACTGCTCTGATGCTACTCTATAACAACACACCCCACATTTACCCACTTTTACAAGTTCTTTGGGGTAAATATGAGCTGAGAGTTACTATGACATGACCCAACTTCCAAGTTCTAGTTATGGAGGTGGGGTCTACTAAGTTAAAACTTATTGATACCTCTCAGGGACACTTGATCATCCATATGTTGCACAACATCCACTGGTGATATAACCTTGATTTGAAACTTCTTTTTTACCTTACCTCATAGCCGAATTGCATGCATTACAAATTTTTCATGTGGCTAGAAGGATCCAAGAATAAGCACAAGCCTTCCTCTATGCAGTTATAGCCTAAATTTCCTAGTTCAAAGGGTGTGGTTAGAAGCCCCAATCTATATTTTTAGGACTAGTTCCATGATAAATTAAGAAGTTCCCAAAATCCTTCAGAATCATCTTAATCACATATAGGAGTCATAACCCATTGTTATTGACTCAATCCCTACTCAAACTTAACAAGTACATGAAAATCATTTAGATAAACACTTTGTGCTCAAGGCACCTGTAGGCCATAATGCATAATTTCATCAGAGAATCACCAAGAAGGCTTGCTTCCCTCTATTAGTATTTGCAATAAAATACATTAGCATATGCATTGATATTAATTAGATAAGAAATCGTGAAGCCATGGAATGGATCCATAACAAGAAAATATCATAAAATGGGAAACATGCCATGCATGTAACCAACATTTAACTAGAATAGAACCATGAAAACTAGTCATAAAATCATACATAAAATTAAAATTTGTGCTCATTGTTCTTAATAAGAATCAATACATAATAACATATGAAAATTATAGCCAATTCAAGGACTTCCATGTACCACCCGACCATAGATTGGGCTAAACCAAAATCTCTCTTTCATCCAATTACCCTTGTGCCATATTCCAAGAATGAATGTGGTATCTCATGGGATAAACAAAAACGAACCAGCCAGTGCTTCCAGAGGCTAAACCACATCAATCCTTAAGCACAATGATTTCACCTAAACCAGTCTAGAAATCACCAAACCAATAGAATATTGGATGCCTCATAATTTATTCACCATACCTAGAGGAATTTTCCTGTCTCCACTCCCCCGCAAGGAATTCCCATAGAAAACCATCTCCATCCACAATCGTTGATATTTTCCTAAGACCACCTCACTTGGATCCAAAATATTTTGGGAATCTAAAGTTCAACCAAGAATGAGTCCCATCACACCATGTTTATCTAGGAAAGGGCTAGGAAAGGCTAAAACCACTGTCAATCCAGGAAAACCCCATGCCAATGATAGAAGTAAATCATGTAACCCAAATTCATGAACTATGCATTCAAATCCCAACAAATTAATTACACATGTAACCTATTAACTACAAAATATTCTTGTTGTGGTTGTTAAAATTTTTCTCATGTGATCCCTTGCTTTCCTTTGCTTGTCCTTTGCTTTCCTTAGTTTTTCTTTCTTTCTTTCCTGTGTGCAAATTATTTCTCTCTCTCCCCTCTTGCAGCTATCTTTATGAAATTGATCCAAACATAAAACTGGAAAAAAAAAAATTAAAAAAAAATAATAATAAAAAAAGAAGAAAAAAAAGAAGGGCCAATCAGAGTGCACATTTTAATTGTTGTGATTGCGATAGAAAGGGAAAGGGATTTGGGTCAGCGATTATAATAAAACTTTAAATTTTATTATAAAGTTTCAAAGGTATGGCGGGGAAGTGGTTTGGTTTATCGGGATTTTATAATAACAAACTTTATAACATTATTATAAGGTTTTAAAGGGACATGACGGGAAGTGGTTAATACATCGCATATATATTTTAAAGATTTTAATGATGCAATTATGTGATCGGAAGGGGAAAAAGGGATTTATAAGAGAAAACATTAAACTTTAATAACATAAATTTTAAGGGAAATATGGGAAAAAGGGGAAGGGTTAGGGTATAGAGGACTTTATTCACTTAGGCATAAATTTCAATCCAGAAGTCAGTTTTGAGAGTGTAATATATTGTTGGAAAGCTCTTTCTGGGCTCTTTCTGTTGGAAATACCTAGAACATGATTTGATGCTGAAAATGCTATGGAAAACTTCTCTAAAAGGCAGGGTGATGACTTCGTGGAGATAACAACTTCTGAAATGTGACTTATTACATCTGCTGACATAAAATTACATAATAAATGATGATAAAGGAAAAGTATCATGTTTTCACCTCAAAACATGGTTTTCAGGTGAGAATTACATCAAACTAAATAAAACATTTCTTTGATCTTCCCAGATGCTGTGACTTTGAGTTTATTGACTTCCTCATGACCTTGCCAATATTTATTGACACTGGACTCATTAATTGGACCATGATGAGATCCTAGAGCCTAATGAGACCCATCTTATGACCTACTAACATGAAAGTGACTCATGACTAAAGACCATAGAGAGGAGAATCAACAAGTTTCACATGAGAGAAAACTAATAAAAAATTACTACCATCAATGAATCCATGACCTAGCGGAATGGTGAAATTTATTGGTATGGGACTCCTAATATGCAAATGCAAAAGAGAAATTTTGATCAATGATGGCAGTATGACTATAATAACACTAACATTAGCTCCAATGGGGATGGTAGCTCCTTGGAGGTGCCAAGAACACCGTAGACCAAGTAGCCTTATCCCTTGGCCATGGAGTCAAAAATACTGAAAACTGACACAACGCAAACTAACTCTGACTCAAGACTAAGACTGAAAAATGAAATAAAAGAAAACCATACACATATAATTTAAGTTTTATAGCCTTCACCTCGGGCCCCAAACTTCAATGACTGTGTACTTAAACCTTGATCAAAATAACATGGTATATACAACGATGGTGACATAGTTTCTGATCCATTATCTTCAACAATGGTAGTGCTTCAAAAGCCTACCACTCACTGCTCCTCTAGGGAAATCTTGGCCATCCATTTCTGAAAGAAAGAAAGCATTCTGTCTCATGTATGCTGAAATCCTGTATGGTTCTTTCCACAGATTCTCAAACTTACCATGCTTCCCTTTGTCCTCATTTCTTGCATCCCATCTCAACACCACATCATCTAACTGAAACTTTTCTGTTTTGGTCTTTCGATCATAGATCTTCTTTATCTTCTCCTACAATTGAATAGCTCTTTGTGACACTTCCTCTCTTGTTTTCTGAAGGTGGATCATCTGATTGATCCTTCGCTGATTGTCATCATCTTCACTACCAACTTCTTGCAATAACCTCATGACTGGGACTGTAAGAGATGTAGGAAAAACAACATTAGTACCATAAACCAATTAAAAAGGTGACATGCCTATGGATTTCTTACTGCTAAATCTGTCTGCCCACAGTGCGTTGATGAGCTTTCGATGCCAATTTATTTTTTTTGTCTCCAGTGTTTTCTTGATTATATTTATCAGTGATTTTTTTGATGATTTTTCCAGGCTGTTGCCTTGTGGATAGTATGTTGTTGAATGGCCCAACACTATATTATATTTTTCGCAGAAATCCACCATTTTCCTAGACTTGAACATTGTTGCGTTATCTATTATAATTTTATGGGGGCAGCCAAAACGAGATAAAATTTTTGATTCTAGGAATTGAATAATTACCGTATCAGTTACCTGCCTTGCTGGGATGGCCTCGATCCATTTAGTAAAGTAATATGTACCTATCAGGATCCATCAATGTTGTGCTGATGAAGCAAGATGGATTTATCCTATGAAATTGAGTCCCCATTGCTGAAAGGGAGCGTTTACTGAAACTGGTTTCAAAGGAAGAGGAAGCAATTTCTTCTTCCCTTGGAAAATTTGACATTCATGACAACTCATCACTGTTTTATATAAATCTGAAAATAAAGTGGGCCAATAATATCCTACTCTCAACACTTTGTTAGTTGTAGTCTTCCAAAACAATTGACCACCACAATCGCCTTTATGAAAATCATGCATTACCTTCTGAGCTTCTTCTTCAACCAAAAAATTGATCAGAACACCTCCTGGATCTTTCCAATAAAGAGCACTATTTAAAATACAGTATTTAGCAGATTAAGTTTCAATGATCTACCTTTACTTTTAGACATTCCTGGAGGTGGTGAAAGATGCTGAAGAACATAAACAATATCTAAATACCATGGCAATTGTAGAAAAATGTCTAAAATTGGAACAAACAAACCTTCATCTTCATCCTCTGACATTTCTGTTAGAAGGTTTATATCCATGGCACGCAGATTTGATTGGGCCATCAATTTTTCCAAGCCCTGGCCTTTAATCAACTTCGTGGGTTTTATCTCCAAATCTTACTCCAACATAGCTGCTATCCACTTACCTCTTCGACCTTCTGGATTAGTTTGCATCAACACATCCTTCACTGCTGCGTTAGGGACATATGCTATAGTATGTGAATGCAGAATATAGACCCTAAAATATTTCAATGCCTTTATAAGAGCCAATGCTTGCTTCTCAATAATATTATACCTCAAAGCAGCATCTCTAATAATCCTATTGAAAAAGGCAATTGGATTTTCAATCTGATCTCTCTTTTGCATCAAAACAACAACCATAGTATGCTCTGATGCAAATGAAAAAATAATAATATATTGAGTATAGTTGGGACTAATCAAGACTGGCGCATTGGACAAAGAAAACTTTACGAGATTAAATGACTTGATAGCTTCCTCACTTCATTTTATAGTGCTATCCTTCTTCAACATGTTAGTCATTTCTCTTATATGTTCAACCAAATTGGGTATAAATCTACGCAAGAAATTCATCTTACCATTGAATGCTTGGATCTGATTTTTATTCCGTTGAAGGTCTATGTGTGGAATTTCCTCCACTCTAGATGGATTGATGCAGATACCATCTTTATAGATGATATTCCCCAGCAATTTTCCTTCATCCATGGAAAAGAGACTCTTCTTTGGATTGAGAGAAATCCCAAACTTTCTGCATCGCTGAAAAACAACTCTCAAATGGTGCAAATTCTCATCATTAGAACTAGAAAACACTTTTAGATCATCCAAATAAACAACAAGAAAAAAATATTTTTCATTTTCAAAAGAAATTTCCATTGCTCGCTGGAAAGTGGCTCCAGTTTTCTTCAGTCCAAATGGAATTTTGGCATACTGGAAGGTTCCCCAGGGTGTTGTGAAGGTAGTTTTTTCTTGGTATTTCTCATGCACCAAGATCTGATTGTAGCCTAAGTAGCCATCCAGTAGTGACATCCTAGATGCTCCAACTACTCTTTTCAGAATATGGTCCAGCTTTGGAAGTGGATAATTATCCTTTAAGGATGCTTTATTTAAATTATGAAAATCTATGCACAATCTTATCTCTCCTGTCTTCTTACATACCGGGACCAAATTTGAAATCTAGTCAGAAAACCTAATTGGGACTATGATACCTGCTTTGTACAATCTGTTTACCTCTTTTTCAACGGATGGCAGCAAATTCGGATTGATTCTTCTCAGCTTCTGTCTAAATGGCTTTTGATCTGGGTTGATGGGAATAGTATGTTGGATTATGTTCTTCTCATACACCTTCAAATTTGAATAATCCCATGCAAACACATCGGAAAATTCAGAAAGAAATTTAACATAATTTTCCTTTACCTCAGGGGACAATGCTTTTGACAACTTCACAAACTTGGGCTTGTCAGGTGTTCCGAGATTCACATCTTTGACTCCTTTCTCAATAGGCACCAAGCTTGGTTTCTTTGCAATATCATCCTGATAAAAATGCTCCTATAAAGGTATGAGACCTCTAGGAATCACATTGTCTTTCAGCTGCAATATTTCCATCTGATTTTCTTCCATTTCTTTATCATCAACCTCATAGTCACCTTCTATTGGAGTATCTTTGAATTTTCCATCACTCTGAAAAAAAGCATTTATCTCATTATCATGCCAAAAAACTTTCCAATACCTCAAATTTTCGGGAATAGCAGGCCTATGTTTGACATATATCTCAAACTTGTTGCTGGAGTTCATCAGAATCTTCATGTTTCTTGCAGTAGTGGCAAGAGAATCAGCAATAATATTCTGCATCCTGGGTACTGCTGTCAAAGTGTACTCAGGGAATGTCTTTAAGATATCCAGGACTTCATTTCTGTAAGCCCTCAATCTCGGATGTTTTTCTTGGTACTCTCCTTTATCCTGTTTGATTATCAGCTCTGAATCTTCATAGATAGAAATCCTCTTTGCATTCAACTTCTTCAAAATTTTCAGACCTGCAATCAAAGCTTCATACTCTGCTTCATTGTTAGAGCAGTCAAAATTCAACTTATAAGCACATACTCTAACATTACTAGGAACCTTTTCAGGATGGAAAACAGGGCTCCGAATCCATATTCCAATACCAACTCCATCCTTACCAACAGCTCCATCAAAATCCATGCTCCAAAGGCCTTCTTCTTCTTCTTGTAGATGCTGAAATTTTCCTTCTTTCTCTACTTTGTCTTGATTGAATTCTGGCTGTTCACTGTCTTTTTTCTGTTGGCAAGCAGGAAGCTCAAAAGTGCTTGTTGTTCATATTTTTTATTTTTGAGGATTTCCCTAAAATTCTCTGAAATCTCAGATATTTCATCCACTTGTACCAACTGAACATTCTCATCATTCAAACCACCATCTGAATATAATACAAAAGACTCTAAATCTATGTGGACATCATTAATGGGATGATTTACTGCATGGAAAATTTTAGGGGCTAATATTCGCAGATGGGCTAATTTTCCATGCTTTTTCCAAAAAAAAGATTCACCAGTTTCCATTTTTTGTAAAAATGATTCACCCAAATTTTACAATATAAAATTATTTTAACTTAAAAATCACCAACATTATATAGAGAGTATATAGAAAATCATTATAAATTTGAATAATTTTACAAATATATCAATAAATATTTTATAGTTTGCATATTAGGGACTAGTGAGATTTGCCAATGTTTTAAACGTCAAAATAAATTCCCATCCTTAAAATTTTCCCTGATTTACTGGCTTCTCTTTGCTAGTGATCATCTATTTCATTTTCTTCTCCCTATATAGTTTCCCCAACTGGCCAAGCATGGGAATGGTGGCATAAGAGAAGTCAAGCTGCATGGTTCCTTTAAGTTTTGCACCCCAAGACCTAGATAGAAGCATTTCAAACCGTGGTGGGACATCGACAATAACTACATCCATCAAGACATTCTTCGCTGGGATTTGGTCTAGAGACACTACCAAATCTTTGATAAGACCAATACAATGGACCCTACCTGAGTCAAAGGAATACAAATCATGATATTTTCGGGTGATATCAAGTCCTAAATTCTCCATGATGGCTTTGGGCATCAAATTATGTGAGGCTCCGGAGTCCAACATAGCATTATGTAGGATAAACTCATGTAATCTAAGACTCAGATAAAAGGGAGGGACTTCAATTTCTTCAGATTTATCTTCTGTGTTTGGGCCAAAAATGAGTTCAGAGTAGTCATCTTCTACATTGACCATATCTGATACAAAGTCTATTTGCAAAATTCTAGACACCTGATTTTTATAAGTACTATTTTTCACCAACTCAGTCAGGGGCATAGACACTTTCAGCTTAGAAATTTCATTGTCCAAATTAAAGGAAGGGGTTTTTTCTACCTCTTTAACTGGAGGATATTTCTTTTCTATTTGCTCCTTTGTTGTGCTCTTTTGCTTCCTCTCATTCGAGCTGTTAATCGCTGAAGGTTTTTTGCTGGAGGAAGGATCGGCCGGTTCTTTCCCTTTCTTTTGAGAATCGTTCTTCATTTGGAGATCTTTTCTCTTCTGAATGAGACTGATTGGAACATCTCTATTCCTCAAAGAGTACTGCATTTGTTGGGTTAATAAAGAATTCATTTACCCTCTCTGGTAGTCATCGGACTCATCTCCTAACACTGCATCATTAGCCAAAATGAAATTTTCGTCCTTTTGAATGTCTACAGTCATTGTGTATTCTTTGTCTTCAGTGAGAAAGATAGGGATGCCATCAGCCGTGAAGAAATGATTGGCTTCAATCACAGGGTCATCATCATCATCTGTCTCTGTTCCCTGGACATAATTCTGTTGTAACGGAGTTCTAATTTGCTGTTGTGGTGGCACTTGGTCCTACTCTCTTTGTTCTCTCTATTTAATTATGAATTG
Source organism: Pinus albicaulis (assembly GCA_034641835.2). Taxonomy (NCBI): domain Eukaryota; kingdom Viridiplantae; phylum Streptophyta; class Pinopsida; order Pinales; family Pinaceae; genus Pinus; species Pinus albicaulis. Next base: position 1,573,125,988 of record CM076575.1, on the reverse strand, counting down.
TGGTAGCTGTCCTCTGAAATTCGGGTTCCTGATTTGAGGTTTAGGTCTATCTAAAATGGTTAATCGATCAACAATATTTTCAAATGTTCGGATCAAAATGTCAATTTCGCTGTCTGAAGGATAGGCTTCTTCTTTCACCGTGACTCTCTTTCCAGCTCTGGTTTGTGCTCTTTTAGCTAGAAAATTTACTTCTACACTTACCGCTATCTTCTGCATGTCTTCAAGCGTAGTGGGATCTCTCTCTCGTAGCTGATATGCCATATCAGCATCGAAACCATCTGGAAATTTGAGCAAGGCTAATCCCATAGGAGGTTTCAGGTTAGCCGGAAGAGCATTATATACAACATTGAATCTTAAACAATAATCCTGTACAGTTTCACCCACATTTCTTTTAATATTCCCATACTCAAAAAAAAATTGGAGTGGGTTTTTCTTTACCTCCCACTGGTCTAAAAAATGAGTGTGTAACTCCTGTAAAGTGCGAATAGAGCCTGATGGTAAGGCTCTAAACCACTTTCTAACTTCACCTCCAAAACTTTGGACGAACAACCTTGTAGTTACATTCTCTGCCTCTACCTCATGAAGATGAAAAAATTCATTCATCTTATCAACATGCTGCTGGGAAGTAGTGTTTTGAGTGGCATAAAAGATAGGGATTTTACTTTGATAGTTAGCAGGCATATCATTGAGAACCTGAGGTAAAACCAGGGGTGCATACCAGACAGCCATGACTCTAGGTGGATTTACAACAGTGTTTGTGCTACTAGGATTTAAGGGAGGTATTGATGGAGGAGATGACAAGTGAGAATTAACTGATGGGAATGTTGATGAATTAGGAGGAGGAAATTTTGTTCCTGAAGACTCTAAAGGCTAAGGGATATTATTTACAGTGATAGATGACTGAGGAGAATTCATAATATAATCACCAATTGAGGAATTTTCCCTTTGAACTTCAATATCTACAAGAAATTCTGGATCTAAAACTATGTCATCAAGTGCAGTTTCAGACTTATTTGTAAACAAAGAAAGCTCAAAAATCTCATCAAAAGAAAGATCTTCTACAAAGAACCACTCACTGGGCCAAGTATGGGATCCGAAGATAGGTTTAGGACTTAGTGATCCTTCTTGTCTTCTGACAATTCTTGGAATAAGATTAGGATTTTCAAACACAGGGGGAGGATTTGGATCTGGATTAGCCCTTGTGTATCTTCTTGAAGCCAGTGTGGTTAAATTTTTTACCGTACAAAATTATATTTCAGCCTAGCAAACTCTGAACATCATTTTCCAAAGTTTCGGGAATTTACAAGGAAAATATTACTGGGGTGATCTGTCTTTATGCTCTGATACCATAAATATATTAGGACTGTGGAACATCTGGAATGAATTCTTGTAATTGTATTCCCTTCCAAAGCACTTTAACAATGTTTCTCCTTGCAATAATATTCAAAGCTCCCAAGCAAACCTTTAAAGTTTAATGTGATATAAGGGAACACATTAAAAACACTTGAGCAACCTTATTACTCCGGTCAAAATGTTATAGCAATGGTCCGCTTCTTTTAAAAAAACACCAACCTTCGAACTTATATCATAAAACCCTTTTATTCTATCAAACGCGACATACATTTCATCCAACAGGGGCCCACGCATCCATATTTTTTTTTTTTATGAACTAAATAAACATTAAATAACATAAAACCACCGGATCATACCTTGATTATTGCTCGCGCACTTCACCACGCGATTGCCGTCAGATCTAAGGCTCTCCAGATCAGACGATCCTTGTCGATTATCACGTTTTTTCAAAGGCAGAGGGTTAACACATGAAAGTTGCACGATATCGGTGGTATTTGGGGGAAGATGTGCCCAAATGTTACTAGATCGCGTTTTTTTAGCGTGGTTTCACTCTGGGCCAAAAGCGGCATGATAAAGGTGGTTTTGGTTTCCGAAACCTGCTTGTGGTAAATGAATTGCACTTTAACTGTGGTTTGGAACTTTAACTCCTTGCGTTAAATTAATAGATGGGTCCCACTTAATATTACTCCACCGGCTAAAGAATAAAGCTTTTTTACTTCAAATACAGAGATTTCAAAAGGTTCATCGCGTTTAATATAACCTAAGTTTAATCTCGGACAGAGTTTTCAATACTCTTTATTTCACACAGCCTTAATATGATTTTCTTTGAAAACAGAATAACACATCCATAGTCCCGATAATATAAGCTTGAAGATAGTCAGATCACTCTTTTTCCCCAGTATGGTCGCCAGAAATGTTATCACCCGATTTGGACCTCAGGTTAAAAAAGGGAAATCAGGGTAACATCTAAACCACGCTCAGCCTTGTAGCTAGCCCTACAAGGTCAGGAGAGGGCTCTCTCCGTGAAAATGATATTCAACAAAGTACAATAATGGACTGATATTAGGATAGGTATAAGAATGGGAAAAAGTTGAATGAAATGAATGAATTTTCAGGGTAGTATGGAACAAATGGGACAGTTTGAAACCGGGGAATTAAATCAGGATATAGGGTGTTTCATGGGGAAAGATAGGCAGGAAATTTTAGCAATAAATTTTAAAAAAGGATGGAATGGAAAGACTGGTGAGGAGCTGAAAAGGGCATAGAAAATGGATCCTTTTCAAATAGAAGAAAAACAGAGAATATGAATGATTTCCCAAGGCAGAGCATAAAAATGGATTCTACCTTTCTATCTTGAAAGAATTCAAACAGAGATGTTTATGAATTAATGGTACACATAAAAAATTACATATGAACACAAAGGAGAGAACAAATGCTAAATTTCATACCACATGGATCCCACAAATCAGAGATGCATCTCTTTATTAATTCCCTGTCCAAAACTATTACAATGGAGCGTAGAGCATTCTCCTCGATTTTTCACACTATTCTTCTACTTCTGAGTTACAGACTTCTTTACAAATGATTTAGATTTACATTAAATAGACTAAAATGTGGGAACATAGATCCACATAAAAAGGGAGTTGTTTTAACAGCTAAAAAACTGAAATCTGAATATGGAAAAGAAAACCAATAATCTGCCCCTAAAGAAGGAGCAGCGTTACATTTAACTTCTTTGGAAGATTCACTTTACGCTGTTGAATAAAAAAAATATACAATTTGAAGAGCCGATCCTATTTTCCTGTTGTTGTAACAATATTGGTCTCATTGTAGCTCTCGTCCTTTGACTGTTGCTTTGTTTTCTATTATTACTCCGAAGAAAATTGCCTTTTAATAAAATACCTTTGACATAACGTAAAATTAAATTATGCCTTAAGTGAAGGGAAAAACCAATTTTGGATGGAGGGAGCGAAGCGAAGTGGGGTCCATATTGTAATCGCAATCAGGATTGGAGGAAAGGGGAGTTGTTAAAATATATGATGTAATCGCAATCACGATTGGAAAAATGGGAATAGGGCATATATAAAAACTCCGATGTGATTTGGCAAAGTATGATGGGGAAATACCATAAAATAGCGGAGAAATATTTTAAAACATACGAAAAATGGTTCTCCGCTTTTTACAAAGGGAGAGGACCAAATTTCGGTTTAAAAATGGGGAAGGGATCAAGGTGGGACTGGGAGATATAATCGCAATCGGAACAAGGCTCTAGAGCGGGGCCAAGTGTATTATACCATAGGATTTCCCCGATGCGATGGGGATGAGGCCTTTGTAAAAAATGAAATAAACGAAGTTTGATTTACAAAGGAGAAAGGCCTTTTTATTATGCACGGGTGGAGTTTTATGTGGTGGGACTCGGGAGAATAATCGCAATCGGAATCGGGGGATTGGGGCGGGCGTGTTACCCAATGAAAATTTCACCGATGCGATTGGGGGAGGTCCTTTGTATAAATGAAATAAAAAAAAATCAATTTTTACAAAGGAAATAGCCGTTTATATTATAAATGGGCGGAAGATCGCATGGCGGGACCCAGGGTCAATCGGCATCGGGAGATCGGAGGAGGGCGGAGGAAAGTATTGAAAAACGCCGATTCGGATGGTCCGATTGGCTGTGGGATGTCGTATCGGATGACAAGATTGACGGCGGAGGGTACTCAGAGTGGGTCAATCAGGGGTAGGCATTTGAAAGCGCTGATCAAATACGTGCCATCCGATCGGATGGGCATATCAATGGCCAGGATAACATCGAGCGGGGTCAATTGGGGGTTTGCCATCGGAGATAAACAATCGCATCGGAGTTTTTGTAAACATAAGGGCCAATCAGAGCGCACATTTTAATTGCTGTAGTTGCGTTGGAAAGGGAAAGGGATTCGGGTCGGCAATTATAATAAAACTTTAAATTTTATTATAAAGTTTGAAAGGTATGGCGGGGAAGTGGTTTGGCTTATCGGGATTTTATAATAACAAACATTATAACGTTATTATAAGGTTTTAAAGGGACATGAGGGGAAGTGGTTAATACATCGCACATATATTTTAAAGATTTTAATGATGCGATTATGTGATCGGAAGGGGAAAAAGGAATTTATAAGAGAAAATATTAAACTTTAATAACATAAATTTTAAGGGAAATATGGGAAAAGGGGGAAGGGTTAGGGTATAGAGGACTTTATTCACTTAGGCATAAATTTCAATCTAGAAGTCAGTTTTGAGAGTGTAATATACCGTTGGAAAGATATTTCCAGGCTCTTTCTACTGGACATACCTAGAACACGATTCGACGCTGAACATGCTGTGGAAAACTTCTCTGAAAGGCAGGGTGATTACTTCGTGGAGATAGCAGCTTCTGAAATGTGACTTATTACATCTACTGACATAAAATTACATAATAAATGATGATAAAGGAAAAGTATCATGTTTTCACCTCAAAAAGTGGTTTTGAGGTGAAAATTACATCAAATTGAATAAAAATTTTCTTTGATCTTCCCAGATGCTGTGACTTTGAGTTTATTGACTTCCTCATGACCTTGCTGATATTTATTGACACTTGACTCATTAATTTGACCATGATGAGATCCTAGAACCTAATGAGACCCATATTGTGACCTACTAACATGAAATTGACTCATGACTAAAGACCATAGAGAGGAGAATCAGTAAGTTTTATATGCGGGAAAACTAATAAGAAATTACTACCATCAATGAATCCATGACCTAGCGGAATGGTGAAATTTATTGGTATGGGACTGCTAATATGCAAATGAAAAAGAGCAATTTTTATCACTGATGGCAGTATGACTAGACTGACACTAACAAACCAGACCACTAATGTAGTTATGCATGTTTTCTCTATTAAGCTCCAATTCCTCTTGGGAGGAGAAATGTTTCAATTGCTCCAAATAGTCATTTATTTCCTTCCTGACTTGATGTTTACGTTAGGTTCAGTGAATGTGTCGACTGATGGTATCCTGTGGGTTTTCACCATGAAATCTAAAATGTTATATATCTGTACATATGAGGCCTGAATACTTCTCATGAAATAGGTGAGCTACTTGTTGTTTTGGATCAACATTTGACCTCTCGGTTTCTCTAGCTCTTCCTACGACTTCATTTTCTTCACCACGATAACTGGTGCCCCATTGCATTGCATTTTCCACTCTTCCACGATGGTGATGGAATATTGCACATTCCTAAGGATATTTCTTTGCTTTGCCACTACAAGTCATGTAAGTGAACAAATTCCTTACATATAGTCATGAGCTCCTCATAAAGGTCCCACATGGTCTCTCCAATTGTGGATACTTTAGCAAGTATCGTTGCTCTCATATCGTCCAAGTAGACCTGCGTGGAAGATGCATTTTGCGCTATTGTGCAGAGATATTCTATCTCTTATTGGACATCGTGTAGATTTTGTGCCAACTTCTTATTCTCGATTATTCAATACTGAGTGTTATATGTTGCCACACTTGGGTAGTCCAAGTTAGATTCAGAAATATCATTTTGATTCTGCTAGTGTCTTTCACTATCACCCTCTCTCTAAAGAATACAAGTGATACATGATCATCCAAAAAATTCTTTCTCCATGCTTGTAAATTACTCTTCTAGAGTTCATCATATGATAGAATGTACACATCCATTACTGGATTATAATTAAGAGGCATTGTGTCCCCTTCCTCTCTCAGGGCTAACTCTATGCATGGAGGTGGTGGATTTTGAATGGTGACCTGTGGTGCACTAAGCATCAGGTCCACATCTTCATCCCGTGGCTCTGAATCCAACTCCATATCCACAATTTCAATCAAATCTTCAATATGTTGAGCAAGCTCCCGATCTTACATATGTTTTCTTTGTCGCTTTATTATTGGTTGTTTTTATTCCTACTCTTCAACCTATATGGTTTCCTTTCCTTATGCTATGGAACCTTGCCTTCCTTCCTATTCCTTCTTCTTCTTCTCCTCATGTTCTCTCCTCCTTTGAATTCATTCTTCCCTGAGTTATTTTTCTTTTATCTCTGCTCTCAATTCTACTTCCTGTAAGCTCTTCTTTTCTCTCTCCCTTCACTCTGCTCTCTATTGCCTCTGCTTCCTCTTTTCTTATCCCCTCAAATATTCTTTTCTGAGAATGGGATCAGCTTTCATTTTCCATCATTGTTCTTCCTTTTTTCTCTTAGAAACCTTTCACTTTCCTTTATCTTATACTGGGTTGCGACCTTCTACTACTATTTCTTCTAGAGTTGATATCATCTATGGAGTGCCTTGTGAAGTCGTAGCTATACTGATCAAATCATGGAGTCTGGAGGCATTATATAAATTGCTCCATGAATCCTCCTCTAGGCAAAGAAATTACCTGCTAACCTAATTTTGGTATATTCTCACATAGTGGTCCTTGAAAATTCCCATCACATCATACACATTGAATTATTTTGTACCAAACTCAAACTTTACTATGCATTTCTCTTCAGTATCTGAAAATTTGAGATTCTTTGTTAGGTCCCTATATTACTAGTATAGTCCCTTATTTTTGTTATTGTAACCACCTTATTGTTATTTTTGTACCCATGCAACCCCAATATTGTTATTATTGTGCCCTTACTTTATTATTGTTAGGTTGGCTAGGATTATATTGTGACCACATGGACTCCTATATATAGAAGGAGGTTTTAATCATTTGTATCATCCAAGAATTGTTCATTTATGTAATTTATTGGAGGTTGCCCACTTGAAGTGGTTGATTTCTAAGGCGTTGATCTCTCTTTTCTTATATTTTTTGAGTTTGTTTCATAACCTTTGAAATCATAGCTTTGGATTCTAGGGTTTCGCTGCTCCAAACGGGTCATCGTGGAATTTTTTCCATAAATATTTTTATACGAATGCTTAGAAGCTAAAAATTTTATAGAGTGAAGCCGAAATCCTGAGGAACGTTGTGTAATAATTTCAAATCTTGGTTCACAATTTTTTCAGAGATATGATCTATGGAAGTTAGGGTTTTTAAGGCTCCCAAATTTCACCTAAAAAAGTTCATCATGGAATTTGCACTTTAACTTTATTTGTACGAAGGTTCTGTTGTGACCAGCAACAACCCCCCCTTTTACTTAATATTAGTAATAATACTAAATAAATGGGGACCCTTAGTTAAAAAATCCAAAAAATCAATTAGGATTTGTTTTCCCTTTCGAATAAAAATTTCTATCATAAACTAAGAGAAATCACTTAGAAAGAACATTAAGAAACACTTAAGTTTATGATAGATTACAATAAAATTGTTCTTTAAACAAAATAGCGCATCCATCACAAAATGGTATATATCTTTTATTAAACTAAAAATGCGATTTTGCGCTTTTGCGATAATGCGATCCCAAAAAGCCTATACAATAAACATATTGGTCGCAGATCGCATAGCGCAGAAAACAGAAAAGTTAAATGAATATCTTTTGCGCTGTTTGCAATTTCGCGCTTTTGCGAGATTTGTGATGTGCGCTTTTGCGCTATTACGCAAGTTGCGCTTTTGCGCTATGGTTTCATTTTGCGATATTGCGATATTGCGACATTGTGATATTGCGATATTGCGCAGCAAATCACAGATCGCAATGTCGCAGATTCATGTAGGCGCGTTGTCCAAAGGCAATCTTCCCATATATCAAATCTGTTATGCGCTTTAATGATTAGATTAAATGATTGGATTGATAATTAATGGTAAATGAGATTTTGTTTTGATTGAAAGTCGTTTCACGATTAAAATAATATATTTCATCCGCCTTCGCATTTAAAAGAGTCTCATCACCTTGTTGAAAATGCAGCAAGATGATGGAGCTTAGTGAAATGAAGTCGCCTTCACTAAGTGGGCCCGCAGGCAAATTCTGGCGCAAAGTCTATTTTTAGACTATGTCTATTTTTAGACATATGGAGCATGGTTCGGGGATTCCAGTATGAGATTCTTGGAGCATTGGTCATGTTGGTAAAAATAGATGGGACTCTCTTTTTTTGACCTATAGGTCGAAGAGGTCAAACTATTTTTAGACTGCCTCTCCTTAAAATAGGGAAGTCAAATATTATTTACCCTTAATAATATTTGGACTCTAAATAGCAGTTTACTCTCTTGGAGCACTTCAGTTCGAGCTACAGAAGTGGCTCATGCATCTGACAGAGGAATCACGTGGTTCCCAAGGGTTTGATGACATCATGCATGGTTGACTTCAGTTAGGACTTCAGTGACAGAAGTTTGGTGGAGTTAATGGGACAGCTAGTGGAGTTGTGTTTTGTTTATTTTAGTTGAACTGGTTGAGATTAGTTTAACTAGCTAATCAATTAGTTATGAGTGGAGTGAATTAAATATTATTTAATTCATTAATTAGTAACTCATTATTCAACTCAAGAACACATCAATTCACTACAGTGCATGATTAGTTCAGTGGAGACCAGTGAAAGAGGTAGATGAAAGGGTGGAGTTAGCTATCAGTGGCGACATCAGTTGTGCATGAGATTTGCACCACACTTGGAGGATTTTTCCATGACAATTGTGCTGTCAAGCCAAGGAGATTCGAACCTTGGATCTCTATATAGACAGGCCTGGATTGCGCAATAGAGGCAAGGCAATTGGCGGTGAGTTTTGAACCAGTAACCTGTTCAAAACTGAGCTAGATTGTGGGTAACTGTATGAGAAAGTACCGAGTACTTGTGAGGAGTATTGTACTGAGTTTGTTACTTGATTTCTCCATTATAATATACACAATAGCTGCGGGGTTTTCAGCTATAAGCTTTCCCCATACATACTGTGTTAATGTGTATGATGATTTGATGTGTTATTGCTTGATTTTATTTCCGCATGTTTGATGATCTGAGTGGAAGAGATTATGTGTTACATATAAATTTGAATTGTATGTGATCAGGATAGTCTCGGTGAATAATTAATCATTATTCAGCAAATTTATACATGGTATCGGAGCTATTGAAGCAGAGATTGATCATCACAGTGATTACAAACTTATTTCGGTAGACAGAGTCTGCATGCGGGCCAGGTAGCCTCCGGATTCATCTTTCTTAGGAAAGTGAAAGGTATGGTAAATGCCCCTTGCAGTCGATCTCTGTGCTAGAAATAATTTTTTCTCACGATCTAGAGCAGTTGAGTTTTGAGGTGGAATTCAAAATTTTGCAGCAGTTTTGTTTTCTTGGTGCAAGTGTTGAAAATGTCTTTCAACGGTTTGCGACTAGAATATGCTCTTGAAGGCAGTTTGAATTATGTTGCATGGAAGGATCGCATGGAGGAAGTATTAGAAGATAATGGTCTAAAGGAGTTCGTAGATATGGATGTCCAAAAGCCCACTGATCTTGCTGAAGTCGATGCATGGAAAAAGAAGATGGCAAAGTGTCGAAGGATCCTGTTGGAGGGCGTCAAGGATCATATTGTATCCAGCCTGCATGGAAAGGCTACTCCATATTTAATGTGGAAAGCTTTGACGGATCTATTCCAGAGTAAGAGCGACCAAAGGAAGCTGGCGCTCAAAGATAAGCTCGGGAACATCAAGATGGAGAAGGGCGACAGTATCGCCAAATACCTCACGAAGTTCACTCAATGCAGAGATGAGCTGGGAAGTGTGGGGGTGATTGTCGAAGACGAGGACATGGTCGACCTGGCTCTCCTTGGTCTTCCGAAGGCTTGGCACTCATATCAAGATAGTGTCAATGGTCGGGAGAAGCTGCCGGGATGGGAGCGCCTTTGGGCAGATCTCATGCAGGAGGAGATAAGGAGGACTACTCGTGATGGATCTTCATCAAAGGGAGTTGATGAAGAAAACTGCGCTTTGGTGGCCAAAGCAAAGAAGGGGAAGGGTAAGAAACCTTCTCATTCCGGTGCAAAGGGCAAGAAGCAGGATATGGCGAAAGTGAAGTGTTTTCACTGCCATGATCACGGACATTATGCTACCAATTGTCCAAAGAAGAAGAGGAACAAGCAAGCGGGAAGATCTGCAGATGGAGAAGCTTTGGCTTCACAGTTCGAGCTTGACTTTTCACTGATTGCATGCTTGGTTTCAAGTGTGATGGGATCGGTGTGGTTCTTGGACAGCGGTGTGTCATTTCATATGACGGGAGATCGGGAGTTGTTCTCAGATCTGGAGGACAAAGATTTGGGTATGCACATCGAGATGGGCGATGACGGTAGATACAGTGCGACTGGTATCGGTACCGTATCCTTTCAGAGGGAGTCTGGTAAACCCTTTGTACTAAAGGATGTCATGCATGTACCTGGATTGAAGAAGAACCTGATTTCAGTAGCGATGTTGGAGGATAAGGGGTATGATGTGGTCTTCAGCGAAGGAAAAGCCTTCCTGCGCAGTAAGACTACTGGAGAGACCCGGAAGATAGGGGTTCAAACCAAGAACCTTTATCAGTTGCAGGTATATGGCTGCGCAGCAATGGCATGCAAGGCGAAAGAAGTGGTGATCCGGGATGATGAGGGCGAACTGTGGCACAGGAGATTGGGCCACCTTCACCATGGAGCTTTGAAGATCCTGCAGCAGATTTCTACTGGGCTTCCTAAGGGCACTCTTGCACAGTCAGATCAGTGCAAGGGGTGTACTTTAGGGAAGTATGTGAAGGCCACCTTTCACGAGAAGGATAGTCGTGCCACGACGATCCTTGAGAGAGTTCACATAGACGTGTGTGGTCCTTTCTCAGTTGCTTCGACAGCAAAGCATAGGTATTATGTGGTATTTGTTGATGATTTCTCTCAAAAGTGCTGGATCTTCTTCATGCAGAAGAAGAGCGATACATTCGCGATGTTCTGTGAGTTTAAAGCACTGGTCGAGAAGGAGTCGGGGAAGAAGGTGATTTCTCTAAGGAGTGATAATGGTGGTGAATTCATCTCGGCTGAATTCAAGGAGTTCTGCAGCGCAGAAGGGATTTGGAGAGAGCTCATCGCACCCCATAACCCACAGCAGAACGGGGTGGCTGAGCGGAAGAACAGAACGATCGTGGGTGCTGCACGGGCGATGTTGCATGATCGGGGCCTACCCCTTCACTTGTGGGCTGAGGCATGCAATACAGCAGTATATGTGCAGAACCGTTGTCCTCACAAGGTTCTTGGCATGAGTACACCGGAGGAGGCTTATTCTAGCAAGAGGCCTGATATTTCCCATTTTCGGATTTTTGGTTCTCCTGTCTACATGCATGTGACGAAGGATGCGAGAAGGAAGCTGGATCCAACTGCTGAGGTTGGAATATTTGTGGGGTACACTGATACACCTCACAACTATCGGGTGTATTTGTCAGACAGTCGCAAGACTGTTGTGCGACGGGATATAAAATTTCGGGAGGAGAAAGCCATGCAGTGTTCGCTTGAGAGGGAGCTACACTTGCATGCAGATGAGGAGCTGTTAGTTCCTAAGGAGGAGCTTCCGGATGTGGATCAGCCACAAGAGGAGGTTCGGGAGGTGGAAGAAACCACCCAGGCAGCGCCAACCATCAGAGGGCGCATGCGCACTACAGAAGCTGAGCGACTGGCTCGGGATGCAGAGAAGGTTGTAGGACCACCTACAGCACAGCGCAGACAGAGACAGTCACCGGATCGGTACAATGGATACATGGCTCTTGTGAGTCAATGTGTTGTGACGGAGCCATCCTCTTTTGAGGAAGCTGTGGAGGAACCCACATGGGTTGATGCCATGATCGAAGAATATGATTCGATCATCAGGAACAGTGCATGGGAGATTGTCCCAAGACCGGTTGGGAAATCAGTGGTAGGTTCACGATGGATCTACAAGGTGAAGCAGGCAGCTGACGGGAGTGTGGAGAAGTACAAGGCGAGATTTGTCGCCCATGGCTTCTCACAGATCGAGGGGATTGACTATGAGGAGACTTTTGCACCTGTCGCGAGGTACTCTTCCATACGGACGATCCTTGCTCTCTCAGCGCAGATGGGGTGGCACATTCATCAGATGGATGTGAAGACTGCGTTCCTCAATGGAGTTATTAAGGAGGAGGTGTACATAGAGCAGCCTGAAGGTTTTGAGATCTTCAGCAGTGAGTCGCATGTGTGCCGACTCAAGAGAGCACTATACGGGCTGAAGCAAGCACCTCGTGCTTGGTACACTCGGATAGACAACTACTTCACCGGGCTTGGATTCTCCAAGAGTGAGGCGGATCCAAACCTGTACCAGATTGTGGTGGAGGGGAAGCTGTTGATCATCGTACCGTATGTAGATGATCTGATTTTGACTGGCGATGAGCAGTTGATACTTTCATGCAAGGAGGATCTTGCACGAGAGTTTGAGATGAAGGACTTGGGCATCCTTCATTATTTCATGGGATTGGAGATTTGGCAGCGCAGCGGAGGACTGTTTGTTTCTCAGGGCAAGTATGCCTGGGAGATTCTGGAGAGGTTCAACATGCAAGGCTGCAAGCCTGTTGACACTCCTCTTCCTGGTGGTTGGAGGAAGGAGGATGCTACTTCAGCAGAGGTAGTGGATGCCACTGTCTATCGACAGTTGGTGAGGTCGCTTATGTATCTGGTCAATACACGACCCGATATATGCTATGCAGTTAACCAGCTTTCGCAAGCTATGGTTAAGCCTACCAAGCTCTTTTGGAAGGCAGGCAAGCATGTATTGCGCTATATTAGAGGCACATCAAGATATGGTCTATGGTACAGACAGGAGGATGGAGCGAAGCTTTCTGGCTTCACTGATGCAGATTGGGCAGGGAGTCCAACGGACCGGAAGAGCACATCTGGAGGAGTTTTCAGCATTGGGTCGACAACATTTTCCTTGTACAGCAGGAAGCAGAGATCCGTGGCACTCAGTTCAGCAGAGGCCGAGTACATGGCAGCTAGATTGGCTGCATGCGAGGCTATTTGGATGAGGAAGATCCTCGCATGATTGTTCAGGTTGCATTTGGAGCCTACAATGATCTACTGTGATAACCAGAGTTGCATTAAACTCTCGGCTAATCCAGTATTTCATGATAGGTCCAAACACATCAACATCAGGTACCATCATATCAGAGATTGTGTTCAGTGGAGAATCATGATGCTTTCATATGTTCCCACGGAGGATCAGGATGCCGACATCCTGACGAAGGCGCTCACCAGGAGCAAGTTCGAATTCCACAGAGGCAGGATAGGGATTGCAGATAATCCATATCTTTCTGAGAGGAAGTGTTGAAAATGCAGCAAGATGATGGAGCTTAGTGAAATGAAGTCGCCTTCACTAAGTGGGCCCGCAGGCAAATTCTGGCGCAAAATCTATTTTTAGACTATGTCTATTTTTAGACATATGGAGCATGGTTCGGGGATTCCGGTTTGAGATTCTTGAAGTATGTGTCATGTTGGTAAAAATAGATGAGACTCTATTTTTGAGGTCAAAGAGGTCGAAGTCTATTTTTAGACTGCCTCTCCTTAAAACAAGGAAGTCAAATATTATTTACCCTTAATAATATTTAGACTATAAACAACAATTTACTCTCTTGGAGCACTTCAGTTCGAGCTACAGAAGTGGCTCATGCATCTGACAGAGGAATCACGTGGTTCCCAAGGGTTTGATGGCATCATGCATGGTTTACTTCAGTTGGACTTCAGTGGCAGAAGTTTGGAGGAGTTAATGAGACAGATAGTGGAGTTGTGTTCTGTTTATTTTAGTTGAACTAGTTGAGATTAGTTTAACTAGCTAATCAATTAGTTATGAGTGGAGTAAATTAAATATTATTTAATTCATTAATTAGTAACTCATTATTCAACTCAAGAACACATCAGTTCACTACAGTGCATGATCAGTTCAGTGGAGACCAGTGAAAAAGGTAGATGAAAGGGTGGAGTTAGCTATCAGTGGCGACATCAGTTGTGCATGAGATTTGCACCACACTTGGAGGAATTTCCCATGATGATTGCGATGTCAAGCCAAGGAGATTCGAACCTTGGATCTCTATATAGACAGGCCTGGATTGCGCAATAGAGGCAAGGCAATTGGCGGTGAGTTTTGAACCAGTAACCTGTTCAAAACTGAGCTAGTTTGTGTGTAACTTCATGAGATAGTACTGAGTACTTGTGAGGAGTATTGTACTGAGTTTGTTACATGATTTATCCATTATAATATACACAATAGCTTCGGGGTTTTCAGCTATAAGCTTTCCCCATACATACTGTGTTAATGTGTATGATGATTTGATGTGTTATCGCTTAATTTTATTTCCGCATGTTTGATGATCTGAGTGGTAGAGATTATGTGTTGCATATAAATTCGAATTGTATGTGATCAGGATAGTCTCGATGAATAATTAATCATTATTCAGCAAATTTCTACACACCTTTCTCATGCCATTACTCTCATTTAACTCGTAAAACGCAGGCACGAAGGAGCAAACGTCTATACAAAGCTTTCACTAAACACTATGGGTAAGAAGGAGAAGAGCTTGAATTATGAAAACAGAGAAATGGCTTCACTGTACGCAGAAACCTCTTGTAATAAGGATGCCGGTATATCCACTTGGGAAGGAATGTATAATCTGTTAGAAGAAGAAAATCCTGTGGTAATGAAAGTTGTGGCTACAACAGGTTCTAGTAATACGTCTGAAGCAACCCTCAAAGAACTGTCTTGTTCATTTCTGCATAGGATAGTGGCAATGCCAAGGATTCTCCCATATACAGACATGGTGAAATGAGTGCTGGACAGCACCGATATTTCAGACAGACAATTCAGAACTCCAGCTCAAGAGCTAATCGGGTCATTCACCACGGAAGATCTGAGACTAATGTATAAGTTGCCGGAACCTCAGGCAACTTACAATAAACAATTCATGGAAGATTTTTCCAGAGAGCATGCAAATTTGGCAGAATGCACAAAGGAGTGGACCAAAAGAAGTGAACCATTGAAGAAAAACAAACAAGGTATGTACAGCGCGGGTTCACTTACCTCTCCTCATAGTTTCACTGCTACCATGTTATGCAGGCTTTTTGGAAATCATGACATAAATATGATCTTTCCTGAATGGCTCCCTTTGTTGAATGTGGCCGTTAATTCTACAATTTTAGACTGGGCCAAAATCCTATCTGATAATTTGACCACTGCTATTTTTCACTACCGATCCAAACGAAATGTTTCTCAGCAGGTTTATCCGCCTTTTTATTTATCTGCTTATGTCATAGACGCTATCTGTTATGTCTCTAAATTCCCTGTGATGGGTTGGCAATGGACTATCCACGATCCTTTGCCTATTCATGTGTACCATAAAGAACTATGAGAGTCTAATTTTTTCCCCCATTTTTACCAAATTTGTCATGGAATAATGCTGCCATTGTACAGAACATTGCATAATAAGGACACCCCAAGGTTATCCCCAGAAAAAAAGGTTGACATTCTCCCCGTCGCAAGATGGTTTGGAGAAGAATTTTTCACTTATATTAGGGTTTTTGGAAGTTATGCTTCCCCCCATGTTTTACCTCTATATGTTCCAGATAGACTTGTAGCTCGGGAAATTTCTTATCAGACCTGTGGCCAAGGAGGTATAACAAAATATTTAAAAGAGAAGAAAAAAGGCATTTGGCCACAATTTCCCATAAAATTTGGAACATTTTCACTGTTCGATATTGGCCATGCATTCCAAGAGATAGGCAACATTACATGCCTACAACTGTTCAAATTTTCGAGAAGGTTATTCGAC
Organism: Pinus albicaulis; assembly: GCA_034641835.2. Lineage (NCBI taxonomy): Eukaryota > Viridiplantae > Streptophyta > Pinopsida > Pinales > Pinaceae > Pinus > Pinus albicaulis. Next base: position 1,573,109,930 of record CM076575.1, on the reverse strand, counting down.
CCAAATGATATTGTTAAGAATTTTACCAATGCAATCAGAGTAAGGGAATTTTCTGTGGAACAGGATCTTTTTGATGATATGTTCCAAGCAAGAAATTCATTTAAAGAATTTTTGAATTCAGCTCAAATGCAGTTATCTCCAGAGGAATTCCAGGAATTCAAACTTTATAGAGAAAGAAGACTAACTCCTATTCCTTTGGAAAATCTACGCTTAGAGCCCGCAAGGGAGCAAACTCCTAGTGTTAGTCTTAATGACAGTTCAAGTACAGATAAATCTAAATCAAATTATGACAGAGAGGCTTCTGAACATTCCAATAAGTCTAATGAAAAGGAAGATAAAATGGAAGAATCCATGAAAGATTCTGCACAATCAAAAAAACTTACTCAACAGCAAATTTTGACTTCTCAACAGACAAATCCCCCTCCAACCAATGTACAGCAACAACCAGTCATCATTGAATTAGAAAAAGAATGGGAAACCTTCAACCAATTGATTAATGTAGAAGGACAGAATGTACAGACCCCTGTCCAGACAACCAAAGTTTTGAACACAGGAACAAGCAGCACAGTCACAGTGACAGAGCACATACCAATCACACCCTCCTCTGAAATTGTACTTAATGTGGAGGACATTCCTCCTCTAGATGTATTCTACAGCCCAAAATACAAAGCAGTAGTGAAGAGACAGAGAAAAAAGAGAAATTTATAAAGTTCAATTGCTACTGAAGCAGAACAACTAGATGTATTGTGGAAGGATCCTTCCACAGAGCATTCTAAGAATCTTACTAAGTTATCTCAAATGACAGGGGCTTATGTGTCTGCAACAATTGACAAAGCATTTGAGATACAACTTTTGTTGAATGAAAAAGAAGAACAGATAAAAGTTCTACAACAGCAATTGCAACAGGTGCAGGCCAATAATGAAGCACAGTTGAAACTTGAAGAGATACAACAACAACTTCAAGAAATGCAAATAGGACATCAAAGAAGCTTGGATGATAAATAAAATCAAATACAAATTATCCAAGACCAGCACAAAGATGATCCTAAGCTTCCAGAATTTATTTCAGAAACTATCTCTTCAAACAATCAACTAGTGCAACAAGAGGAAGTTTTCTGCCAAAAAATCTTGCAATGGAATTCTTTTTGCCAAGAGAGCGATAAAATCACAAATCATGTTGTAGATTTACGAAATGATTATGATTTTATTAATGAAAAGATCAATGATTATCTGGCATGGGAAAAGACAGAGGAATGCAGAAAAGCTGGTGCACCCATTGTTAATGAAAACCATAAAGAAATAATGTTCAATAACTGGGATGCACAAATCAGAAAGGTAGAAAAGGCAGCAGAGGAGGCGGCTACAGCGGCAAACACTCTTACTGATTGTGTAAATGATAATTTACAGAAAGAAAATTTGATTTCAGAAATTGTTCTAGGATGCCTCCCACAGGCACATCAACTGCAAACAGAATGGAGGCAAAAGGAAAAAGAAAGAGAAAAATAAATTCAAGGGCTGACAAGATTAAATTGGGACTCATACTGGACGTACTTGGTAAAGCCACACAGTCAGCACAGTGCGCTTAATTGTATCATCAATACTACAGAGAATATTGCGCCTACACTCGCAGACTCTGTCTTTTCAGGACAGTTTAATGCTGAAGTCGGTCAACCACATCTTCTCAAAACTATGCTAGATGCCTGCAAGTTTAAAGATCAAGTTCATAGATAGTTAGATTTAGTTTTAATTTTACTGTATTTTAGCCTAGGAAAAGGACGGTCATTGAACCGAATCCTTAATTTTTGTAATAGACTATTTTTAGATTTAGCTAAGTAGTATTTAAACCCTTCTCATGCATTTAGAGAAAGGTCATGGATCTTAATATTTTTTGACTTGGAGATTGCATTTCTGTACTCCATTGTCTTATATATTTTTAAAAAGGATCACATCTGGTGATTTTTATGCGGAATTATCTTTGAAGTGTTGCATTTCTGTACCTTGGAATTTGATTTTGCATCAGAGTTACTGGATTAGAGTATCAGATTTCATTTGAAAGTCTTCAAGATGAATAAGGTATTTCTATCTGTTCACTGTTGATTTCTTTTGTCATACGATATTCGCTTTAAAATTGCTATCATTTATATATATTTGGTTTTCACAACGCTTCTTTTTATATATCATTTCTGAGTATAATTGAAACGTTATCTTTCATAAGTATATATAGATGGTATACAATGATGAATGCAATATGCTAATACAACTCTGTTTAATTTCTTAAACAGAGTTATCTTTATTTGTTTCTACACATTTCAATTTAAATAATAATACATTTTTATGGTTATTGTTAAATTGGAACAATCTTAAGTTGTATTCACATATAATTACCCGGGTTAGTGTTAGAATTTCTTTATCAGTATTTAGTTTAAATTAGATAGTTTTATTTCAGTTAATTTAGTCCCATTTCCACTCATCCAAACCAATCCATTTAGTTATAAGGAAACTAGTCCTTTAAATCCATTCGAAGCCACCATACCAAACGGAAAAGGAGTTGTCTTAAGGTCCCGACTGGGTGTTTTACCCAATGTTTGAAGCAGAGATTTTCTAGGCTTCAACATTTTTGGCGCTAGAAGGAGGGCATGAGCTATGAATGGCAAGTAAATATTTATCCACAAGCCATTCTGAGAGCAAAACACCCTCATCAACTTCTTCAATTTCTTCTGAAATCAAAATCCTATAGAAGAAATTGCGAAGAGTATTCATACACCCACTACCAAAATCTAAAACATTCAGAAAATCAAAATCCTAAGTCTCCTGAAGTTCAAGATTTAATTCATAAATTGAAAGGATTCTCATTATCTCTAGAAGAGTCTGAAATATCTGAAGGTAGTGTAACCTCAAAATTTGTTTCTTCGAAACCTCTTACTAGGCTTCAAAGTGAAAAACTTGGTATTTCTCCGAAAGAATTCCCTTTACCTAGTAGAGTCAAGACAAGAAAAACTCAATCGGAATCAGTAAGTGATATAAGTTCAACATCTAATATTCAAATACCTGTTTCCAAAATCCCAACTCAACAAAGTAAAATTGTTTCCACATCATCTCCTCAATCATCATCCGCTCAATCATCATCAATCTCAACATCATCTATTCCAACAACTTCTATTCAAACACCACCAGTTTCTACTACTCCTCCAATAGTTGTTCCAATAATGGCTAGACCATGGGCTACTCCAAGGGCATTCAACATGGCTGCACCTTTACATGATTTACCAGACAATCCTGGGAAATGGCTTCCAAAGTTTAGCCCAAATCTTAACATTCAAGCTGAAGAACATATCAATAATTTTATGCTGGCTATAAATTTGAATGGAGTCACACATGAAGATGTTGTAGTCAGACTATTCCCTTATACTCTTCAAGGAGTAGCAGGATCATGGTACTTTTCTTTACCTTCGAGATCCATAACAAGTTGGGCCATTTTTGCAGAGCATTTTTTAACCAAATTTGGATATGACAGATCAATAGCTACTTTAATCAACGATCTCTCAAATTTGAAAGCAGAACCCAAGGAACCCATTAAAGAATTCAACGCTAGATTCAACAAACTCTTGAACAAAATTCACATGGATTCAAGGCCTAGTGAACAAGTCAGAATTGAATGGTACATAACTGCCTTACCCTCAAACATAGCAATTTTTGTAGATAGAGCTGCAAAACCTACATTAGTCGAGAATATGAAAGAGGCTATTGCAGTAGAAAAACGAATTATTTCTCTAGAAAAGAAAAATTCCATTGAGGAAAGGAAATCAAATAAAGTCAGCTTCAAAGATGATTCAAAGAAAAAGGCAAAAGACCCATACGACATGGAAGGTTTACAGAAAGTTCTTAAAACCATGTCAAATGAAATGGTTGAAATTAAAAAACAAGTAGCTGAAACTTCTACCAAGAAACCATTCCGAAATTTCAGAAGAAACCAAGTTGAATCTAAACCTCCTAATGCAGTCTCCAATGCAGAATCAGAAGAAGAGGAAGAAGAAGAAGATACATCTTTAGTATCAGATGAGGAAGATGAGAATGAAGAAATAGTTGAATTGAATGGAATGTGGGATTTTATTCTCCCTAATTCTGATAGTGAAGAAGCTATGTCTGTAAGTACTAGGAGTAAATCTATATCGGAACCAGTGCAAACAGTTCCTAAAACGAAAATTACAACTCCAAGTACCAAAGACAAATCCCCTGTAAAGAAAACTTCTCCATTACCTACTCAAAATCAGCCATCTTCTTCTAATCCTTCCACATCAACAACAAAGACTTTAGTGGTGTCAGATCCTATGGAATACAACATTGTTGAAGACATGAAAAAGATTAAAGCCAACATTTCCTTACATGAACTCAGCAAACTAAAACACCAGCAAAAGTTGCTATTGAAAGAATTAAACGCTACACCAATTGCTCCTTTACCAAGTGGTGTAGTTGCAAAAGCAGCTAGGGGAGCTGGTAAGCCACCAGATAAGGTAGATGCTACTGATACTGTGCTCATTGAAGAAAAGTCAAATTCTCAAACTCCTCCTTTTATTTTGACATATGAGATGTACAATAAAAATCTGCACAATTGTTTGATTGATTCTGGAGCCTCCTCCAATATAATGCCTACTTCTGTCTGTGCCAAATTGAATATCGAACCACAGAAATCAGCAGTTCATATCGTTCAATTGAATCGCTCTAAAGTTCAAGTTGTAGGAGAAATCAATTCAGTTGCTATCAGAGTAGCTTCTGATCCTAGGATTGTCCAAAGAATTGATATTTTGATTGCTGATATTCCTGAATTCTATGGATTAATCTTAAGTAGGGACTGGTCTGCGAAACTTAATGGTTATATCTCAACTGATTATTCACATTTGTGGCTTCCCTACAAAGGGAAACCAAATCAAATCAAAATTGAACGAGAAAAACATATGACACATACTGTTACTGAATTCGAACAACCTAATGAGCCTGTGGCATTCAACAACAATATTCTTGGAGGTTATTCTGCTGAATCATTTCTTGGAAACTTTGAAGCACCTCAACCACCTTTTTCTGTAAATACTTTTGTTTCTAAAATAGAAAATTTTTCACAATCTGATTCTTCCAGAATTGTAAATATTTCTGATGTAATTGTAGATAAGCCAATAGATAAATCTTTATTTTGGTCGTTATATTTTGATGGATCAAAGTCTATTGATGGAACTGGAGCTGGATGCATCTTAATTGATCCAGATGGAGAGAAAACCATGCTGTCATGTAGGTTAGAATTTGAGTGTACTAAAAATACCGCAGAATATGAAGCCTTAGTTCAAGGACTTTATAAAGCTATAGGGTTAGATGTTAAATACTTGAAAGTCTTTGGCGATTCCAAAATTGTCATAAAACAAGTTAGGAATACTATTCATTGCCTTTCAGGACATCTTAAACACTATCAAACCCTAGTACAAGATCTCACCACTCATTTTTTAGCATTCAATAATTCTCCTATTCCTAGGAATCAGAATACATCAGCTGACTTGTTAGCTAATGTTGCATCTAAAATCCTACCTGCTGAAGATTGCAGTCCTGATAGGTTTTCTGTAGAATTGATTTTTCATCCATCTGTCCCAGATAATGTTACAAACTGGAGAGTATTCTATCATGATCAAGATATTTTAAATTTCATGACTTCAGAGAAATCATATGATGAGCAAATTATTGATGAGAATGATCATGATTTACAAATTGCTTCAAAAGGTAATGAAAATCCCATTCCGAAATATGTTGTTAAATTAGAGGATTTATATGACATTAAAGATAGATTCAAGAAAGTCACTAATGCTAAACTTCAAAGTTCCACTTTGAAGTTTGAATTAGTAAATCTTGGTTCTGATTCTAAACCTCAAAACGTTAACTTAGGACTCAATTTAACACCAGAAGAAAGGGATGCATTCATTAAACTTCTGAACAAATATAAAAACATTTTTGCTTGGAATTATGATGATTTAAAAACGTATGATACTTTGGTTATTCAACACACAATTCCAATGCTTCCTGATATTAAACCTGTTCAACAGAAGTTGAGAAAGATTCATCCAAATCTCGAAAGTCAAATCAAATCAGAACTTAATAAACTTTTAAAAGCCAAAATCATTTTTCCGGTCAGGCACTCCAATTGGGTTTCCAATATGGTAGCTATAAGGAAGAAAAATGGTGATATAAGAATCTGTATTAATTTCAGAAATTTGAACAAGGCATGTTTAAAGGACAATTTCCCATTGCCAACCATGGAACAGATACTTCAAAAGGTAGCTGGTTCTGAACTTATGTCCTTTCTCGATGGATTTTCGGGCTATAATCAAGTTTTAGTTCATCCAGATGACAGATTGAAAACAACTTTCAGAACAAAATGGGGAACTTATGCTTATCAGAAAATGTCTTTTGGTCTAATAAATGTAGGAGCGACTTTCCAAAGAGCCATGGACATAGCATTTAAAGGTCTGATCAATAAATCAGTTGTTGTTTATCTTGATGACATAACAGTATTTTCAAAAAAGAGAGCCAATCATCTACATGATTTAAAGCAAATATTTGAAAGATGTAGAAGGTTTGGCATTTCCTTAAATCCAAAGAAATCTTTCTTTGCTTTGGATGAAGGAAAACTCTTAGGATTTGTTGTGTCAAAAGATGGTATATATATTGATCCAGATAGAGTAAAAGAAATTTCTAATATTTCTTTACCTCATAACAAAAAATCCATGCAATCATTTCTTGGGCAGATCAATTTTGTAAAAAGATTCATTCCTGATTTTTCTTTAATTGTTTTACCTATGCAAAATATGATCAAGAAGAATTCAGTATTCAAATGGGGACATAAAGAGAAAGAAGCCTTTGAGGCAATCAAACAAGCGATCATTAATGCACCAGCATTGAATACCCCAGATTTTTCTAAAGATTTTATTTTGTATACTTTAGCCACCGAGACATCCTATGCAGCTGTTTTAACACAACTCAATGATCAGAAAATTGAGGCACCAATTTCTTTCTTTAGCTCAAATCTGCAAGGAGCTGAGCTTAATTATTCTGATGTTGAAAAACAAGCCTTTGCTGTGTTTAAATCAATCAAACATTTCAGACCTTTTCTCTTGAAAACACATACAAAAATCATTGTCCCATTCTCTGCAGTGAGGCAATTATTAATTCAAAAAGAAGTAGGAGAAAAGATAGCTAACTGGGTAACAGCTTTGCAAGAATACGATATTGATATTAAACCAGCTAAGATTGTTAGAGGACAAGGTTTTTGCAGATTATTGGCAGGAGCTCATAACATACCAGAAAATCAAGAATCAAATCAAGATATTCAAGTAAGTCAGATAAATGTTACAGATTCCGGATCTCAGTATGCTGATCTTATCTATTACTTGAAAAATGGGTATGCTCCTTCTAATCTCAGCTATAAGAGTAAACGCGCTTTAAGGTTAAAGGCTATTAAATATGAGATCATTGATAATGTGTTATTCAGAAAAAATTATGATTCAATCTTATTAAGATGTCTTGAAAAGACTGAAGCTGAAAAGGTTTTGCAGGAATTGCATGATGGACCAGCAGGAGGTCATTTTGGAGGTGATACCACAGCTCACAAAATAATTCATGCTGGTTATTATTGGCCTACCCTTTTTAAAGATACGCATGATTATGTAAGGAAATGCAGAATTTGTCAAACTGCAAGTGGAAGACAAAGGAAACCAGCTTTTCCTTTGCAACCAGTAACTATTGAGCAACCATTCGAACAATGGGGGCTTGACATTATTAGTGAGATAGTACCTCATTCTTCCAAACAGCACAAGTACATCCTTACTGCAACTGATTACTTTACAAAATGGGTAGAGGCAATCCCGTTGAAGGTAGCCAATTCTGATGCAATTATTGATTTCATAGATCAATTCATCATAACCAGGTTTGGTGTACCTAATGCTCTAGTCTTTGATAATGCATCTTACTTCTCTGGAAATAGTTTAATAGAATTTGCAGTCAAAAGAGGTTTTAAATTAAAATATTTAGCAAATTATTATCCACAAGGTAATGGTTTGGCTGAATCCACTAACAAAAACCTTATCAAAATCATTAAAAGGACCATTGATCAAAATCAAAAGAATTGGCACAAGTCTTTAATTTTTGCATTATGGGCTGATCGTATCACTGAAAAAGCTTCAATAGGGACTTCACCTTTCAATTTGGTTTATGGAAAAGAAGCTGTGATACCATCAAATTTAACTCTTCCATCATTAGCCCTAGTACAATTTATTGAAGAAAATCCTTCTTCATCCATTCAATTAAGATATGATCAAATCCTTAAACTAGAAGAAGATAGAGATAAAGCAAAAATTATTCATGAAAAACATCAACAGCTTGTAAAATCTTCTTTTGATGCAAGTTCTACCGGCTCAAAATTTTGTCAATTGGTGATCTTGTTCTGAAATGGGATAAAGCACACGAAGAAAAAGGTAAACATACCAAGTTTCAGAAAATGTGGCTTGGACCATTTCAGATCATTGAAAATATAGGCTCAAATACATTCATACTCCAAGATCTAACAGGTAAGAGAGAATCTCTTCCTGTAAATGGGCTTATCTTGAAGAAATTCTTTTCATAAGGAGGTAACCCCTTCTTAAACTGTACATATTCCTTTCTGCACAGTTTTGATTGTTTTTGTTTTTTGCAAATAAAGGTTGTTAATGAGTCTCTAATTGACTGTTTACTATTTAAGAAAATTTCTTCGGAAGAATATTATAAATATTTATTTTGTGTAAATAAGAATTTTTAGAGTAATGATCACAATTTTTGGATAGTTTAAAATAAAATGTTAAACTTTGAAAGATTATTCCAACCATTTGCATGATCTTTTGAAAACTTGAGAAGAATTTAAATCATCATAAGTTTATTAAGCAGAGAAAGGTTATCTGTAAAAGTCAATATTTTTCAAAGTTTTGGAACTCAAAAAGCTCTGAAAATTGTCATCCGTTGATTCTTAAGGATAAAACTATTTCACCCCATCCATTTAAGTTGTGATTTTTTAGAATGTAATTCTAAGAAATTTGAAAATTTAAGAGATAAGAGGTCTCATTATGAGCCGACTTACCATGTTCATAAGGAGTAATAAAACTGACATTACCAATACTGCATACCAAAACAGGGTAATGGCTTATAAATATAAGACAAGGGGTCTCATCACGAGCCAGCTTGTTCAGTTTAATTATAACTAGTGAATGGAATTGTTATTAACTGGCTACCAAACCAGAACAATGGCTCTTAAAAATAAAAATAAGTAAAAGACAAAAATATGAGATAATAGGTCTTATGAATTTATCTTTAAAAAGTCATAATTTTAGTTGGATGGGACAATGAATGGTTAATGGTTTAAAGGTAACCCTGTCGAGACTATGAACGTTTGCAGGCAGCAGAGGCAATACCTATGGCAATAGAGTATATTATAAAACCAAAACTTGGAGAAATCCACTTACTTCATTATTAACACCAATCAAAGCTTGAGATAACCCAAAAATGTTTTTATTCTTAAGGAATTAGAAATAAATTGTGAATGATTTTTATTTCTTTTTCATAGTTACATTTTATTTGAATTATCCTAAGATAGTTTTCATTATCTTTAAAAATATTTACTTACTAAAGATAGAGTGTTCATTTTATTTTTTCAGAGATAACTGTTTCTTTCAGTGAATCGCCAATTTTTGTGACCAGCAACAACCCCCCTTTTATTTAATATTAGTAATAATACTAAATAAATGGGGACCCTTAGTTAAAAAATCCAAAAAATCAATTAGGATTTGTTTTCCTTTTTCAAATAAAACTTTCTATCATAAACTTAGAGAAATCCCTTAGAAAGAATATTAAAAAACACTTAAGTTTATGATAGATTACAATAAAATTATTCTTTAAACAAAATAGCGCATCCATCGCAAAATGGTATATATCTTTTATAAAACTGAAAATGCGATTTTGCGCTTTTGCGATAATGCGATCCCAAAAAGCCTATACAATAAACATATTGGTCGCAGATCGCATAGCACAGAAAACAGAAATGTTAAACGAATATCTTTTGCGCTGTTTACCATTTTGCGCTTTTGCGAGATTTGCGATATGCGCTTTTGCGCTATTGCGCAATTTCCGCTTTTGCGCTATTTTACATAACTGCGATGGCTTCATTTTGCGATATTGCGATATTGCGACATTGCGATATTGCGATATTGCGCAGCAAATCGCAGATCGCAATGTCGCAGATTCATGTAGGCGCGTTGTCCAAAGGCAATCTTCCCATATATCAAATTTGTTATGCGCTTTAATGATTAGATTAAATGATTGGATTGACAATTAATGGTAAATGAGATTTTGTTTTGATTGAAAGTCGTTTCACGATTAAAATAATATATTTCATCCGCCTTCACATTTAAAACAGTCTCATCACCTTTCTCATGCCATTACTCTCATTTAACTCGTAAAACGCAGGCACGAAGGAGCAAACGTCTATACAAAGCTTTCACTAAACACTATGGGTAAGAAGGAGAAGAGCTCGAATTCTGAAAACAAAGAAATGGCTTCGCTGTATGCAGACACCGCTTGTAATAAGGATGCCGGTATATCCACTTGGGAAGGAATGTATAATATGTTAGAAGAAGAAAATCCTGTGGTAATGAAGGTTGTGGCTACAACAGGTTCTAGTACTACGTCTGAAGCAACCCTCAAAGAACTGGCTTGTTCATTTCTGCATAGGATAGCGGCAAGGCCAAGGATTCTCCCATATACGGACATGGTGAAATGGGTGCTGGATAGCACCGATATTTCAGACAGACAATTCAGAACTCCAGCTCAAGAGCTAATCGGGTCATTCACCACGGAAGATTTGAGACTAATGTATAAGTTGTCGGAACCTCAGGCGACTTACAATAAACAATTCATGGAAGATTTTTCCAGAGAGCATGCAAATTTGGCAGAATGCACAAAGGAGTGGACCAAAAGAAGTGAACCATTGAAGAAAAACAAACAAGGTATGTACAACACGGGTTCACTTACCTCTCCTTATTGTTTCACTGCTGCCATGTTATGCAAGCTTTTTGGAAAGCTTGACATAAATATGATCTTACCTGAATGGCTCTTTTTGTTGAATGCGGCCATTAATTCTACAATTGTAGACTGGGCCAAAATCCTATCTGATAATTTTACCACTGCTATTTTTCACTACCGGTCCAAACGAAATGTTTCTCAGTGGGTTTATCCGCCTTTTTATTTATCTGCTTATGTCATGGACGCTATCTGTTATGTCTCTAAATTCCCTGTGATGGGTTGGCAATGGACTATCCACAATCCTTTGCCTATTCATGTGTACCATAAAGAACTATGGGAGTCTAAGTTTGTCCCCCATTTTTACCAAATTTGTCATGGAATAATGCTGCCATTGTAGAGAACATTGCATAATAAGGATGCCCCAAGGTTATCTCTAGAAACAAAGGTTGACATTCTCCCGGTCGCGAGATGGTTTGGAGAAGAATTCTTCACTTATATTAGGGTTTTTGGAAGTTATGATTCTCCCCATTTTTTACCCCTATATGTTCCAGATAGACTTGTAGCTCGGGAAATTCCTTATCAGACCTGTGGCCAAGGAGGTATAACAAAAGATTTAAAAGAGAAGAAAAAAGGCATTTGGCCACAATTTCCCATAAAATGTGGAACATTTTCACTTTTCGATATTGGTCATGTTTTCCAAGAGATAGGAAACATTACATGCCTACAGCTGTTCAAATTTTTGAGAAGGTTATTCGACCCAAATGATATTGTTAAGAATTTTACCAATGCAATCAGAGTAAGGGAATTTTTCGGGGAACAAGATCCTTTTGATGATATGTTCCAAGCAAGAAATTCATTCAAAGAAGTTTTGAATTCAGCTCAAATGCAGTTATCTCTGGAAGAATTCCAGGAATTCAAACTTTACAGAGAAAGAAGACTAACTCCTATTCCTTTGGAAAATCTACGCTTAGAGCCCGCAAGGGAGCAAACTCCTAGTGTTAGTCTTAACGACAGTTCAAGTACAGATAAATCTAAATCAAAATCTGACAGAGAGACTTCTGAACATTCCAATAAGTCTAATGAAAAGGAAGATAAAATGGAAGAATCCATGAAATATTCTGCACAATCAAAAGAACTTACTCAACATCAAATTTTGACTTCTCAACAGACAAATCCTCCTCCAACCAATGTACAGCAACAACCAGTCATCATTGAATTAGACAAAGAATGGGAAACCTTCAACCAATTGATTAATGTAGAAGGACAGAATGTACAGACCCCTGTCCAGACAACCAAAGTTTTGAACATAGGAACAAGCAGCACAGTCACAGTGACAGAGCACATACCAATCACACCCTCCTCTGAAATTGTACTTAATGTGGAGGACATTCCTCCTCTAGATGTATTCTACAACCCAAAATACAAAGCAGTAGTGAAGAGACAGAGGAAAAAGAGAAAGTTAGAAAGTTCAATTGCTACTGAAGCAGAACAACTAGATGTATTGTGGAAGGATCCTTCCACAGAGCCTTCTAAGAATCTTACTAAGTTATCTCAAATGACAGGGGCTTATGCTTCTACAACAATTGACAAAGCATTTGAGATACAACTTTTGTTGAATGAAAAAGAAGAACAGATAAAAGTTCTACAACAGCAATTGCAACAGGTACAGGCCAATAATGAAGCACAGTTGAAACTTGAAGAGATACAACAACAACTTCAAGAAATGCAAATAGGACATCAAAGAAGCTTGGCTGATAAAGAAAAGAAAATACAAATTATCCAAGACCAGCACAAAGATGATCCTAAGCTTCCAGAATTTATTTCAGAAACTATCTCTTTAAACAATCAACTACTGCAACAAGAGGAAGTTTTCTGCCAAAAAATCTTGCAATGGAATTATTTTTGCCAAGAGAGCGATAAAATCACAAATCATGTCGTAGATTTACGAAATGATTATGATTTGATTAATGAAAAGATCAATGATTATCTGGCATGGCAAAAGACAGAAGAAGGCAGAAAAGATGGTGCACCCATTGTTAATGAAAACCATAAAGAAATACTGTTCAATAACTGGGATGCACAAATCAGAAGGGCAGAAAAGGCAGCAGAGGAGGCGGCTACAGCGGCAAACATTCTTACTGATTGTGTAAATGATAATTTACACAAAGCAAATTTGATTTCAGAAACTGTTCCAAGATATCTCCCACAGGCACATCAACTGCAAACAGAATGGAGGCAAAAGGCAGAAGAAAGAGAAAAATCAATTCAAGGGCTGACAAGATTAAATTGGGACTCATACTAGACATACTTAGTGAAGCCACACAGTCAGCACAGTGCGCTTGATTGTATCATCAATTCAACAGAGAAGATTGTGCCTACACTTGCTGACTCTGTCTTTTCAGGACAGTTGAATTCTGAAGTCGGTCAACCACATCTTCTCAAAACTATGCTAGATCCCTGCAAGTTTAAAGATCAAGTTCATAGATAGTTAGATTTAGTTTTAATTTTACTGTATTTTAGCCTAGGAAAAGGACGGTCATTGAACCGAATCCTTAATTTTTGTAATAGACTATTTTTAGATTTAGCTAAGTAGTATTTAAACCCTTCTCATGCATTTAGAGAAAGGTCCTGGATCTTAATATTTTTGACTTGGAGATTACATTTCTGTACTCCATTGTCTTATATATTTTTAAAAGGATCACATCTGGTGATTTTTATGCGGAATTATCTTTGAAGTGTTGCATTTCTGTACCTTGGAATTTGATTTTGCATCAGAGTTACTGGATTAGAGTATCAGATTTCATTTGAAAGTCTTCAAGATGAATAAGGTATTTCTATCTGTTCACTGCTGATTTCTTTTGTCTTATGACATTCGCTTTAAAATTGCTATCATTTATATATATTTGGTTTTCATAACGTTTCTTTTTATATATCATTTCTGAGTATAATTGAAACGTTATTTTTCATAAGTATATATAGATGGTATACAATGATGAATGCAATATGTTAATACAATTTTGTTTAATTTCTTAAACAGAGTTATCTTTATTTGTTTCTGCACATTTCAATTTATATAATAATACATTTTCATGGTTATTGTTAAATTGGAACAATCTTAAGTTGTATTCACATATAATTACCCGGGTTAGTGTTAGAATTTCTTTACCAGTATTTAGTTTAAATTAGATAGTTTTATTTTAGTTAATTTAGTCCCATTTCCACCCATCCAAACCAATCCATTTAGTTATAAGGAAATTGGTCCTTTAAATCCAGTTGGAGCCACCATACCAAACGGAAAAGGAGCTGTCTTAAGGTCCCAACCGGGTGGTTTTCCCCGATGTTTGAAGCAGAGATTTTCTAGGCTTCAACAAGTTATAAACTTAAATGTCATAATATGACCCATGAAGACGAAGAACTGCAACATGACATGTCAAAATTACAAGAGCATGTGCGCCAAATTTCGCTCTCACAAAGATCAACAAAAAATGAAATGGAAGTTTTGAAGAAAAGTGTGGAAGCTAAGATGCATGGTTTGAAGAAAGGCATGGAAGCTAAGATGGATGGCATGGAAGTTGGTATCGAAGCTAAGATGGATGACATGGAAGCTAAGATCGATGAAAAAATGAAATACAACATGGAAAACATGAAGGCTGATCTAAAAGCAGACATGGAAGGTTTGACAAAGTTGATGCAAGAAATGTTTCCTAATGACGAAAATATAGTAGAGGAAACTCATGATGAGAAAAAAATAAATGTTAATTGTGATTCCATAAACTCTAATATTGGATGGAAGAACCACCATATTTCAAAGATGGATATAAGGAAGTTTGATGGCAAGGATCCCGTAACACAAATACTACAGATGGAGCAATATTTTGATCTCAATAATGTGCAAAACACACAAAAGTATGCATTGCAACTTTAAATTTAGAACAAAATACATTTGTATGGTATCAATGGCTTTTCTCCTGTAAAAAAAATGTCACTTGGTCAATTTTTACGGAGGAAATGATAGTGCATTATGAGGATACAAAGAGAAACACCTTCTTTAGACAATTGATAAATCTCAAACAAAAGGGTTCAGTGGTGGAACACATGATTGATGTCTTCATAGGGACTTTATAGGATAACATCAAACATGAGGTTCACATTTGGGAACCTGATTCATTGGAGAAGGAATTCAGGTTGGCAAGAAAAAATGAATGTAAAATTATGGTAACAACGAAGCCTACCACTGACATCTATACAGATGGAAGTGCTCCTACTCCTAGAATTCCACAACCTACAAGGTTGACACTACAAAAATTGGAAGAAAAAAGAGCAAAAGGGCTTTGCTATAGTTGTGATAGAAAATACACTAAAGGTCATAAGTGTGCTGACAAGAAATTATTTTACATAGACTGGGAAGGGGAGGAAAAAAATGAACAAGCAGCTTCAAAAGAAGAGGATACACACCAAGAACCAACCTTAGAAGAAAAAGAAATGAGTATGACCATATCATCTAATGCATTGGCAGGAATTACCACTCCTAAAACTCTCAAGATAGAAGGACATATCAAGAAGAGAAAGGTAATAGTTTTGATTGATTCGGGCAGTACCCATAATTTTATTCATTGCAAGGTAGCCAAGGAATTGAATTGTTTCCTATACCCAGCACCAGAATGTCAAGTGATGGTTGCAAATGGAGGAACTATAAATTTCTCTGGAAAATGCCATAATATAAAGCTAACCATGGGAGAATATGTATTTAATAGTCCAATGCTTTCTATTGCAATGGGAGGTGTTGATGTTGTACTAGGAGTATAATGGTTACAATATTTGGGGATGGTAGCTTTTAATTTTCAAGAATTTTTTTTGATTTTTTTTTCAGAAGGAAAGGAAGTTGAATTACGGGCTTTTATAAGGGAATAAGGGAAATATAATAAGCTCTAATGTCATTAAAAATATTATGAAGAAATAACAACGAGCCGTAATTGCACAATTATGCTCACTAGAAGTTACAACATCAAAATCGATTATTTCTCCATATCTCCAAAAAGTCTTGGAAAATCATTCCAAGGTGTTTAAAACTCCCAAAGGGCTCCCACCTATTCATGATCATCATCATGCTATTCATTTGATTCCAGGAAGTGTCCCTCCAAACATCACGCCTTACAGATATCCTTATGTCCAAGAGAGCAAAATTGAACGTATGATTTCATAAATGTTAGAGGCTGGTCTAATTCAACCTAGTCAAAGTTCTTTCTATGCTCTAGTGGTATTGATGCACAAGAAGGATGGATCATGGCGCATGTGTCCGGATTATATGGAGCTCAATAATCTCACTATTAAATATAAATTTCCCATTCCTGCGATTGATGAATTATTGGATGAATTACATGGAGCAATTTATTTTACCAAGTTGGATCTTCGTTCAAGATATCATCAAATTAGAATAAAGACTGAAGATATTCCGAAAACATCATTTCGAACTCATGAGGATCATTATGAATTTTTGGTCATGCCTTTTGGACTTACCAATGCACCTTCTACATTTCAAGGGTTGATGAATTCCATTTTCAAACCCTTCCTTAGAAAATTTGTGCTAGTACTTTTTGATGACATACTAATCTACAACAGGTCTTGGAAGGATCATGTTCAACATGTTGACAGGGTGCTCAAACTATTGGAGGAGAAAAAATTATATGCAAAAACATTCAAATGTTTCATTGGAGTAAAAGAGGTGGAATATCTGGGTCATATTGTATCTCATAAGGGTGTTAAGGTAGACCCTAACAAAATTAAAGCCATTAAGGAATGGAAATTCCCCACCACCATAAAGCAGTTGCGAGGATTTCTCGGGTTAACACAATATTATCACAAGTTTGTTAAAAATTATGGGATAATATCAACACCTCTAACATCATTATTAAAGAAAGATGCATTTTCATGGACTCCTGAAGCAACTAAGGCCTTTGAACATCTTAAAGAGGAAATGTTCCTAGCACCAGTCTTAGCTACGCCAGACTTCACAAAAACCTTTTTGTGGAATGTGATGCCTTAGGAAATGAAATTGGTGTTGTTTTAATGCAAGAAAGAAGACCCATTTCTTTTGAAAGTCGCTCATTCAAAGGAAAGTATTTACAGAAAGCTATTTATAAGAAGGAAATGTTGGCAGTACTACATGCACTAAAGAAATGGTGACCTTACCTAATGGGAAGGCACTTCAAGGTAAAAAATGATCATGATAGTCTTAAACACTTTTTGGAACAAATATTATCTTCAGAAGAGTAGCAAAAATGGGTCACAAAGGTGTTGGGTTATGATTTTGAAATCATCTACAAAAAAGGGAAGCTAACTATTGTTGCAGATGCACTCTCAAGAAAGGATGAAGAGGTGGAAGCATTACTTTGTGCCATTTCTATAATCCAACTAGATTGGATAACCAAAGCAGTGGATGAATGGAAGAAGGATGAAGAAGTGTGGACACTCATTCAAAAGTTGCAGCAAGATCCTAGTACATCTGATACATTTAAATGGAAGAATGATTCCTTATGGTAAAAAGATCGCTTATATATTTGCAAGAATTCCCAACTAAAACAAAATATTCTTTTGGAATTGCACACTTATCCTTTAGGAGGACACTCAAGATTTTTAAAAACATACCACAGGGTTAAGAAATAATTTTTTTGGGATGGCCTTAAATCTGATATTCAAAAGTTGGTGGCGAAATGTATGGTTTGCTTGGAAAATAAAGTTGAGACAATTAAGACCATAGGTCTTCTACAACCCTTATCCATTCCAAGTCAACGTTGGGAGGAGATTTCAATGGATTTTATCACAGGTTTACCTAAGTCTGAAGGAAAGAGTGTCATCATGGTGGTAGTTGATAGACTTACCAAGTATGCTCACTTTTGTGCATTATCTCATCCATTTAAAGCAAGTAAATTTGCTATGCATTTATGGAAACAATTCAAAAGCTCCATGGAAACTCAAAGATTATTGTAAGTGATAGAGATCCCATTTTTACTGGAAATTTTTGGATGAAATTATTTTCTTGTTTGGGTGCTCAACTAGCTCATAGCTCATCTTATCATCCTCAATCCAATGGTCAAACTGAGATAGTGAATAAACGTTTGTAATGATACCTTCGTTGTTTTGTATCTGATAAGCAAACACAATGGGTCAAGTGGTTACCTCTCGCTGAATGGTGGTATAACACTTCCTTCAATACTGCAGCAAAAATGACCCCATTTATGGCACTTTATGGATATCATCTACTGTCCATCACATCTTATTTAAGAGAAAATTCTAAGGTTCAAGGAGTGGAAGATCACATCGACCATCAACAAGAACTTCTCCAACTCTTTAAGGATAACCTAAATTTGGCACAAATCAAATGAAACAACAGGCATATTAGCATCGCAACGAGAGAAGTTTTGATGTAGGAGACTGGGTATTTTTACAACTACAATCATACAAAGAAATTTCCCTCAAGCAAGCTAAGAAGGATAATAAATTATCGCCAAAGTAATATGGTCCTTACAAGGTGTTGCAAAATATTGGTACTATGGCATACAAATTGGAGCTTCCTGATTCTTTGCCAGTGCATCCAATTTTCAATCTTCCATGCTTAAAGAAGGTTATAGGGGAAAAAATTCCAGTTCAAACAATATTGCCAGAACTTAATGAGGAAGGAAAAATCATATTGGAACCTGAAGCAGTCATGAAAACAAGAACTCGACAGCTATGAAATCGATCAATTTCAGAGTATCTCATCAAATGGATGAACTTGCCCACTGAATATTCTACATGGGATGATGAGAATTTTATACAGAAGCATCCGGATCTACTCAAGCATTGAGGACAACACTTGTTTGAAGGAGAGGGGCATGTTAGGTCCCTATATTACTAGTATAGTCCCTTATTGTTGTTAGTGTAACCCCCTTATTGTTATTGTTGTACCCCTTTAACCCCAATATTGTTATTATTGTGCCCTTATATTATTATTGTTAGGTAAACTAGGATTATATTGTGACCCCATGGACTCATATATATAGAAGGATGCTTTGGTCATTTGTATCATACAAGAATTGTTCATTTATGTAATGTATTGGACATTTCCCCCTTGAAGTGGTTGATTTCTGAGGCATTGATCTCTCTTTTCTTCAATTTTTGGAGTTGGTTTCATAACATTATTAATCTCATATAATATGATATGAAAAGGAAGAGTGGTCCATGGTATTTTCTACTTCCTATGAAGTGTTGATGACAAACCTATGCCGAGATGATATGATACTTCTTTCATGAAAACCTTGCCAGTGGAATACCTTGACAAAAGATGTGGCAACTTCTATCTGCCAAACACTCTAATGAGTGTGCCACCTCATAAGGCAAACCATTATGTGATATCTGATATTTCCTCCATTTCTCCTTGTAATATGCAAGGTGGTTCCTCCTCAAAGATAATCTTGTATAGCAGGATGATGAATTTATCAGTTAGTTGTTGCATAACTCCTCCATGGCTACAATCTGAAAGAAACTTATAATAGATATGTACAATTTCTTGTGGATTCCATGTCCATTTCATGCCAGTAAATTGGTTATGTGCATAGACTACATTTAGTAAGTATGTAGAAATATAAAACCTTACTTTCTCTCCCTTGGTGGGATCCTGGGCTTTTTCTACCTAGGCTCTCAACTAATGAGGCAAAAAATCTAACCCGTTAAACATCTTCCCCTTGTTCACCACCTAATTCAATAATATTTTCCACCATTCAGGAAAGGTCTTCATGCTCTGCTAGCCATATATTCTTGAAGCTAAGATGACTAAGAGATGATAGGCCTTCCTGAGTGACTTTTTCCTTCTATGAATGGGTGGGTGTTTGTTGAAACTTTGATGGATCCTTCACCCACCTCTGACAATACCCTTTGTGCTCACATTATTGTCAGTGGCATAGAAGAATGATTCCATGAACTTTTCTATCTTGGGAATATGATACATACACTAATAATCCATTAACAAAAAAGTAGAAATATTTTTTGCATTGGAACTAATCGATGTCATAAAATTCTCATCAATGTACGATACAATCCAGTTGATGAAATCTGCACGCGAGAAGGATAGATATCTGCATGAAACCCTATATAATCTTGACGTTTGTATAATGAGATATACCTGATGATCTTCTAGATCTGCTTCAAGTCCCTTGAAAAAGAATATTTCACCATTTTCCATGTTAGTGTTGACTCCTTTTGTATAAACAGTTGAGTGTCTACATATACTGGTGTTGAGGCCTCAAAAATCTGTGGCAACAACAAAGGGGATAACCACCCAGTCCAGACCTTAAAGTAGTTCCTTTTTCGTTTGGGATAGTGGCTTTGACTGGGTTTAATGGGACCAATTTCCCAGATTTCGGTTTTTTGTATGATTGTTGGATTTCTCTCAAAATATTTGCATAAAGAATTACTAAAAAACCAAAACAAATTTATTCTAGAATTAAAAACTTTGAATTAATTCTAATCTAATCTAACCTGGGATAGTACCAATTTTATGCGATCTAAAATGATATCTATTCAATCTGTGATGATTTAGATCATCATAGGTTTAATAGGATTAACACTTTTGTAAGATGATTCTCTTCAGAAACAGTTAATCAAAATAAGATGTAAAATATATTGCATATATCTGATGATCATACATAAAAGAAACCAATTTCTATCTTTATATCGTACAATAATGCAACTGATATTTCAAATAGAAATAACAGATTTCATATATAATTCATGAAAGTTGGATTCATCACTAATATTCAAAACAGACTTAGCATACATGATAATAGTACTAGATGTGTACTGTCCTATTCATCTAACCGGTGATAATAGGCCACATTCAACTCCTGTACCAATAAGTCTTTCAAAGAATACAAAATTGCATCAACAGTGATCAACAAAATGATATATAACTGAAAAAGTTGTGTTCCATTATTTTATCAAGGCATATACAAACTTACTTATAGGAAAGCATTCTTTGTAAATGTTCTCAATAAATTTTTGGCCCCTTCTCTGAATGCATGAGAAGGGTTTAAATACTATACTAACTACTTACAAAAAAAAAATTATACAAAGAGGTGGTTTCAAACAACCTTCCTCATCCTCAATATCTACTTACTAAAAATTGAAATTATATAAAAACAAACTAACTAATAATCATGCCATTTGATAAGTTACTGCCAGCTGTGCTTTTCTTCTCACAAATTTCGGACATCAGTTGAACTTGTGGAGGTTTTCCGAACTGTGTCTTCATTTCTGCAGCAAATATAGCGTCCAATAAAAGTGGTTGTATTCTCTGTATAGAATTCATAGAACAATTCAGTGTCATGATCTAACTGTGAGGTTTGACCAATAACTGCCAGTATGATTCCCAAGTAGTTTTCTTTAGCTATGTAAGTGCTTCTTCCAAGAGTTGACCTGCGTCTTTCCAACTTTGATCTAAATATCTGATATTAGGAACAGATTTGTGATTTCCTTTTTTAATCATCCCAGAAGTATGTAATATGCGGTTAATCATTTTGACCATATTATTTGATATACCCGCTGCTTTGGATATGACCAATTCTTCTTGTTTCACTCGTGCATCCCAGTCCATAAAAAGAATATCTTTGAAAGTCTCCTTGATCTTTGGGAGATGTGACTTTCTCCCTTCTTCTAAATATTTCCATTCAATATAATCAGAGATTTTGGTATTGAGTTCATTGAACTCAATTATTTGATCAATGACTGTGTTAGTCAACTGTTCACTAATTTCCAGGTGTGGAATTATGTCTAACATTTTTACAACATACAGGTTTTGTTGTTTTGAGAGTAAGGCACTTAATGCCGATGCTTCTTTTATGAATTCCTCTGCAGTAGGAATTCCTTCATATTTGGTAAGATCTTCTCTCAATTGTTCAATCAGTAAATGTTTTCTAGATAAGTCATTTTTATGACTTATCTTAAGCATTTCCATCTCTTGTTGTACTCCAAGGAGTTGTTGTTCCACTTTCTGATGTAAACTGTTTCTTTCTTCATCTAGATGTTGATGTAGTTCAATGATTTTGTCATCCTTTTCTTCAACAAAAATAGATACTTCTACTGCCTTATCCATTGTTGTAGTGGTGTATGCACCAACGAATTGAGATAGCCGAGTTAAATTTTCAATTGGATTTGATGGAGTATCTTTCCATACTACTTCCATAACTTAATTTCCTGGAGGTGTTTCAGTCCTTCTTCTTTTCCCCTATTTTCTTACTACAACTTTATGAAGAGGGTTGTAGAATAAATCTAGTGGGAGAGTATCAGTTACTTTGAGGATAATCTCATCAGTAGGATTCGCAGGAATGATTCCTGTGTCTTGGGAGATTATCTCAGGAGTTTCAATGATTTCTTTTGTTGAAACTATTTTTTCCGGTGGAGTCTAAAATTCTGTATTTTTCTGTGAAGATGATGCCTCTAGAGTATTGGTTAACGTATTGCTCAATGAAGTACAGATTTTATCTAATTCACTTTGATTTTGTGAATCTGATTGTTCTGCTCTGATTTCTTGGCTTGCTTTAGTCGTATAACTGGTAATCAAAACATCCCGAGAGACCTGTCTGAGTCTTTGTTCTCTGAAATCACTGAATTTCTGTATTTCTTCTAGATTCAGGTTCAATTTGAAAAATATTAGGATTTCTTCAAAAGTCCCAACAGATTGAAAAATATCTTCAAATCTGTCATCAGTGTGTACAATAGGTTTGAGTTTTACTGACAGAGTAAATTTGTTAGCAATATTTTCTGGGTCGAACTGCCTGGAGGGTAAAATGGGGAGCTTCAAAAGCTCAATCTTCTGACATTATTTCAATGCGTGATTAAAATTGCTGAGTGTGAATGAACCACATGAAATTGGGAAACTTGGCCATAAAGACTTCTTACTGTCTTTCAAATATTTAGTGAGTCCATTACCAACAGTTTGGTAAGCGACTTCTCTTGCCATCAACTTATCTAAAACATATAAAGGAAGAATATGCGAGGGAGCGGAGCTTCCAACAATTATGATATATGAAAATGATTCTTCAAAAAAACATCTTCCTATCATTTGAATGTCTGCGAAGGCTTCCTTAGTGAGCCTAGGGCTCACTATGCCAAATATAAATTGATGTAATGGTAATAAAACTCCATAACACAACCTATGGAAATGTGGTGCATAATTATGTTGCCATATCTCTTTATGACTCAAATGTATCGGGGTAGGATCTTCAAGAGTCCATTTCCATCCCATAACTAGAAAGTTGGTAGAAAAACAGATGGCATCAAAAGTATACGCACTCATAAATAAATGGGGAACAAATTTGGAGGAGGAAGTTCTCGTTTGGCGATATTCATTAATTGCCTTAACTATATTCTCAGAAAGGATAGTCACCCAATTCATTATGAGGGAATTAACACAGGAGTCAATTAGGGGAAGCCAATTTATGGAGAACTTGGTATTATCAGGTAGACCATATAATCTGCATAGCATTGTTGTTGCAAAATTATAATAATTTGCAAGTGACGCGATAGGATACATACCCATTTTCTCATATTTGAACTTGTTGTCTAGTTTCCTCCAACATTGAATTGCCTTGAACGGGTCTTCATTCTTCTTAGCAAACTTTGCAACAAACTGACTATTGTAGGTGTCTTGCGTGTTGGGCAGCTTATACATGATTTTTAGATCTTTAGGTCTGAAAGAACCTAAAATATCATCCTTGCAGGTTCTTAACTGGTTGTCTTTGATTATTGAATTGTCAAGCACCCACCTAATCATTTCAATATATCGAAGAAGAGTAGTTCTTTCTGCTATCCTATGTAAGGGTGTTGCATTATCGGCAGTCACCGTGACTTATACTACTTCTGGCTCTTTTTCTTTGAGTACAGTGTAAATAACTTGCTGCTTAGTAGCTCCTCCATCGACAGTGCAGATAGTATCAAAGAATATAGGCGACATTCCTGTTTGTTCGAGTTCTGCAGCAACCTGTTTGTCGTGTTTCTGAATCACTTGTGGATGGACATATCTTGAAGGGAAATCCCTATTTAGAGTAAATGATCAAATGATGGAAGATATATTGAAATGATCTATTTTTAAAGAAAAATTAGGGAAACAGCGATATTATTAATTAATAATAACGAATCAATAACTATTTACATTGGGAGGATAAAACACAATTAATATTTCCTGACATGATTTATCTTTGCGTAAAACCTTTATTCAAACCTGTCAAATCCATCACATCATTCCATTTAAACCTATCTTAATGAAGCGTATTTACCTTTCATTTGTGCGATATGTGATTTTGCGACATCGCAAAATCACAATATCGCAGAAGTTGCAATATCGCAAAATCGCAGAAGTCGCAGTATCGCAAAATCGTAGAATTAGAACTTTAATAAGAATTGCTTAAAGTTGTACAACGAAATACACAATATAAAATTTGTAATGTTGCTTTCGAAACCTTAAATCGGTGATCGCAAAATCAGGATTTCACTGTTTTATTATTTTAACTTTTTAATAAGAAAATATTTATGCGAAAATGCGATTTACGATAAGGATGTTTTATTAATTGCTTATTATTTTATTTTTTGTGTTTTTTTATTTAATAAAAGCAGTGATGTTTTTAGGAGTTTTAATTTTTATCAAAAACAAAAATAAATTTTTAAGAAGGGTCCCTATTTCTTATTTATCAAAGGTCCAGATTATTTTGAAAATAAAAATTGGGGAGGGGGGGGGTGGGGGAGTTGTTGCATAGCACAACAAATGGCAAGTTAACTAGCGCTTTCTCAAGTCATTCACCATTACCGATTTTAGTGATATCCTTTGAATCATCTCTCTTTGATTCCATCGTAAAAATTACTAGTGGAGGGAGGTGCTCAACAACTGTGGTACCTGTGGGAAAAAAAAGGAACTCATGGCAAGAAAACATCGGCCTTTTTCAAAACTATTCAAGGCATGTTCAAACAACAAACTGAAAAACTAGAGATAAGTATTGTGTAATTTTCATCAAAAAGAGAGATTGGATGCAATTAGGAACTAAAAAATACACATTATTATTATTTAGATATGAATCTTGTGGCTTAATACCTCATATTGCATAGTTCACCCTAGGTAGTGGACTAGGAGAGACTGCACATTGTGTAGTCCTAGTGGCCAAGGAAGTAGGCTAAGACCTGGAACTATGCAATGCATAGTTGGGGTAGCCTGTGCTATGAATGACGTAGTTCCAGAGGATAAGCTATTAGCTTGAGCCTTAGGATTTCACAGTTCCCTGTTGGGAAAAGTGAAAACTGGCCAAGGAAAGTGCAAATATGCCTGATGAAAGTGTGAAAAATGAGCAGATATAAGTGACGGTGAGGGCTTGAGTGCAGATATGACTAAGTATGATTGAATGAATGTGAATCAAGTGTAGAAAATAAATAAATGGAAATAAAATTGAACCAGTTAAGAGATTTTCTACAACGATGACTATCGGTGAAAAAATAAATAAACTGATGCGACACTTGTGAAAGGAAAACCGAAAATTGAAAAAACACTTCTACAAGATATAATGTGTTAAAATCCTAGCATGCATGAAAAAAAATAAGAAAAAAATCACTCGCATAAGAAAAATGACAAAAAGCAATAGAAAATCAGTAAAAGGCGATAAAAACAAAACTCACCCATAAAAGTGACGATGAGTGTACCAAAGGTTACTAGATCTATTCGAGATTGGAAGATCTCCAACATCGAATTTTTGAATGAGATCTAGAGGTTTCAATTAAATATATTCGAGAAAATTATGGTTTATGACATGTGTTCATAAAATGAAGGTAAAAACCAAACATGGAAGAAGTTTCTGAAAATAGTAAGTGTTCCTCCTTCAGGATATTAAAAAAATATCCCTATTTATTAGGGATTATTTTTATCCTTTTTAAATATATATTATTTTTATTTCTATTTTTTTTCTTTTCTGCAAAAAATTTCCATGCATGTTGCTAGGAAAGATTGCACAATTCTGGGAACTAGACAACTTTCTGGCTCAGTGCATTGTGCAGTTTCTGAGCTCATTAGGGATTGCGTAGTTTCTAGGATCAGTGATGGGCTTCCTTTCATGAATTTTTATTCTATGAGCTCAAATACGACTTTCAGTATGAACTGCGTAATTCCAATCATCAAGGTTGCTCTCCCTCAAGGATTGCGCAGATTCTGGAGGCAATCTTAGAAATATTGTGAAACCAAGTTAGGAGGTTATATTGTGACTTAGAAATGTTAGCTAAGTGTGAAAAAAAGTGAACATAAGCACAAATGGGAAGGATAAGTCTCAATCAAATCATGAATACTTGATAACATTAAAATATAAGCTCCTATGAGTAGAAGGTTAGGCTCCAAAATCTAAGCATGGGAAAATTTTGGAGGACTGTTGTAGCTGCTACAATATTGGTGACACATTGGTATAACTATAGCTCTCCTAATGAATCGTGTCTTGTAAAAAACTCATCTAACTATTTTGGAAATTGGAAGTATTTTTAAATTCATTGATTACCACAACTTCTTCACTTAGTCTGAGTTGAAGACGTAGTCCACTCCATTCTCTTTATCGGTGGCATACTAACCAAGCCAAATAAAAATAAGTTGTTTCATTTGGGGATGAGGAGTATATAAATGCACAAGTAAAAAAACTTTTCATAGTATTAATTTTCATCTCTAGTGTTGCTCTATTGCTAGCAGACCTGGATAGTACCCTGACAGAGTCACTTTAGGAACGCAAACATTTCTCCACTACCAGTGAGCCTGAATAGTACCCCGACAAAGTTGCTTGCTTCACCTCTCTGCACAAGAAGCCTTTCTCTTCTTTCACCCTTTATTTTATTCCTTAATTTTTTCATTTTCTGTTCATATAACTATGCATAGTAGCTTATTTATTTCATGGGTCGGAAGAGGGATCTTGACTTCTTGATAGAAAAATAGGCTTTCTCTTTAGAGAAGGATGTTTATATACACCTTCAACATAATTTTTAAGGTTTTCCTCCCCTCGTTACACTACTCGACTAGGCTAACAAGTATTAAATAAGAAGATAAAACCAATTAGAGTAGGTGGTACTAGTTAAAATTCAAAAATTGCAATTTCATTGTGATTTTCTCCGATAAGGAATGTATTTATCATCAGAGTATCAACGACTAAAATAATCCAAGATTTACAGAAAGATATAGAATAAACAGAAAAACAAGTGTTGATAGTAGCACAACCTCTTCTTGGATTTCAAAATGATTTATTTAGAGCCAAACATAGTCTCATGCGAAACATACCTATAACTGGAAAACAAAACAAACAAATGAAAAGAGTGGAGCGAAAAGAAAAGAAAATTAAATCAAAACAACACATACAACTAAGAAAGGAAAAAATACTCCTACCCTTACCATAAATAAAAAATAGGCCAAACTCACATGAAGTTATACTTCTAATGCAACCACTGGCTCATTTGTTAGCCTATGTAGGCGAGGGAATGCAAGTAAAGAAATATGTATAAGTGTAACAATACAGAAGAGAGATAATAGAATACAAACCAATATTTTCAAAGTTTGAATGAAGGCACAAAAAATTAAAAATTAAAAGTGCATGAAAGGAATTTTGTTGATGTACCATGGTTTTTAGTCACACTATGAGCCAATAACATGCAGGCACAAAATTTCGAACTACAAAGAGGGGAAAACAAAAATAAAGAAGAAAAATTTTGTTTTGTGACAAAGCTTGCGACGTACGAGTCCTCTAATGACTAAGCGATAGGATCGTGTAATATCAAAAAATGGGATCTGCTAGCAAGGCATGACTGGAAAATTAATTTTCCAGGAATGGCTACTACAGGATTTGAAACTAAGACCTAGATCCCTTAGATCAATGCATCTAAGACTGAAATCCAAGAGGTGGTTCAAAATAAATCCTTCTAGGGTGGTTAAACAGATCTCCCACACCTAGTTACCTCATAAACGTGCCCGATGAAGGGACTGCAACAAATGCATGAACCAATAATGGAGAAACAATGTTATTTTAAGAACCCAGAACACATGAAGATGTAGATAGCCAACAAGTGATGTTATAGCAGTAAAATAAGTACAATTATTTTAGGAATCAATCACTCAAGCTAGGCAATGCGAGCCTCAATGGAACATGTACATCACAATAGAGAAACACTGCTACACATGAGTTTCTGTAGGCTAAGAGGACGCAATTTATAAAAGGCACTGCATCATATTACATAATAACATAAATATATAACAATATATGGCTCAAGAAATGATGGGGAGCAAGGTATCAACCCCTAGAAACAATAATACAACAATCCTTAGCAGGATTGGCTCAAATATACAAAATGGAAAAAATGTCGGAGTTGTTGGGTAGTAGCTGCAACTCAAAACTGGAAATAAAATAGATAAGGATGAATATGATGGATAATATGAAGTATACCTTCTCCAAGGGATTCTCCAGTGAAGGCTTATCCTATCACTGGAAATATCACCCTCCAATCAACAATGCAAAACCCCACAGCAAATGCTCAATGAAAATAACACAATTACTGAAGAAAACTGCACTATAGGGGAAAGGGAATGATTTGGCCCAATGCCAAGATCTGAAATAAGCTCAAATGGCTTCCAAAATGATCTCCCAAAGGAAAGAGAGACTCCTCCTCTGAAAAACAAGTGATGGAAGAGGTGTTGTGATCCCTCACTGCAACACCCTGCAACACAACAATACTCTGCTGCAGAAATAATGCTGTACTAGAGGAGGATGCTTGGCCTCGAGCCTGGATGTGAGGAAAATTAGTACAACTCCTTCAAGAGGCTTCTCAATAAAGGATAAAAATTCATAAACAGTAAATCCTTGTGCTAAGCAACACATCAACTCAGCTAAACAGTTGGAGACTGCAAATAGTCTAAGTAGAAAAGAAATCAATAATCATATGCATGAGAAACAATGGTTGCCTTGCCCTCCTTTTAAACACATGAGAGCTCCCTCTCCATAGGTCTCACTCTTTAGGGTTTCCTCCATCAAGGAATCTTCCCTCCTCTTTCTCTACGCTTTCCCACAAGATTCTTTCCACCTCATACCTCTGCGTTGTTTGACTTGGTCAAATTTGACCCAACCTCTTTGCAAATGTCTCCTTTCACACGTGAGGGTGTGAAATCTAGTTCCATTGCTGATCCCCTTTCATAATAATATGGATTTCATCCATTTTTTTATTTTGTTTGGGCCTCCTCACCCAATTATTCAACTTATAAGTGAAATTAACAAAATTTAATATTCCAATTTATTGAAAGAAAAATTTGGAATATTACAGTCCTCCCCTCCCAAATGTTTCTTGTCCTCAAGCAACTGCAAGGATAGAAATTAGAAGTTTCTCCCAAGGCATGGAGATTGAAAAGTGTTGGGAAATAATCTTCCCCAAATGGATCCTCCATCCCCAAGCAATCATCCAAAAAAAATGAGTCACCTCCCAACATGGCAACTCATGGCAATCTCCTTCCACCTCAAGCTCCGGAAATGAAGGTGGGCTGAAAATATGAATATGGTAAGCATCATAGCCTACCCCAAGCTATCCTTCTCTCTGCTCATGATGAGCATAGAGTATGTGATGATCGTAGGCTGCAAAATTATTTCCCTCAAGTGGTAAAATGAATAACAATCCTCTAAGGTGCTTTCCTCCGACATTGAAGAACAAGCTGGCCCAAAACAATCCATCCATGATGAATAGGACATGGTCATCATAGATTATCCCAATGAGAAGTTTGCTGCAAGTTTTACATTATGATGCATGATACAAACAATATCTCAAGAGGACACAGCGCAATCTCATCCACTGCAACTTCATAAAATAGTATGGCAAGTAACATACAAAAATCATCACATCTACTAAAGAATAGTAAATGGTTGAATATGTCAACAATACATGATCAAGTAATTTCCCATGGATATACAATTTATGGCTATCAAACTCATGTTCCACCCCAAAATAAAACAAATAGGTGGTTGTGGTGGCCATATCTCCCCCCATGCTCCCATTAGAACATGTAGTGCAGAAAATGTGGGAATTCTTTCCCCTCAAGGACACACCCAACTCATGTGCCTCTCTCCTAATTATGCTTCCAATAAAAATCAGATCCATATCAGAAAATGAAATCATGATCAACAAAAAAATGAGGAAAATGCTGAAGGTTTCATGTGGTGCAAGAAGGTAGCAACAACTTTCCCAATAGTGACAGCGCAGTTTCCCAAACTGCTGCTTCAGAAAATTACATGGAAATTTTTTTTTTGGTACATAGCTAATCATGTATTTCATCATATGGCAAATAGTTGGATATAAAAATTGAACATACATGTAATGAGAAAATTTTTTCCCAAGGCCACATAAAATATGGCTGCCTCCATCATATAGATTGGCCCAACAATGATCATGGAGCAATGTGACAAGCTTGCCCTCTTGTGAAGCAATGCACTGCATAGTAATGGTAAGAGTACGCAAATCAATGAATGTATAAACAAACTTCTTACCATATTATGGAAGTAAGATGGTACATGGATCCATGAGTGAGTCCTCCATAGTGTTTTTGCATGCTATGAAGAAGAATGGTCCATATGCTGCAAGAAGATAATCCTCCTTATGCTTGGAAATCCAAGTCAAGAATAATATGTCATAGTGATAGATGTCTCTATCCACTACTCTATCATGATCACCTCCTCCTTGTTCACCAAGTGCATAAAATGTGAAGTGATCCTAGTGAAACTTCATCCATAAGTCCCTGCTCCAAAGTGACAGCATTGCGAGCTCATGCAAATAAGCTTCTGTGAATACCAAGCTCTGTTCTTTAACATGCTCCTTGTCAAAGACTTCTCTAGTAATGTTGTTGCAAATATGGAATACCTCCCAAGATGGAAGTACTTCCAAATCATCCAAGGTCAAAGAGTAGCCCCTTTTCACCATGAGAGTGCTCTCTTCTACTCTTGCAACATCACACAATATGTGAGAGCAAATCTGCACTTGCTCTCTCCAGTGCAACTCAAGCAACCAAAGTGCTTGCTGCCTCCTTATTCTCCCATCATACAACTCATGTGATGAGGACACAATGAATGTCACCTCAACATCATGCATCCATACTCCATGCTGCCTAATTATGTAAGCATCCTACCACCTCTTCTCCATCCCCATCCTCCCCGGAAGAGGACATGCCAAGTGATGGCCAAACTCCTTCAAGAGGAGCCAGCGCAGCCAAGCCTCCTGTTGCCAGGTGTCATATATTTGCAAGTAGCCTCCCAGCTCCTTGCTTATCAACCAAATCCACTCAATTACTTGTGGATGCCTCCTTATCTTCCCTTTGGTACTCCTCTCATGAGGGCTACCATTCTTCCAAATCAATTTCCTATCTTTGCATCACATGAAAGTTTGGAATGTAGCTCTTTGGAGACCTCCTAGAGAAGATCTTTCACCCATGACTATGTTAAAATGACAAGGATCCAAATATGATGAAGGTAATATCTCCTCTTCACCATTGTTTGACAGTGCTGTTAATCTTTCCAAGGATGCAATGGTTGTCTCATACTCCAACTCAAATATGGTTTCATAGTGTTCCATAGGAGTGTCATGGTTTGTTTCATCCTCCCAAAGTTCACACCCCAACCTCAAGGATTGTGTGCAGCTCAAAAAATGTGCATGAGGATGATGGTTCATCTCCTCCTTGAACCATTTGCATAGCGCAGTGCAATCATTTTTCTCTAGATCAAAAATGGGATTTGACCCTTGGTCATGTAAAAGTAAATTTTCACAACTATCAAAATAATTTGCTGCAACAATAGATAGTGGAAATTCCTTCATACCTTGATGAGATTTGGGAATCTCTTCTAGGGCTGCAAGAGTTCCTTCCTCCAATATTTTGGCTGCCCCAACTGTTGCTGCATGTGGCTTCTCCTCCATCAGTGTGACAGTGTTATTAAAAGACTCCTCAAATGGTGGTGTGAGCTTTTCCTTTTGTTCTTCCTCCATCAAAGGTTTTGATCAACCCTTGAGTGAAATCTGCAAAAATTTTCACCCTTTCATGGTTCAAGTGGCTGAATCACCAATCATAGGCTCCACTCTCCAAGTGTAGCACTGAGATCTCAACAGCCTCTTGCTCCACTATAGGATGTAGCAGGAAAAATGCTTCCAACCTCCTCACCCAAGCTCTTGTTGTAGATGACCCATCAAAGGTAGACAACATAAATCTATTGCCTTTGATTTCTCTCTTGCTACAGGGTCTCTTCTCCTCCTTCAACTGGATGAAATGTGGAAAATATAGAGTCTCCTTGAAGGCTTTAGGTTGAGATTTGTACTCAACAAGGTACTTACATAGAATTAGATGATCCAAGTATCTTTCATGCTTGTCTTCTTCTCGATGAGAATAGGAAGTGCATGGTCCTTCCTCTTCTTCTTGCTCCTCCTCTTTGGAGAGGCTCTTCTTATTTCTGAACATTAATGAGAGTAATATCATCTTCTTCATCATTCTAATATTCTTGGGTTGAGACTCACAGGATGAGCCAATAAAGCTACTTTGATACCACTGTAATATCCCAAAATGGGATTTGCTAGCAAGGCATGACTGGAAAATGCATTTTCCAGGAATGGCTACTATAGGATTTGAAACAAAGACCTGGATACTTAGATCAATGCATCTAAGACTAAAATCTAGGAGGTGGCTCAAAATAAATCCTTCTAGGGTGGTTAAATAGATCTCCCACACCTAGTTACCTCATAAAAGTGCTCGATGAAGGGATTGCAACAAATGCATGAACCAATAATAGAGAAACAACGTTATTTTAAGAACCCAGAACACATGAAGATGTAGATAGCCAAAAATTGATGTTATAGCCATAAAATAAGTACAATGCTTTAAGGAATCAATCACTCAAGCTAGGCAATGAGAGACTCAATGGAACATGTACATCACAATAGAGAAACATCGCTACACATAAGTTTCTGTAGGCTAAGAGTGGAATATTCATTTTTCAGGAATTTTTGAAATGTGGGTCCTCTAGGACACTGTATAAGGAAGCAGATGCAAAAGTAAGCGGAAATGGGGTTGGGATCCCCTTGTTAACTCATTAATCACTTCTCTGAAAGGGGGTTGGGATCCCCTTGTTAAATCATTAATCACTTCTGTTCCAGAAGTGATTAATGAGTTAACAAGGGGATCCAAGCCCCCTTTCAGCTTACTTTTGCATCTGCTTTTTTATACAGTGACCTAGAGGACCCACATTTTAGAAATTCCCGAATAAGGAATATTACAGTGATATCAGAGCTTCGAACATGGCCCAGCCTATGCAATTTCGAATTGCAGAGACAGAAGAGATCAATATGATGTAGAGGATGAGATTAATCTCATCATTTTTTAGATCCGACAAAGGCCTCTCCAAGGAGGTTGAGAAGACTGAAGAAAGAGAAGAGGAAGGACCATGCACTTCCTACTTTCACCAAGGAGGAGAAATAGAGCATGAGAAACACTTGGAATTCAAAATTCTAAGTGAGTATCTTGCTGAGTATCGAGAAAACCCTAGAGCCTTCCAAGAGACTCTATCTTTTCCACAATGTATTCAGCAGAAAGAAGAGAGAAGACTCCACATCTATGGGATGATGAGAGGCAATAGATTCCTATTTTCCACTTTTGATGGATCACTCACTTGTGCAGTAGAGGTCTGGGTAAAGAAGCTAG
The DNA here is from genome assembly GCA_034641835.2 of Pinus albicaulis. Classification (NCBI taxonomy): domain Eukaryota; kingdom Viridiplantae; phylum Streptophyta; class Pinopsida; order Pinales; family Pinaceae; genus Pinus; species Pinus albicaulis. The sequence continues at coordinate 1,573,076,107 of CM076575.1, read as the reverse complement.
AGGCTTTCTTCCTGATACATCCTGTAGTAGACAGAGAGGCTGTAGAAGTTTCAGTGCTGCACCTTGAGGGTAAAGCAAAGACTTGGTGGTTGAGCCATTGGGAGCATGCAATGGTTTCTACACTTGCTGATTTTTCTCAAAAATTGATGAAGAGATTTGGTCAAAGGAGAGAGGAGCCCTCACCACCAGTTGCAGAGGTACATACCAACTTTGTCATAGTGATGGAGAAGCAACCTTCATCTCCAACTATTGAGGCATCTAGCAATATTGAGGAAGAGACTCTTGCAGCAACACAAGATTCTTCCGAAACTCCCCAAGGTATGCCTAAGTTTTATTTCTCATGGAGGGTTGTACATCATTGAATGTTGATTGTCTAGAGCAGGAAATTGTCACTGCGCTGTCCCATCATCCTTATACATCATGGATATGTTGTGTACCACCACTGAAGTTGGGGTTCAGAAACCTTGTCATGGAAGAGATTTCATTTCAATGTCCCATGAAATGCAAAAGCCAAAATATGTTTTGGGAAGATGGTAGTCCTTGTGGGGAGGATACCAAGATGTAGGATGAAGAGGGACATCCACAAGGATTTGAGTGGATGTGGATGAAAGGCAAGAGGATGTTGAGCCTTCTGCAAGATTATGATACAGGGCAACAAGAGGCAATGTTGCGTTGGCTACTCTTCAGAGAGTTTGGCTCGCATAAGACCTATCCTTTTTCATGGGGTATGGAGAAGGAGAAGGACTAGCAGGATACTTACACCATGGGGCAGAGAGGAGCATGGGTACATTATGATGAGATGTAATTATTCTTACGACTCATTATGCCACCTTCACATATTTGTTATGGTGGGAGTATGGAGGAGTAGCAGACATTCTTGTTGCTCAAATTTTATTCAGATGTTGCAGGAGTAGGAGGAGGCACTAGCATACTGGAAGGGGATTCCTCCTTGGTCTTAGATGCCCAAGAAGTACCTTCTTCATGGGAGGAACTCTAAATATGTAGAAAAATGGTGAGTAGAGTCTTTGACAAGATCCATGTCAAAGAATTGAGCTTTGAGATGACAGTGGCCCTACTCCACAGGCCAGCAACATTGTCACTTCAGAGTTGGGATTACTTGTTGAAATGTTTCAAAAACCACTTCACAAGTGATGGAACTTGGAGACATGTAGGAGATTAGGTTGAGGGATTAATGGATGGCAGCATTCCTTACTAAATCTTGATCTTCTTGGCTTGGGTTCACAAGCACAAGGGGAGACACCTACATGCAGCATTTATGGATTCTTCTTTCATGCATTTTTATGCATACTATTTGTTGATGGAGAAGTCCACTTGGGAGGGCATCCTAAAGGATTTATATCAGAATATGTATAGATACATATCCCGAGAGATGATGATATGGTTGGCACAACCACTTCCCTACTCTGTTGCAGTAAGGGAGATTTTTCATTTGAGCCATTTCAGCTCAAAGACCGGAGTACATGTTGAGGGAGGTAACTATTTGCTTTATGTTCTGCACTCTCTTATATTTTTGAGTAGAATATCATATCAAGGAGGATATTTCCTTCTTGAACATTATTTTTTTTTGTACTTATGGTCTATTGTAGCAATTATGATGGCCATCTTATTGGTGGATTATGGGGGAAAGCCAGAGGATTTCCGGTGTGCACCATTGCCACCCAATTATGTTTTCATGATCTCATCTTGCAAGATGAATGTGGCAGCAAACAATGGCTGAAAGGACACATGTTTCACTATATATTTTGGTAGGCCAATGATGCCCTACATTGGTTCCATATGTGGAGCTATGTTTCACCTCCTTGCTCTCACAGGTTTATGCTTCCATATTCTACTAGTAGAACATTGGACATGGGAAGCATCATTGGAAGAGTGGCACAAGAGTTGAGGATGCCCATGGGGAGTGTGGTTTCCCATACTTCTCACATTGCATATCTCAGAAAAACAAATGGTCCAGCCTTGATTGCCATGTTGCACCATTTGCTTTCAAATAGGGGGAGCCATTTGGAAAGCTTGAGCTTTTTGGGGAGGCACCCCATGGGTGTTAAATTTGATGGGATGGTTTGGGTCTCTCTTGAAGATCATTATGTTTCAGCCATATATCAGCAGTAGCCCCATATGTATCATAAGGGAGGAGAAGCACATTGGAAGGATGTGTTCATTGGGGGAGAATACCTCCATACTTTTTGCAGTGAATACTCTAAGGGGAGTATGGAAGAGGTTATGGTCATCATGACAAAAATTTTGTTTCTCCATGAGGTGAACCATATGATTGGTTGGATACCATATGATGATGACTTCCAACTCATCACATATGAGATGATTTGGGCCAACTTGATTTTCAGCGCTGATGGAGAGATCCTTGGAGATCTAAACTTCATCTTCCCACTTGAGGGAAACACTATTGCAGCCCAAATTTAGCTTTCACTCCACACTTATCATATGTTGAGAAGAGGACAGTGTGGGGTAGGCTATGAAGCTTGCCATGATCAGATTTTAAATCCACCTATTCCACATGGACTCAAGGTGGAGGATGATTTCCTGGAGTTGCCTAGTTGGAGGGTGACTCATTTTGTGTGGTTGATTTCTTGGGGATGGAGGATACACATGGGGGAGATGTCTCAAAACAAATTTCAAAATCCATACCTTCGGAGGACCTCTAAACAACACTTCTCCACTCTCTTGAGCACCTCACTTTCTCATGATGATAGCCTGATAGCTAATTTACATGCCAAGGAGAGGCATTGTGGGAACTTTATTGATATGATAGCATCCTATTTCCTGGAGGATACCATCATACATCGGTGTTTCATGAGAGGAGGAGGATAATCAGTATACCCTTGCACTTTCTTGAGGACAAGCAATCTTTGGGAGGGGAGGACTGTAATGTTCCAAAATTTTCATTAAGTTAATTGAAACATTAATTTTTCTTTCATTTTTATAAAATGAATAAAATGGGTAAGGGATCCCATGAAGAAGCATAATAAGCACCCCAAATGTGCAAAGGAGTCACTTAAGTGGCTTATTTGTCATCTCCTAGTGTAAAAAGGGGAAAATGAAAGAAGACTAGGTTCAGTTTGACCAAGTCAAACAGCGCTGCATGGAGGGAGTGAGTCACCAAGTGGGACAACGCAATTTTCATAGGAGGGATATTATTGGATGAGATAAACCCTAATGGGTGGGGTCCATGGAAAGGAAGCCTCCTCTTGGCATAAAAGGGGGAAGGAGATCCATTTCTCATTATGTTGAAGAATTCAAATTTGCTCTTCTCTCTCCAGTTGTGAAACTAGGATAGCTTGTGCTGCTTAGCACAAGGGAGATTTCTGTTTAGAAGTTTCCTATCCTTCATTGGGAAGATTTGGAGGACCTAATCATCATTCTGATCACATCCAGGCTTGAGGCCAAGGTGACCATCTTCAGCTACAGTGTTTTCCAGCTTTGCAGAAACGTTGAGTTGCTGGGGGTTACAGAGAGGGTTCATTATCACCCACTTCCGGAGCTAGTTTTGCAGAGGAGGAGCTCATTATTTCTCTGGGATATCAGTGAGGAAGATCCTGATTCGGCTTATTTTTGCATTGGATTCCTTATGCAACATCCTAGAGGACCATTTTTCTGAAAATTCCAAAAAGGAATATTACAAAGAGGACGCAGTTTATAAGAGGCACTGCATCATATTACATAATAACAGAAATATATAAAAATATATGGCTCAATAAATGAGGGGTAGAAAGCTCTCAACCCCTGGAAACAATAATACAACAATCCTTAGCAGGATTGGATGAAATATACAAAATGGAAAAAATGGCTGAGTTGTTGGGTAGTAGCTGCAACTCAAAACTGGAAATAAAATAGAGAAGGTTGAATATGATGAATAATCTAAATTATACCTCCTCCAATGGATTCTCCAAGTGAAGCCTGATCCTATCACTGGAAATCTCACCCTCCAATCAACAATGCAAAACCCCACAGCAAATGCTCATTGAAAATAATGCAGTTACTGAAGAAAACTACGCTGTAGGGGCAAGGGAATGAGTTGGCCCAATGCCAAGATCTACAATAAGCTCAAATGGCTTCCAAACTAATCTCCCAAAGGAAAGAGATACTCCTCCTCTGAAAATAAAGTGATGGAAGAGGTGTTGTGATCCCTCACTACAACATCCTGTAACACAACATTAATGTACTGCAGAAATAATGTTGTACTAGAGGAGGATGCTTGGCCTCAAGCCTAGCTGTGAAGAAAATCAGTACAACTCCTTCAAGAGGATTCTCAAGAAAGGAGAAGGATTCCTAAATAGGAAATCCTTGTGCTAAGCAGCACATCAACTTAGCTAAACAGTTGGAGATTTCAAATAGTCTAAGAAGACAAGAAATCAGTAATCATATGCATGAGAAACAATGGTTGCCTTGCCCTCCTTTTAAATACATGAGAGCTCCCTCTCCATGGGTCCCACTCTTTAGGATTTCCTCCATCAAGGAAGCTTCCCTCCTCTTTCTTTGCTCTTTCCCACAAGATTCTTTCCACCTCATACCTCTTCGTTGTTTGACTTGGTCAAACATGACCTAGCCTCTTTGCACATGTCTCCTTTCACACATGAGGGTGTGAAATCTAGTTCCATTGCTGATCCCCTTTCATACTAAGAAGGATTTCATCCATGTTTTTATTGTGTAAAGGCCTCCTCACCCAATTATTCAACTTATAAGTGAAATTAACAAAATTTAATATTCCAATTTATTGAAGGAAAAATTTTGAATATTACAGATCGTGTAATGCAAATGGAGGATGCGAAATTTGCAAAATGAATTTATTTTCAATATGTGTAGTAGAGTAATGAGGAGCCTCAAATTATTCAACACTATTCTAATTGGAAGCAGAACTAATCTCCAAACCACGAGAACCTGACATAATCATCATTTTGGGCTGAAGCATCTCGACAACTTGCGGATGGTCCAACTCATTAGAAGGTGATCGATGGTTTAGAAAGATCAAGAGCAGGAAAATGTGAATCATGACTAGATGAATCAATGAAAAAGTCAAAAAAAATGCGATCACAATTTTTTTGATCACATATGGAGGCATCCTCATGATCTGATGAATCATAAAGAGGGGAAGATGAAAAATGAAAAAATTCACCCTCTATATTTTCAGAAAGATGAGATGCAAGATTGGGAAGATAAATAGTAGAAGATTTTCCCTCTCCACATATAGATGAAAAAATAACATCCCATGTGTTATATGAAGGATCAAAAGCAGTAACATTGTCAAAAACCAAATTTTCACAAGATTCAATAGAAATGACAGAATCATGAAAAATGTCAGGATGATGTGGGAAAGATGCGGAAGGAAGAAAGTGATCATTCATCACATATTATTTTTCAGCTATGGGATGCCACGCATAATCATCATAAATGACATCAAAATTTGGTTTCTCAATAACAACTATGTTGATTTGAGGGGTCTTGACCCAGGTTCAGAGTTTATCACATAACCAACAAACCCTCCAACTATTTGCCCTTTCGGCAATGACGTGTTGGCACAGTTCAAAGTCTTTCCCGAAGCAATATGGGGGTGTGTTGGAACTAGGTTTCCACACCCTGAGGAAGAAAATAATGTGGTGGCCCTAAACAAGTTGATTGTAGAACTTGTACAGATTTGAAATAGATGCGTGTAAATATATAACAATACTTATCAGATCAATATAGATAATGGAATGAATAGACAGATCGCATACCCCTTTGTCGCATATATATAAGATCAGAACTAGATATATGGAATGCGCTATAACTTAAGAAAATTTTTCCATGTATTCAACCATAAATGTATTTTCATGGATAAATAAGAGATCTACTCGCACAAATACAATTAATCATAATAGAAGTAAAGTGATCTCAATGTAATAATAGAATATAACTTGAATAACACAGTGCTTCGACAAAACCACTCTTTTCATTAGATTCCAACAATATAGTATAACATACTTTACCTTACAATTACCCTTCTGCGCACACAGCCAGCGGAGTCCGCACACAACCAGGACTAGGTCTTCACGCACAAATCCAGCAGGAGACTTTCTACCCAACCTAGGTTGAAACCATTACAAAAAGTTTCACGTACACATAAAACACTTGCTTACATCAAAACATGAAATTTAATACTTCCTTAGACTTGATCTAGATATTTATATCCATCTTAATGCATAAATACTATGGTCTCAAACCATTGTTTGAGGCCCACAGTTTACCCTTAAAAACCCCATTACATAAAATAGGGACTTTAACTTGCCCCAAATCCCATTGAACTTTTCACACAGCGTGCATATGAAAAAATATATAGAAAGATACTCAAAATTGTACCTAGGGGACCCTGCTCTAATAGACCCCCAACACAAATCTATGACTTGTCTCGAGTCACTGTGGGTTTTGCTCCTTCATCTTGTCTTGGAGTGTAGCGACAAAAGCTTTGAGTGGAAGCACCATGTCCAGACTCTGTGTAGCAGCTCCTTGCCCTTCAATTACTAATTTCTCTATAGTCGGCCCTTCAATGGCCAGTTCAATACTTCTTTGTGTTTGTCGAATGGCCTTTAGCATACTATCCAAAGTCTGCTACAACTATAGTGCCTCCTCGGCCCACAACTACTTTATTACCTCAAGAAAATGTTCTTTCCGGAACAAGTAATCAATCTCATTTTTAATTACCCGGCCCTCCTGCAGGCAGGTGGGGCACTATGTAAAAACTAGAGTAGGGGCTGCCATCCTAATATTAATGAACTATTTCTCCTTGATGTGCAACTTATTTTGCACATGCTATACCACAAGGTCATTTTGAATGGAATTCCACACACCCATGGCCTCATCCAAAATCAGATCGCACTATGTGACATGACATCGATAATATCAATTGCCTTCTTCACTTCGACAGTCCTCTTTGCTCTGACTTCTAGAGAGGTCTCCAGCTGTAATTTCATCTATAAGTTAGCAATTTGATGCTTGAACTCAGCCAGGACCATTTGGACTTCTGCACACAAAGCCTACAACGTAGCAACCAATCCTTCTAACTTCTATTATGGGGAAGTTGTAGCACGGACTCTGGGTACTTCTTTGTATACTTGGTTGATTTTCTATTCGAGCGCAACTAACTAAGCCTCGGCTGCACGACATGCTTCCTCTGTAGTCTATTGTTTCTGATATGCTTCGACAACCTACTGTTGTAATTCAACTGCACTGGTTTGATCCTGGGCTTCATGGAATTTGAGCTCATCCACAATCATAGAGTGTAGAAAATGTAATTTACCTACAGGAAAAAAAAATAAGTTAATATTAATATTGCCACAACCTCTTAGCTGTGCATCCCGACTGGTTGATTTGACTTGAATGGTCGGTGCAAGAATTTGAATAAAACGACTATCTTGAGTCACAAGTGGAACTATATTAATATTTATAGATTTTTTCACATCTAGTGAAGTGATCGAGGGCCCAGTAACTGCGCGTTGTCCCTCAGATTCCAGAATTATGATATTCCTTGGATCTTCATCATTATCTTCAACTGTCAGATTTCTGCAATTCATAATATCCTTCCTCTGTGCATCCCATGTTGGTGGAGAACACTCGATTGTTGGCTTTGTTGTATCAAATATAACTTATTGAATATTATGAAAAGATTTACTAATCTTGTCAAACCCACTCTCAAAGTTGAATGTTAGAATGGAACTCTTTGTCAGTGCAGACCATTCACTAGTACCTCGGCGCAGCTCTGTCTCTAGATACCAAATTAGTGGGTACCTTCCCCAATTTATGAACGAACATGTGGAACCATTCAAGTCTCGGTTCTATGCCCCATACCTCATTCCATCTAGCCAGATGTCTGTGTGGATCATCATTTCTAGAGTAGACTTCTTCCATTCTGGCAGTTAGATATTTAAAGCATAACCTCATCATGCACAAACATTCATCCCAATTGCCCATGTTTTCTTTAGGACTTTCCCACCATCATTATGGGGTAGTGCGCAATCCGAGATCCAAGGCATGGAATCCTGTCCTTATGGAATAGTTCTTTCCAGCTCTCCTAAAAATATGTTTACATAATTTAAACCATTATAATGTGGTAATTCACGTACCTTAGATGTTATGCATCAAAGAGATCGGGTCACTCGATTATAGAGTAGCGCAGATACTTCATGAAAATGGTTCGGCTAGCTTTCTAATTCTTCATCAGAATATGAGAAACAAGAGTTTTCCTTTTCCCAATTAAGATTTCCATCAGCTGTTGGGTTGATCCAATCTCCCTCATGCAAAGTTAGTTTATAGATCTCATCAATATCATCTTCAGGTTGCATAGGATTTGTGTATCTTTGTCCTTCTGCAGGATCTAGGGGAATGATGACTTTGGTTCCATTTATTTCAAAATCCAATCTTCTCTTATTCAGATTTATGACACCGTCCATATTAATAGCCTAGTTCAATCCCAATAGCATAGGATAGGGATCAGTATCATCCATAATTTGTATAACTTCGAAGCCTGCAAGCACCTTAACGCCCTCAATAATAACTAAAACCTGTGACATACTTCCTAATGGAATGATTTTATATTGATTTTCCATGCGGAGTTGAATGGTAGATCGTTCCAGGTTCAGTTTTCCCATTCACTGCCAAGTTTTCTTAGGTAGGAAATTTCCATCGGACCCCATATCTAGAATAAGTCGATCCATCTCATAAGCACCGATCTGCATGGTCAAACACATCTCTCAACTTGTCCTCTTCTTATTCTTATAGATTTTGTTGACACCCTTTTGTTCTACCAGTGGTTGTTCCTCCTTTGCGCAGTTATCTATGAGAGTCTAAAGGTTGTCTATTGCCTTCTTGTTTTGCAGCAACTTAAAGCAACATTGTAAAAATGGTTTGATTTCTTCATCTACCCTAGCCTCCTTCATGGGTCTACCTAATTTTGATGCATTTCCTTCTGCGAACTCCTTTCGCGCTTCAAAAAAAGTCTCCTTTGCGTGCTATAAATCATATCCATCATTGTTCTTAGGTGCCCTATGAATCCGAAGGCCAATATTCAACTATTTTCCGTTATCTTCATTAGTGGTTGCACCGCTCTTAGTGGAAACATTTATGCTAGGATCTTCCTCAAGGGTTTCTGCTATGAGAATCTGAAGATTCTATGTCGAAGTCTATATCTTTTTCTCCTGCATTTTAGCGATCAAAAGAAGGAAATATTCTATTACATGATCAAAATGTCTACAATACCTGCATGATTTTTGTGCTAGATTTGGAAAGTCACGTGCATAGTGACTATCATCTCCGTAGTTGTAGCAAATAACCTACCTCCTTCCTCGACCAGCTGATCCACCTCCTCTTCCTCTTCCTTTGCCATAAAATCCACCCCGCCAAGAGGTGGATGATGGTGAGGTAGGTTCGGCCTAAATTCTATATATTTCAACTTTTTCCAACATCATATGGTAAGTGTGACAACGTTTCTCATCATTTCCCAGTGACGAACATAATCTACAAAACAGCTGCTTCAGCTCAGGTTGATACTTTCTAACCCTTGCACATAAATCTATTTCATGAAAACATGAAACTTGATGGATTGTGAACCATATTGAGCTCTTCAGCAGGCTAGGTCCTCCAGTGTTCAGATAATTATTGAAGATGGGACACTAATCCTTATGATGCCCAACAACATTACATTTTATGCACCATACCTCTGTGCATACCCCTTTCCCTTATATTTGTGCAAATTCTGAATATGTAAATACATTTCTTATAAATGATTCTAAATCTCTTGAGCTCCAAGTGCAACAGGTATTGGGGTATCCTCTAATTTCATCGCAATCTCCACAACCTAAACCTGCGTGGAAATATTCTGTTGACCCAAGGGTTGGTGGAGATGTTGGAGCAACATAGCAATAAACCACGCCTTGTGTTGGTATCTTCTATGGAAAATCCAACTTCTATGATCATGCACTTTAGCCTTCGATTTGACTCCCATAGATTAAGTTACCTCCTAATGGATCTCTTTCATCTTGGTAACCAACAGTGCATATGACTTAGGCTTCCTGAAATTTTATTTTAGGGTATATTTCACTTCATCCAGAGTGGCATTAGGGTTTTCTTGAACATATATGATATGCCAATCTAATGCATGATCGTGGAAAGCAATGGCTAACTACGCTTTCTTAATATCATCATTATCAACCTGTGGTGCTCTCCATACAACATTAGTCACAAACCAAAATCCCTCAGTATCCTCATTCCAAATACCTCTAAAATTAGGTAGCTTCATCGACGTGACCATATCTTCACCTAGGGGAGGTGGAGGTGTTGATGGACTACGTGGTGGATTAGGTGCTTTGTGAGATGATTTTGGAAGTAGAGTGGTTGGGATCTGGAAAATGATCAAGGCTATTTCCTGATTTGATGAAACTTCTTCTCGGGATATTTCCACCTCTTCAAAGTGTGCAGATTCACTAGAGCTACTAGTTTCTGGTTCACCATCATGATCATATCTATGCTTTAGAGGGCTATAAATAAATCCTTTTTCGAGTTCTCCACGGTAAATTCTTCCACTATGCATAGTCGGGCCTCTTCGGGACATTCACACAATATGTTTACATAGAGAGACCTATTCACATAATAGAATCTTCAGCAATAATTTCAAAGGGTGCAAGAAATTACTTCTAGGGACCTTAAAAATAATCTCCTTTCATCTTTAGAATATGACACAAACTGATCAATGGAAAATTCAGTCACAAATCCTCCCAAGAGACGATTGATCAATGATCTATCACATAGGTTATCTTATTGTTTAGATTTTCTAATTGTTGAATCAATTCAAGAGTCCTCTAAGTGACTGTGTCTTCCTTCACGGAGGTATTGTATTCAGAAAATTGTGACAACAAATCCTATAGCTCAATTGAAAAGGAGAAAAATAATATCTCATGAAATTATGTCTATATGTACTTCTGAATCCACTTTTCAGTAGATATCTTAGAAAATCGATTCTCTTGCATCGTGAAATCAAGGATATTTCTATCCAGCCAATCTTGCAATTAATTTTGTGAAGGGTGCCACAACATCCAATCTCCCTCAAAATGATCTCGGTCCTAGAAATGGAACCATTTGTGGAATTGAGCAGTCTTGACCCAGGTTCAGAGTTTATCATGCAACAAAAAAACCCTCCAACTACTGGCCCTTTCGGAAATGACATGCTTGTGTAGATCAAAGTCTCACTCGAAGTAGTATGGGGGGTTTTAAAACTATGTTTCTACACCTTGAGGAAGAAAATAATGTGGTGGCCCTAAACAGGTTGATTGCAAAACCTATACAGATTGGAAATAGATGCGTGCAAATATATATCAATACTTATCTGATCAATATAGATAATGAAATTAACAGACAGAGTATAGACCCCTTCACCGCAAATATATAAGAACATAACCAAATCTATGGAATGTGTTGTAACGTAAGAAAATATGTCCATGTATTCAACCATCAAAGTATATTTATGCATAAATAATAAATCTACTCATACAGATACAATTAATCATAACAGAAGTAAAGTGATCTCAATGAAATAACAAAATATAACTCAGATAACATAGTGCTTCACCAAAACCAGTCTTTGCATTAGATTCCAACAATTTAGTATAATATACTTTTCCTTACAATTACCCTTCCAAGCACACAACCAGTAGAGTCTGCCCATAGCCAATAAGAGCCTTTCTACCCAACCCAGAATGAAACCCTTACAAAATATGTCACGTACACAAAAAGCACATTCTTACATCGAAATATGAAATTGACTACCTCCTTAGACTTGATCTATCTATTTGTCTCCATATTAGCGTGCAAATACTATGGTCTCAAACCATGGTTTGAGGCCCCACAACCCCTTGAACTTTTTGTGTAGCGCACATATGAAAAATTATACAAAAATATCCTCAAAATTGTACCCCATGGGACCCTGAATAGGCCCCCAACATAAAATTGTGACACGTCTTGATTCACTGTGTGTCTACTCCTTCATCTTGGCTTAGAGCACAATGACAGAAGATTTGAGTGGAAGCACCATGTCTATACTCTGTGTAGCGGCTCCCTATTCTTCAATTACTAATTTCTCTATAGTGGGCCCGTCAGTGTCCATTTAAATACTTCACCATGTTTGTTTAATGTTCTTTAGCGTACTATCCAAAGTTTGTGATAGCTGTTGAGCCTCCTCGACCCACAACTAAATTCTTGCCTCAAGAAAGTATTGTTTCTGGAATAGTTCTTCAATCTCATTTTGAATTACCCATCCCTCCTGTAGGTAGGCGAGGCACTGTGTAAGAACGAGAGTAGGCACCACCATCCTCATATCAACGAATTGTTGCTCCTTGACATGCAACTGATTGTGCAGCTATTTTACCACAGGTTCATTCTGAAGGGAAGTACAAACACCCATTGCCTCATCCAAAATTTGATTGCACTATGTGACTGCAACAATGATACTATCAGTGGCCTGCTTCACTTTGATAGTCCTCTTTGCTCTGAATTCTGGCGGGGTCTCTAGCTGTAATTTCATCTGTAATTTAGCAATATGATGCTTAAAATCAGCCCAGACCATTTCAACCTCTACGCTTGATGCCTTGAATGCAACAACCAATCCTCCTAACTTCTCTTTTGGGGTAGCTGTAGTAAGGATTGCGGGTACTTCACTACAGAATTGGTTGATTTTCTCTTCGAGCACAGTGCGCTAAGTCTCAGCTGCATGACATCCTTCCTTTGCAGTCTATTGTTTCTAATATTCTTTGATGACCTGCTATTACAATTCGACTAAAGTGGTGTGAGCACAAGCTTCGTAGAACTGGAGCTCATCCACAATCATAATATGTAGTAAACTTAATTTACTTGCGGGAAAAACATTCTAAGTTAATATTAATATCGCGAAAACCTCTTAGCTGTGCACACCAGTTGGTTGATTCAACATGAATGGTCAGCTCAGAAATTTGAATCAAATGACTATCTCCAGTCGCAGGTAGAACTAGATTAATATTTAGAGGTTTTTTCACATCTAGTGAAGTGATTAAGGGCCGAAAAACTGTGTGTTGTCCCTCAGATTCTAGAATTATGATATTCCTTGGATCTTCATCATTTTCTTCAACCGTTAGATTTTTGCAATTCACAATATCCTTCGTCTGTGCATCCCATGCTGGTAGAGCACACTCGATTGCTAGATTTTTTGTATTAAATATTACTTCCTGAATGTTATGTAAAGCTTTAATAATCTTGTCAAACCCACGCTCAAAGCTGAATGTTAGAATGAAACTCTCAATCACCGCAAACCATTCACTAGTACCTCAGCTCCACTCTGTCTCTAGATACCAATCAGTAGGTACCTTCCCCAATGTATGAGTGAACATGTGAACCCATTCAAGTCTTGGTTGTACACCCCATACCTCATTCAATCTAGCCATATTTCTACGTGGATAATCCTTTCCAGAGTAGTCTTCTTCCATTCTTATAGTTAGACATTGTTGGAATAGGGTCTCCTACAGGAGCTGCAAAACTGGTCCATTTTGTATATTTTTGATTATATTTATTCTAACGAAGGGGTTTTGGGGTGGGTCAAAGCCCCTAATGCATTGTAAATGGGTGGAGGGTAGACCAACAGTCCGCAACCCACGGTTTGTGGACCATTTGATGCATAGGCTAAAATAGTATAAGTAGTTAAAACTTTTTGAGTTATAAGACAGACTTGGATAGAGATTGATGGTAAGTGCGAACTGTTAGATCTAGGATTGGGTTATTGGGTTAGGACTCCTGTTGGCTGTGTGTGTGGAGATCCTCAGTTCTACTGTGTGCGGACCCTGCTAGCTATGTGTGCAGGTGGGTTTTGGGGTATGTAAGAGACTTTTTGATAAGTAATATATGCGAAGTATTATGGATATCTGATGTTGTTTGATCTGTCTGGTTATGATTATTATGGACTCGAATTATATGTGATTTTTTTATGAGCTGTGATTGATATGTGTTGATGAGCTGCAAATTATATGTGTTATGATAACTGTATCTGTAATCTGATTAAGTTTGCTGCAAATATATTGTTTTATGCTTATAATTGGCTATATACACATGGATGAAATCCTATTATATAAATCGAGTATAATTGTACTCTGGTTAATCATTGAAATTCCGGCGAATGACCTCCGAATGCGTAGATCTGATAGTTTCCAAACGGTTCAACTTACCTTCTCTCTCTCTCTCTCAGGGTGCGGAAACCTGGTTCCAACACCCACCCATACTACTTTGGGTGATACTTTTTCCTGCACAAGCAGGTCACTGCTGAAAGGTCCAGTAGTATAGGGGTTTGTTGGAAAACCTTAACCTTCGAACCTAGGTCAAGACCCCTCAAGCCAACAGACGTTGAAATTGTAACCTTATCATGCGTGAAAATTCATCCCAATTGCCCATGTTTTCTTTATGAGTCTCCCACCACCATACTGGGGTAGCGCACAATCTAAGATCCAAGGCATGGAATATTTGTCCTTTTGAAACAGTTATTTTTGGTTCTCATAAAAACATGTTTACATCACTTAAACCATCATAATGTGGTAATTCACATACCTTATATGTTATGCATCGAAGTGACCGGGTCACACGATTACAGTGCAATGTAGATACTTCATGCAACTGGCTCAACCAATTTTCTAATTCTTCATTAGAATTTGAGAAACAAGAGTTCTCCTTTTCCCAATTAAGATTTCCATCAGCTATTGGGCTGATCCAATCTTCCTTGTGCAAATTTAGTTTATAGATATGATCAATATCATCATCAACACACACAGGCTCTATGTATAATATTTGTCATTTTGCAGGATCTAGGGGAATGATGGCTCTGGTTCCAATGCTTTCAAACTTCATTCTTCTCTTCTTTAGGTTTATGACACCATCCATATCAATAGCCCAGTCCAATCCCAACAGCACAAGATAGGGATTAGTATCATCGATAATTTGTATAATTTCGAAGTTTTCAAGCACCTTAACACCCTCAATATTGACTACAACCTACGAAAACCTTCCTAATGGAATTATTTTATGTTGATTTTCCATGCACAGTTGAATGGTAGACCATTCCAGGTTCGGTTCTCCCATGCGCTGCCAAGTTTGATTAGGTAGGACATTTGCATCAAATCCCAGATCTAGAATAACCTGATCCATCTCATAAGCACTGATCTACATAATCATACACATCTCTGGACCTTTCCTCTTCTTATTCTTATAGATTTTTTTGACAAATTTCTGTTCTACCAACGGTTGTTCCTTCTCTGCGTAGTTATCTATAAGATCCTGAAGGTTCTCTACCACCTTCTTGTTGCACAGTAGGTTAATGAAAGCTCACAAAAATGGTTTGATTTCTTCAGCTACCCCATTCTCCTTCATGGGTCTACTTGATGTTGATGCATTTCCTTGTACGAAATCCTTTCACTCTACAATAAAATTCTCCTTTGTGTGCTATAAAGCAAATCCATATTTGTTCTCAGGTGCCTTACGAATCCAAAGGCCTGTATCTATCTTTTTTCCCTTAACTTAATTAGTGGCTATGTTAGTGTTGGTATATGCATACTTCCACTAGGGATCAAAACACATTTTCATGTGCATCTTAGGTGTCCCATTCTAAATAAATTTTTCATCATTCCATTAGGTCATGATATAAAATTTGTGCACTGGTGGTTGTCCTGGTCAAATAAGCTTCTTTTTCCCTGAGAATATCATATTAGCTAACTCATTCTCATGTCTCCTTCAGCATAATAACACCTATGTAAATGCTCTGTTCACTTGGAATTCTTTAAAGTCAAAGTCTCATTCAAAAGTCAAGTCAAAAAGCAGTCCCATCAGGTCATAGGGTCAAAATCATGAAAATTGGTCATTTCACCATGAAATTCATCTTTTGAAGGAGTAGTAATAGTCAAATGTATTCAACAATTTCAAGTTTTAAACTATCATTTCCAAGTAAGTGGCTTTTTTTTTACCATATTTGTCTCTCAGTTGTGCTTGGAAAGCTCATTTCCATCTCCTAGGCTTTTGAGGGAATTTTTCTTGGTCTCATGACTTCCATGGTTAAATAATCAACAATACTTGTATTCCAATGCTCTTATACTTTCCAATATCATTAATATACCTTCCTAAACACTTCCAATCACTCTTATCCCTCAAAATCATCATTTTTCACAAACCCTATCCTATTGCTATAATTTGACATTTTTCAAGACTAGGCATGTGTTTTTCCCTTTTGGACCCCTTCCCCTCACTCAATCCTTTAAATTCCACTTTCCCCTACTCTCTAACATCTATCCCTATCCCCTAAAATTTCCCCAAGAATTTAAACAACCCCTAACCCCTTCATTCCCCTCCCTCTACAAGGCAGTTCTAAAATCCCTTGTTTTGCTTACACCAAACCCTAATTTCCTTTCCTATTGAGCTAGAGTTTTCTATGGAATCAGAGACATATGAGTATAGGAGGCATAATGGAGGTCATTTTAGCAAGTATCAAGCCATCCCAACTCATAAACACCCTTCCTCCATCATTTTTCAAGAAATCATTCTAAGGGACAAATCATTTGCCATGCACTGGGCTAGTTTCGCGTCAAACTATGTTTCCGACCAAACATAGATGAATTTGACAAACATGAGAGGGGTGTTTTTCCATGATAGGCTAAGGAAGAAAAAAATCCTTCCATTTTTACACAGGTATCATTTTTTTTTAGAAATACTAAAAATACAGGTGCTACACGAGGTTTGCTGCATTTCTGGAGTGACCTTGGGAAAATCAAGTTTTCTCCTAGCTGGAGTGTCTAAATGACTTTCTTGATGAGTCAAATGATAACTATACAAATATATATTTCCAATGAGCTATCATGAGCTAAATTTCGAGTTGCTTAAGGGCTTAAAAAGTTTCTTGCACCAACGCTCTTCATTTCTAGACCCTCATTCAACACGTTTTGACCAGTCTTGGGAGAATCAACTATTGACAGGTCAAATCAATTGCAATCAGCATACAAAAGGTATATTTTGAAATTATACTTCAAGATATTTCCAGAGATCTATTTTGGGCCCAATTTGGACACTAGGAAGGCCTCAAAAATTGATCTGAGAAATAGTGCTTCCTTGGCGTTGCGCTAATGTTTGGGCACTGTGCTAATACCCAGCTTGCCAAAAATGTAGCGCCCTTGGCACTGCGCTTTTTCTTGGAGCATCCAAATGGAAAATAGTCATCATCCTCATGTTCATAATGATTAGTACATCAACCTCAGAAAATTTCAGAATATTTGGAGGAGAACCGGTCCCTCAAAAGTACAAAAAACCACCTAATTTTCTTGTTTCTACCTCCTTTTTCACCTTGGCATTGCGCTAATACCAGTTTTGGGAGAACTCATTTTTGACATAGCAGATGGGAATCATTATGAAAGTGAAGGCATATTTGGAGACTAGACTTAGAGAGATTTCCAATGAGATATAATGGAGCTGATTTGGACACTGGGAAGGCCCCCAAAAGTGGCTTGTAAGAGAAGCTATTTTTTTTGTCATGGCGCTGTGCTTTTGCCAGGAAATGTCATTTTCACCATCTTCAACATTTTTGACTTTTTGACTTTTTACATGGTCAAATGAAAAAAAATCACTAATGTAAATGGTCATGGTAAATGTAAATGTCATTTTTTAACTTTCATCTAGGGTAGATACACTGGATAAGTCCTCTAGGGGTCAAATGAATCAATTTCCTCTCTTTTAGAGGCAAATTGTTGAGTTTTCCTAGTCTTCAGATTCTTGTTTGCCAGTAGGTGAAACTGATCCCTATCTCATGGATTCGACTGCCTGAGGCTAGGAAGAGTAGTTTTGAGGTCTATTTGATGTATTTCCTCAGTCATTTGTAGAGGTTGGACTCACTTGGAGCTTTGGCATCTCAAGAGACATTTTGTATATTATTTTGGCTTGGACATTAATATAACTTTGTAGCTATTTCTTTGGGATCCATGTGGTATGAGTTTTAGACATATTTTCCTCTCTGTTATCAATTTGTTTGAATGCATTGTTAATTCATAAACCATTTCATGTCTATAATATACTAGATTTCAAGTTTGAAAGGCAGAATCCATATTTATTTATGCTCTATTTTGGGAAATTTAGTATAATGTGTTCATTCTCCTTAGTTTAGGGAAAATACATTCCAGATGCTTTCCATAGCTCCTCACCAGTCTCTTCACCTCACCATAATCATCTCTTAATGTCAAAACCTTCTACCTACCTTGCCCCTTGGAACCCCTGCAAATTTTGACCTAATTTCCTTGCCCTAGTTGTTTGACTCCTCCTGATCCAACAAACCCTACACAAATAAAAAAATCAAAGCCCTAAGCTACTATATCTAGCCTAAAATGTTGTTTCCTCAATCATCTTAAATGTGATCTATACGGAGAGAGCCCTCTCCTAGCCTAGTAGGGCTAGCTACTTAGCTAAGTGTGGTTTGAGGTTACCTCATAATTGTCTCTCTTAGCCTGAGGTTCAATCCGAGTGATAACATTTTTGCGACCATACTTGGGAAGCGAAAGATCATATTTTACCTGAGAAATAACGATAAAGTTTATATCTGATTTCTGATGGTGGACAATGATCAGATGCATATGAAGGCTAAACCATTCACTTGGCGACTCCATACACTGAAAGATCTAAAAAATGAACACCTCATGGTGACTCCACTACATGAAGATCAATAGCTTCAAGATTTTTCAAGATGAAAACTATTGCAAGAAGTTATGCTCCCATGAGCCAAGATCACATTCCAGGTTTCCCAAATAAAATGCCTAAGGTAGATTAGAAAAATAATTTGCCTATGTTCAAAAATGTGAAAGGTAATGATTGTTAGTCATCAGTATTTTTACCTGTTATTGATGACTAGTTTCCTTAGCTGAATTTTCTAGAAGCTGATCTCCAAACTGTCGAATCTGTCATCTAGAAAACACCCCAGAACAATTTTTGTCCTCCTACCCCTTGTGGTCAGCCTATGATGAGAAAAAACCTATTTTTCAAGACCTATATGGTTTCAGCAAAATAACCCTCTCCATAGTTTTCATAGCTGAAAGTTATCTGCTGTCATTTACCCTTATTCCTCAAGTTATTCATTA
Organism: Pinus albicaulis; assembly: GCA_034641835.2. Lineage (NCBI taxonomy): Eukaryota > Viridiplantae > Streptophyta > Pinopsida > Pinales > Pinaceae > Pinus > Pinus albicaulis. Next base: position 1,573,056,938 of record CM076575.1, on the reverse strand, counting down.
TCCAACTATTGAAAAAAATTTCTGCAACCCTATCCCTGGTTATCTGTCATTTGAAGATCTAATCATACCAAAGAAAAGACTCAGAATATGTCAAGATCACCCCTAAGTTAGATAGTGGTGTTTTAGGGAGTCCTTTCCTTGGAAAAAACATCCTGAGCCAAATGCCTTTGTTCAGTACAGTTAGCCCTGAATTAGTTCCGAATCTGCAAAACAAGTCTTGATCCATCCATAGGTCACGCACCACTAAGAGGTCATTCTGTCTCAGTCCATAAGAAGTTCAAAAAAAATCCAAAACAAAAGAAGATAAGCATGTTCACTATCTAAAAGAATATGGTTAGGTCAGGAAAAATCTCCATAAGACACCAAGGAAGCTCTCCAAGGTTCAAAGTCATAAGTTTTTACATCTCTACAGGGGTGTGATTGCAGTGATGATCAACATGAAAAAGAGCAAAATGATAAGGTCAAAAGGGTCCTTCATGATGAGTTAGTTCACCATCAGTAAAAAAAATGAAATACAATAAGTAAAGGGCTACCAATAGGTATGGTTTGAGAGCCAAAGTTGCCTAAAAAATAGAGAACAACCTCCAAGTCATATGAATGCAAAAGGCTAATGTTATGCTGATCAACAATGTTTTCAGCATCTCCTCCAAAAATAAATTTCAACATGCCTCTGAAAACACAGTCAAGGGAGAGACATATGATTTGCAGAAAGGCGATACAGTTTTTACATAGATGAAATGACATATCTACAGTGAGAACCTCCTCCAGTAAAAAAGCAGATGAATAGAAGCACAGTGATAGAGCCTCCTTCAAAAAGCAGAGGGCTAGGAAGACATGATGTGGCCTCTTTCACAAAAAATCAGGGGGCCAACATGTTCTTAAGTGTTTTCAGAAGCTATTATGAGCCACCTCCTCCAAAGATGAACAGTGGGTGCATTAGTAGAGTTTCAAATTATGTTTAAGAAAGTTTTCTATTGGAAAGTCAAGGTTGAAATCAGTGGGAAGAAAATGAAAGTTTATAGGTTGAAGTCCTGTGTTACATCATCAGCAAAGCAGTGACATTATGGGGTTGAAAAGCCTCTGTTTATTCTATTTATAAAGGCCTCTCTCAAAGTGTAAACTGAGGGTGGTATGTTTAACTGGAAGGCTATCACTTGAGGTTACAGTTCACATAGACCATCTTATCCAAAAGATAAGGTATAAATATAAGAAAACAAGCCTTGGTGAGTGCAAAATAATTTGTTTTTTATTCCGAATCAGAGGATTAATTCAAGTCTTTAGTTCGAAGTGGCCATCTTCTAAAGGGTAAAAAGGTGATAAACATGTTTCACTTTCAGTCTAAGAAACATCTCTTTCACTTCACAAAAACAGAGGTTAAGGAGCGCCCAGGCAGTTTGTCAAACACAGGCCTCCTTCACAAATAAGCAGAGGGCCCACCATTGTTTTATGATACTCAAAATTAAAAGTGGAAAAGGTCAAAACATAGCCTAAATTTCTCCTTCAAAATAAGCAAAAAGACGATACAAGCCATGAGTCGCGCCCAGGGCCAATTTTGTTTCAAAATGAGTTTATGACAAAAAAGAGATGAAATTGAAAAAATTAAGAGAGGTTTTTGTCCATTATAGGTTCAAGAATAAAAACCTCCTTCAGTTTATACACAGGTATCATGGCTTGTGAGAAATGTAAAAAATACAGGTGTCATGGGAGAATTTTTCCACCAGGATTCACCAGTTTTTACCAGTGTTGGGACAGTCAATATTTGAAGAACCAAATGGACACAAAATTAAAATAATAAAGCATATTTTGAAATTACACTTCCATAGCTTTCCAGCAAGCCATCTCGGGCCCAATTTCGACACCGGGAAGGCATCCAAAAGTAGCCTGCAAACAACACTATGTATTTCTGCACCAACAGTCACCATTTTTTACCAGTGTTGGGACAGTCTATTTTTGAACAATGAAATGGACACCACATGAAAAAATAAAGAATATTTGGAAATAAAACTTCCATAGCTTTCCATTGAGCCATCTCGGGCCCAATTCCGACATCGGGAAGGCATCCAAAAGTGGCATGCAATCAACACTGCATTTCTGCACCAGGATTCACCATTTTTGACCAGTGTTGGGAAAATAAATTTTTGAACTACCAAATCGACACCAAATGAAAAAAATAAAGCATATTTGGAAATTATACTTCCATATCTTTCCAACAAGCCAACTCAGGTCCAATTCCAACACCAGGAAGGCTTCCAAAATGGGCTGCAAAAGTGCGGGGTGCGCCTGTAGGCTTTTTCAGTGCATTTTTCTAAGTAGCGCGGCGCACCTGTGTTTTTGCGGGGCGTGCCTGTGCAGCACTATGAGTTACCTTTCCAGATCATTCAAAGGATAGATAAGGCACATGTTTTAAGATCTCCTTAACTTCATAAAAAACAAAATATGCATTATGGTGCTGAGAATCTGCAATAGTGGTTTTTCATGGTGACCTCCTTTATGTAAACCAACAGAAAGTCAAATCATGTTTTAAGACCACCTTCATGAACAATTAGAAGACCAAACTGAAGGGACCTCCTCCACCTCTTAAATAGTGGATTACATAGTGATTTTAAGAGGCTGCAATAGGGGTTTTAAGACGCTGCAGTAAAGGTATTAAAAGGATGACCTCCTTGGTAAATAATCAGGGGATCAAAACATGGTTTGGAGGCCTCCTTCATCATACAAACCAGAAGACCAAATCATGGTGAAAAGACCCTCATCTCATCAGAAACAGTGGATTTACCTTATGGTGTCAAAAGGATACAATAGTAGTGTTTTTATGAGATTCTTTCAGATGGTATATTCAGTCACAGTCTTGGAGAAGACCATTATAATCTATCTAAATACCTACTCAAAAAGATAGACAGAGAACCCTTGTCATAAACAAACCACATGGGCCTTGTCTAGAGTTTCAAAGTGATACAGTGCTGAAGGGGTGAATTTTACTTAAAAAAAAGGGTTTTCAAATGAAAAACAGAGTTTTAGCATCAATATGTTTCAAAGCTTTTCTCCCAATATTGGAAAGGAGGTCTTCTTGTTGTGAATAGCAAAGGATAAAAATAGTGATTGAAGGGGAAGAGTCTTTATGCCAAAAACAAAACGAGACTTCTCTTTAAAAACCACAAAAATATCTTGTTAAAAGGCTTCTTTGCCCAAACATAGTGTTGAAGAAGTAAGTTTGCTTTCACTTATCAAAAACATGTTTGACAACTAAGGACAAACTTAGTCTTGCAAAGAGGAAAATGTGTTTTTGTTTGAATACCATTTTTCTGTGACCATTTGAATCAGTTTGCCTTGGTAAGCCAGTAAAGAGTATCAGAAGCACAATGCCTCCAAGGAAAAGTGAAGTGATGGGCAGCAAGGTAGTGATGAAAAGGAACATAATGGAAGCCTACATAGCAGCAAGCACGAGGGTGATGAAGTACAAAATAGTGAAGGGAAAGAGCATGACATTCATGAAGAAATCAATGACAACGACAAACAAGGTAGCCCCCAAGAAAGCAATGATGAGGGCAAGAAAAAACAAATCATAGCGCATGAAGGGTGCTCTCCAAAGCATGTGATAGCTGCCTCTCCTAGGCAAGGGGCCATAACTTCTTCACCAAAGACTAAAAATGCCAAAACAACAAGGAAGACAACCAAAAAATGAAACAAACTCAAAATCGCACAAAGAGGGCACCTGGTGAGAAAAAGTGGAAAAGACACATATAGACTTGGAATTTTGGCTCAAGCTTCTAAGCATGTTTCTAAACACCCTTAAGGGGTTTTCTCACCGAAATTGAACAAATTTTGACATGTTCTTGTTTTTTGACATTTTTGGGCCTAATTGCATAAAATCACGCGCGCCGCCATTTTTGTTTGGAGCATCCTAAACTATTCTGAGTGGTACCATTGGATGCATTAAATTTAGGGGCATCTACTCAAAAAAATTTAGATCAATTGAAGATGTTTTGGTCCCCCAAAGAGGCAAAAAACACTCACTTTTTTGACACTCTGCCCACATATCAGCAAAGGGCTAATTTCTGGTTTTTTCCACTCAGGTCAGTTTTTCACATACTTATAGTGATCAGTTTTGGGAAATCTAAGTATTTTCAGAAACTAGACATCCAAGGATTTTTAAAGAGTCATCACGGGCCCCATTTTGACATCGGGAGGTCCTTAAAAAGTTGCCCACAAGACAGAGAATTTTCTACTGCTAATTTTCTGAAGAATTTTAGTGAAAAATGCAGTTTTCTGAAGTGGCTTTTCAAAATGTGCGTTTAGCATTTTTTTGGCCATTGTTAGTTGGGAAAAGTCAATTGTTTTCCTTTTTAAGCATTTTTAAGATATTTTCATAGATATTTTGTGCCTTGGGCTTTGCAAAGCCTCAAGGACAAAATCAGATATTTGTAATGGGCCAATGGGCTTGCTAGTTGCTCTAGGAGGTTTTCCTTCTCTTTGGCATATTTATTGCAAGATATTTCATTGTAAACAAGGCTGAACTTGATGATATAGAGCAATACATGATACTAAAAGCTTTGAAGAAACACTTTGTCTCATGATGTGGATGATTTCTTGTTTGTCTTGGATGGTGGAAGAGGATTGTTTGTTGGATTCCTTGGCTTGGTAAATGGTATAGTCTTCCTATCTATATGTTTCCATTAGTTTATCATACATGTTTCCATGTTTCTTTCTTGTTGTAGTTCAGTAAAGAATAGATTTGAGACATGCCCATGGAGGAACCTCAATTTTCCTGATTTTATTACAGCTTCTATGTTTTTCTTCCTTCTTAGTCATATCAAAGAATTCTTAACTTCTCTTTGATCACTGAAGAACTTGTTGCTTGTTTCATTTATGGTTGTTATGCATGCTAAGTATGATTCACAGTATGCCCTACTTACTCATGGCTAGTCAAATCTCCATCTCTGAAAACTCTCTTTGAATTATTAATTGTCTTAGTTTGAACCAAGGAGGTCTTGTTTCGATCTTGCCCTTTGCCTAAAAACTTTTCATTCTATTTTCAAAGTTCCCAATAGCTCAAAATATGATTTGTAGGAGTTCCCTCTTCGTAAATTAAGTTTTTTGTCCATATTATTTGTTTTCCCAAAATTATGAAGGTGATTTCCCAAAGTTGGAGGGTCTTATACTTCCGTGCATCACTGGAATGTTTATTTTATGCATTTATTAGTTTAAGTTTCATTCATAGAGGCCAATGGTTAGCCCTAACTTATGAATTCTTTCTGATTAACTATTTATGTTTAAAATCTCTTTTTATTTCATAAACTTAGTGTCCATCCCATTTCATTTCACCTAAAAGAATCCATTTTACCTTGACCAAATCGACCCTGCAATATATGTTCTCCACCCTTTGAGGCAGTCTCGACCTTATTGACCCCATAGCCCAGTTGATCTGATATCTTGTTATCTATTTATTTTTTGATTAGTTCTTCCCTCAAAAACCTAAAACAAACCAAAACACACTTAACAACTAGCCTAAAATCAGAAACATAGAAAGCAAACAATTTTACATCCTTTGCACAAATAGAGAGAGCCCTCTCTGAATCCAGGAAGGCTAGGTCCTTGGGCTCCAAATTTGGTTTGATGTTACCCTGTCATTTGGCTTTCCAATCTACCAAATCACGGGACCCAAACATAATGGAAATCATGGTGGGACCCTGAGTGAATAAACAAGCTTAGACTTCCCTAAAAAAATTCAACATCCCTTAAAAGGACTATCTTGTCAACTTACCCTACCGCTCACACTTAATGGCGATCACGGTGGAAAATTTCTAAGTTAGTGACAATTTAAGTACACCTTAGTAACTCTCAATGTTTTTAGTCAAAGCTAGAAAACTTAAGTGTTGTCCAAAGAGTAGAATCTAGTTGTCTCACCATCCTAGCAAAATGATGACCCAACTATAGGACACTCTTGCAAACCTTAGGGCTGCATAGAAAACTCAGAAAACCCCAAAACAAACATCCCTAGATTGGCTTTTTATTATTATTGGTGGTGGACCATACACATATCTCTAAAAACAACTAAAAACATCCACCTAGCGACTTCACTAGCCTCCCGTAGGCCTATTACTCCATTAGTCCTTATGAAATCTCCTAGGAATGCATTAAGAAATCCAAATCATCCTGATGGTGGTTAGAAAAGTTCAAAACTTCCACCGGGCGACTCCACAACCCTCAATAGACCAAAGACTCCACTGGTAGAGAAATTTAGACTGGTTGAAAGGACACAGTAACTCTTTTTGGTAGACAAAGATGGATCCAAGTGAGAACACCATTGAAAAATTGGAAAAATTGGTATATATATTCAACAAACTGATGCCTCTACTTGACAGGAAAAGAGAAAGACATGAAGTTAAGGTTAACACTGCTTATTCAAAACAACCTACACTTATTCCTCTGGATAAACACACTCAACTATTATAAGACAAGAGTAACAAACAAAATGTGCCTAATGAGAAAGTTGCAAATAAAAACATAGAGGAATGCTCTAAAGGAACTATCGGCCATCTTGAAATCACAAATTCTAAAATGAAAGAAGAATAAAAAACTTTAGATTCTCTACCCTCATGCTTTAATTCATTCTAGATTTTGAAAGGAAATTTGCATCCTAAAGATCTCTTAACAGGCATTCAGGAAACCCCTGCTCAAGTTAACTCTCACATAAATCAAGAAGAGTTAATTGAAGATGAATTCAAATCTGAATGTGAAGACAAATAAAAACCTATAGGATCTCTACCTTTATGCTTTGAGTCATTTGATTTCATACGAGCAAATTGGCCTCCTAAGAATCTATCAGAGGAAACTCATGAATCCCATGTTTATTATCCAAAACATCAAGAAGAGTTAATTGAAGATGAATTCAAATCTGAAATAGAAGACAAATCAAAACCTGTAGGATCTCTACCTTTATGCTTTGAGTCATTTGAGTTCATACGAGCAAATTGGCCTCCTGAAAATCTATCAGAAGCAACTAATGAATTACATACTAACTATCCCGAACATCATGAAGAATTGGTTAAAGATGAAAACAATCAAGAAATGAAAGAGAACCCACAGGATATCTCTAAAAGCACAAGTGATGATTCATCATCTCTCATAGGTGAAGCCCAAAAATACATTCATCCTCCAAATCAGCTTTCCCAAGAGAAAGAGGATTATTGTAGTTATATCCAAAGAGAGATAAAAATGCCTCCCTTTTTAACTGAAGATGATATAGATCAACTTATAAACATGCAGACAACCTCTAAAACTTCATATGAACAAAAAAATTCTAATCTTTCTCCTGCTAATCTTGCATACCGCAAGTCAAAAAATATATTTGTAAATCAATTCGAAGATAAACAATCTGATAGTCCAATATGCATGGCTGGTGACATCACTTACATTGATGATTCTCCAAGGTTTGATCAATATATTGATGATTATGATATCCAAGCAGAAGATAACCTTGCAGAGCCATCAAAGGTTGATGTGTGGGATGAATTTCACTGTCATCAGATTGAAAGCATCAATCAGCTAAGACAGGTCACCTATGACACTGATGAGGAGAGCCTTGAGAGTTTAGAAGTAAGTGAAGAGTCTCTGACTCTTTGCTCTACTTCACTTCAGTCCATCAAAAATAACATTCACATAATTGGAAATTAGCAGTCTTTCAGCTTTGATGATGAGGTTTGGGAAGATGATGAAATGCTTGATCAAGTTGTCCATGAGAAGTCTTCTCCTGAAATGGATGAGGAAATCATTTTGGACATGGAATCCTCCTTAACTCCAGATTTTCAGCCACCAAGTTCCATTGACTTACAAATTGCAGATGAAGAAATATAGGTTGATAAACACATGAGAGTTGTCACACTATCCTTTCAAGAGGATTTACTGCCAAAGTGTATCCCTGCTCATCAACATGATGAACTTCACAAAGTTTTCAGTCCACTTAATCAGAACACATCAGCTTGGAAAGAAGACTACACTGCAATATATGATGAGTCTGATAGTTCTAGTGATCATGAGCAAGGGGAAGAGTTGTTTTACCAAGAGAGTCCCAAATATAACTAAGTGGAAGAAAGAGTAGTCCTGAATGAAGCCTATATATCAAATCCTCTAGATCAGGTATTATTCCAAGATCCATTTGTTGTTTTTCTTGAGAAATCTGAAGGAGTAGTGTGTTCCTCCCAGAATAGTCTATTGCAAAGAGTGAGAAAAATTTTATGCACTACTGTTCGAAAACAAGCAAACTGGAAGTGCCCTTTTCATTTCTTCAGTGCTCTAAAAAAGCTGAAACTAAATCCCTCATTGAATCATCTACTTGATTGGCTTTGTTGCAAAAGATATTTCACTAAATGAATGTATGTTGTGTATAGGTTAGATTAGGATAGATAGATAGGTCTGGAAAATAAGCTCAGCCTTATGAGCATCTTTTTAGTTCTAGATTGTTTGAAGAAATGAATCCAAAATAGAAAATACAAAAACAATAGAAAAGTAGAAAAGAGGGCAGTTTGAGAAACAACAGAAATGCCCCATGTTCAAAAAATAGTCATTCTGAAAGTGCGCAAGTCTAAATGCCACTACTAGTGCTCAAAAGTTATCTTGTTCAGTTATATAGCTTAATCATAACTGGACATGCTTTAAATTTATTGTTGATAAGTTAGTGAAAGAAGTGATAGTCAAATTATGTAAGCTTGACTTGTCAAATAAAGTATATTAGGAAAAGATATTGGTTCCACACGCTCAAAATAGAACCAAAGAGGAAAACAGGGATGAAAAACAAACTATGTATCCTAGCCCTGATTTTTCTAAAATCTTGTTTTCATGAAAAATAATATTTGTGTGCAGCTTGTATTTTATGCCACAAATACATGACACATGAGACTGTCTAATCCTGATTTGGTCATTTTTCAATTTCATGTTTTAGTATAGTGAATAAAATCCTGTCAAACAACTTAATCTTGACAGTCGATCTAGCATAGGTAGAGAATCAAACGAGTTCATCAATTTAATCTGAACTCCTAGAAGATATAAGTGTTGAATTAGATAGTTTTCTTTTTCAAAAATATCATGTAAAAGGGTTGCTAGTCCAAATGCACCTAAAAGAAGAAAAAATGTTAGGAAATATATCTGGGTAGGTAGAGATGACTTTGGTGCTAATCATGTTGTCAATTTTAAGAAATAGCATCAAGAAAGAAATAAATTTGTGCCAATGGATAAGGCGCTGGTCTTCAAAAGCCAGAGATCTAAAATTCTGGACACCTCCTGAAAAAGGAGCCACCCTCCCCAAATAGAGCCACTGTTAGTCATCAGTATTTTTACTTGTTATTGATGACTAGTTTCCTTAGCTGAGTTTTCTAGAAGCTGATCTCCAAACTGTCAAATCTATCATCTAGAAAACACCCCAGAATAATTTTTTTCCTCCTACCCCTTCCGGTCAGCCTATGATGAGAAAAAACCTATTTGTCAAGACCTATCTAGTTTAAGAAAAATAACCCTGTCCATAGTTGTCATAGCTGAAAGTTATCTGTTTTCATTTACCCTTATTCCTTAATCCATTCATTATCCAACTATTGACAAAAGTGTCTGCAACCTTATCCCTGGTTATCTTTCATTTGAAGATCTAATCATACCAAAGAAAACACTCAGAATATGTCAAGATCGCCCCTAAGTTAGATAGTGGTGTTTTAGGGAGTCCTTTCCTTGGAAAAAACATCCTGAGCCAAAAGCCTCTATTCAGTACCAATCAGCCCTGAATTAGTTCCTAATCTGCCAAACAATTCTTGATCCATCCATAGGTCGCGCACCACTAAGAGGTCATTTTGTCCCAGTCCAGAAGAGGTTCAAAAAAGATCCAAAACAGAAGAAGATAAGCATGTTCACTGTCTAAAATAATATGCTTAGGTCAGGAAAAATCTCCATAAGACACCAAGGAAGCTCTCCAAGGTTCAAATTCATATGTTTTTACATCTCTATAGGGGTGTGATTGCAGTGATGGTCAACATGCAAAAGAGAAAAAGGGCAAGGTCAAAAGGGTCCTTCATGATGAGTTAGTTCGCCATTAGTAAAACAAATGAAATACAATAAGTAAAGGGATACCAATAGGTATGGTTTGAAAGCCAAAGTTGCCTAAAAAACAAAGAACAACCTCCAAGTCATATGAACGCAAAAGGCTAATGTTATGCTAATCAGCAGTCTTTTCAGCAGCTCCTCCAAAAGGAAATTTCAACATGCCTCTGCAAACACAGTCAAGGGAGAGACATATGATTTGCAGAAAGATGATACAGTTTTGACATAGATGAAATGACATATCTACAGTGAGAACCTCCTCCAGTAAAAAAGCAGATGATTAGAAGCACAGTGATAGAGCCTCCTTCAAAAAGCAGAGGGATAGGAAGACATGATGTGGCCTCCTTCATAAGCAAGTAGAGGGCCAACAAGTTCTTAAGTGTTTTCAGAAGCTATTATGAGCCACCTCCTCCAAAGATGAACAGTAGGTGCATTAGCAGAGTTTCAAATTATGTTTAAGAAAGTTTTCTATTGGAAATTCAAGGTTGAAATCAGTGGGAAGAAAATGAAATTTTATAGGTTGAAGTCTTGTGCTACATCATCAGCAAAACAGTGACATTATGGGGTTTAAAAGCCTCTGTTTCTTTTGTTTATAAAGGCCTCTCTTAAGGTGTAAACTGAGGGTGGAATGTTTAACTAGAAGGCTATCACTTGAGGTTATAGTTCACATAGACCATCTTATCCAAAAGATAAGGGAGACATATAAGAAAACAATCCTTGGTGAGTGCAAAGAATTTGTTTTTTATTCCAAATTAGAGGATTAATTCAAGTCTTCAGTTTGAAGTGGCCATCTTCTAAAGGGTAAAAAGGTGATAAACATGTTTCACTTTCAGTAAAAGAAACATCTCTTTCACTTCACAAAAATAGAGGTTAAGGAGCACCCAGGCAGTTTTTCAAACATAGGCCTCCAAAAATAGGAAGAGGGCCCGCCATTGTTTGATGATATTCAAATTGAAAAGTGGAAAATGTGAAAACATGGCCTAAATTCCTCCTTCAAAATAAGCAAAAAGACGATACAAGCCATGAGTCGCGCCCAGGGCCAGTTTTGTTTCAAAATGAGTTTATGACCAAACAGAGATGAAATTGAAAAAATTAAGAGATTTTTTTTTTCCATTATAGGTTCAAGAAGAAAAAACTCCTTCAATTTCTACACATGTATCATGGCTTGTGAGAAATGTAAAAAATACAGGTGTCACGGGAGCATTTTTGCACCAGGATTCACCAATTTTGACCAGTGTTGGTACAATAAATTTTTGAACAACCAAATGGACACCAAATGAAAAAAATCAAGAATATTTGTAAATTAGACTTCCATATATTTCTAACGAGCCATATCGTGCCCCATTCTGACACTGTAAAGGCATGCAAAAGAAGCCTTCAAACAACACTATGTATTTCTGCACCAGCATTCACCATTTTTTACCAGTGTTCGGAAGTCAAATTTTTGAACAACCAAATGGACACCTAAAGAAAAAAATCAAGCATATTTGAAAATAATAGTTCCATATCTTTCCAATGAGCCATCTCAGGCCCAATTATGACATCAAGAAGACATCCAAAAGTGGCCTGGAAACAACACTATGTATTTCTGCACCAGGATTCACCATTTTTTACCAGTGTTGGGAAAATCAAATTTTGAACAACCAAAAGGACAAAAAATTAAAACAATCAAGCATATTTGGAAATTATACTTCCATATATTTCCAACGAGCCATCTCGAGCCCAATTCTGACACTGGGAAGGCTTCCAAAACGGGCTGCAAAAGTGCGCGGCGCGCCTGAAAAATTACGTGGCGTGTCTCTAGGTTTTTTCAGTGCATTTTTCTAAGCAGCGTGGCGCGCCTGTGTAGCACTATGAGTTACCTTTCCAAATCATTCAAAGGGTAGAGAAGGCACATGGTTTAATATCCCCTTCATTTCATCAAAGACAAAATATGCATTATGGTGCTGAGAATCTGCAGTAGTGGATTTTCATGGTGACCTCCTTTATGTAAACTAGTAGAAGGTCAAATCATGTTTTAAGACCTCCTTCATGAACAATTAGAAGACCAAACTGAAGGGACCTCCTTGACCTCTTAAACAATGGATTACATAGTGGTTCTAAGAGGTTTCAATAGGGGTTTTAAGAGGCTGCAGTAATGGTATTAAAAGGATGACCTCCTTGGTAAACAATCAGGGGATCAAAACATGGTTTGGAGGCCTCCTTCATCATACAAAGAAGAAGACCAAATCATGGTGAAAAGACCCTCATCTCATCAAAAATAGTGGATTTACCTTATGGTGTCAAAAGGCTGCAATAGTAGTGTTTTTATGAGCTTCTTTTAGATGGTATACTCAGTCATAGTCTTGGAGAAGACCATTATAATCTATCTAAATACCTACTCAAAAATATAGACAGAGAACCATTTTCATAAACAAACCACATAGGCCTTGTCTAGAGTTTCAAAGTGATACAATGATGAAGGGGTGAATTTTACTTTAAAAAAAGGGTTTTCAAATGAAAAACAGAGTTTGAGCATCAATATGTTTTAAAGGTTTTCTCCCAATATTGGAAAATTTTTACGGGCTGAAACCAACAATGGAGAAACATTGTGTGTTAAAGAACTTATCTTCATCAAAGACATTGTTTGCCAACCTAGGAAAGAAAAACAGTGATTTTCAAAAGAAGAAACATAGCCATTTTCAAAGAGCAGCCTATTTGTCTAAAAACCACAGAGGAAACAGTGATTGGAGGAAAGATTTGTTGACAGTTTGAAACAGTCTTATTACTGTGGGTGGTTAAAAATAGAAGTCTTTAAATGAGAAATATTTTTGGTGCCCAAAGGAAAAGGAGGAACCTTTTTGTTTTCAAGAAAGCCCTCTTTGCCGAAATCACAGAGAAACAGTAAGTAAGGGAGAATGTTCTGCTTATGATAAGTTTAAAGGAGTCCCATTAATGGTGATTTCATAGGGACGGTGATTAAAAGGTGCAAGGGCTTGTTGACAATTTGAAAGGAGTTTGCAAGTGGTTAAGGGAAAAAACACATCTTGTTTTCAAACCTACCAGGTTTATCAAGATCAAAACAGTGATTTCAAAGAGCACCCTTTTTTTCTTGAAATAACCACAGAGAGATAATGATAAAATATAAGGGCTTAGTGACAGTCTAAAGGAGGTCTTCTCGTTGTGAATAACAAAGGATAAAAGCAGTGATTGAAGGGGAAGAGTCTTTATGCCAAAAACAAAACGAGACTTCTCTTAAAAAACCACAAACATATCTTGTTAAAAGGCTTCTTTGCTCAAACATAGTGTTGAAGAAGTAATTTTTCTTTCACTTATCAAAAAAATGTTTGACAACTAAGGACAAACTTATTCTTGCAAAGAGGAAAAGGTGTTTTTGTTTGAAGACCATTTTTCAGTGACCATTTGAATCAGTTTGCCTTGGTAAGCCGGTAAAGAGTATCAGAAGCACAATTCCTCCAAGGAAAATCGAAGTGATGGGCAGCAAGGTAGTGATGAAGAGGAACATAATGGCAGCCTACACAGCAGCAATCACAAGGGTGATGAAGTACAAAACAGTGAAGGGAAAGAGCATGACAGTCATGAAGAAATCAGTGACAAGGACAAACAATGCAACCCCCAAGCAAGCAATAATGAGGGAAAGAAAAAAAAAGCCTAGAGAATGAAGGGTGCTCTCCAAAGAATGTGCTAGCTACCTCTCCTAGGCAAGGGGCCATAAATTCTTCACCAGAGACTAAAAATGCCAAAACAACAAGGAAGATAACCAAAAAACGAAACAAACTCAAAATCGCCCAAAGAGGGCGCCCGATGAGAAAAAGTGGAAAAGACACATCTAGACTTGGAATTTTGGCCCAAGCTTCTAAGCATGTTTCTAAACACACTTAAGGGGTTTTCTCACTGAAATTGAACAAATTTTGACATGTTTTCTCCCTCTCCGGATTCAGGAGGGCTAGATCCTAGAATCTAAAAGTTGGTTGAAATGATGTTAACTCTGTGATTGGACTTTTGCCAATATTGCTTATTACAGAGACCTAACATTTCTGGCAATTCCAATGGGGAACTGAGTTGAGTTTTCACATTTTCCCCTTTGATTTTCATACAAACCTTGAGAGTAAAAAGCAGCCTTTTCAAGCACTACCAAGAAATGGTAATCATGATGAAACTTGTTTGAATCAGTGACAAGCTAGGTGAACCCTAGGATTCTTATAAGCTTTTATCTAACCTTGAAAAGTCAGCTGGATTAGCCATAAGAGTAGACTGTCTTTGTCTCATAACCGTAGCTAAGTTTTGAAGAAAAGTTAGGACATTCTTGCAAACCACAAATAAAAACAATTCAGAAAATACCAAAAAGAATTTCATATTGGTAGTAAAACACTTGCTCTTACATTTCACTTACCATTGGATGTGTTTTACTTCATACTCTTAGACAGAGTCTGGAAAGGTCCAGGTAGCCTCTGGATTTCATCCTCTTTTAGAGGTGACATATCTGGTGAATGCCCTCCCAGTCAATCTCTGGTTAGAGTTTGTTGTGTTTCGGGATACCCTTGAAAAAGGATGTTTCACAAGCACTGTGGTGGACATTGTATCTCTTTGAAAACACTCTGAACTTTCCACCTGGCGACTCCACAATCCTGAACAGACCTTAAGACTCCACTAGGAAGAACCCTTATCATTATAATATCCTTCAAACTCAGGTAGAGGGCTGTAGGATTAAAATTGTGAAAACAGATCAGTTGACCTTTCAAAGACTGTCATACCTGGTTGAGTTTTTCTTTTTTATTTGGGTCTAAAAAAATAGCATAGTGGCTCCTAGAAAGATTCACACTAGAGCCCATCCTGACCCTGATCCACCTAAGATAGTTGATAACCCAGAAAGAATCCTTAGGAAGTCTCCTAAGATAGAATCTTCAACTGTTTTCAGATCATCCCTAAGAGCTAATTCAGTCCCTGAAAATCTTTCAGCTCTGAAAAAATCACAAGCTGACCTATTAAATCCATTTAGAACTAGGCCCCTTGATGATTTAGATCAGTTACATTCTGACTCTTCACATTCATCTCCGGAAACAAGTGAACACCTTGGGAATAGAGAATCAACACCTCCTGATTTACATTTTCTTCATAATCTAGGTGTCTCTCATCCAAGATCAGCTCAGCAATCTACCGTTGT
Source organism: Pinus albicaulis (assembly GCA_034641835.2). Taxonomy (NCBI): domain Eukaryota; kingdom Viridiplantae; phylum Streptophyta; class Pinopsida; order Pinales; family Pinaceae; genus Pinus; species Pinus albicaulis. Next base: position 1,573,041,694 of record CM076575.1, on the reverse strand, counting down.
TCCATCCACCTCTATTCATCCTTCACCCACTATTCAAACCACTCCACTTCAGCCCACACCTCCTCTTGTCAACCCACCCCTACCACATATCATGGCAGCATGGTATGCTCCCTTAGTCCTTCCTGTACCATTAGTCAATCTTCCATAGGACTATCAGTCCAAAATCCCATTGTATGATGCTAGCAATACTATGACTGCATCACAACATGTAGATAAGATGAATGACTACTTTGACAGAAATGAAATTGATGATGATTCTGTCAAGCTTAGAATATTTTCTTAAAGTCTGGGGGGAGAAGCAAGAAAATGGTTTAAAGGTTTAGCCCCCCATAGTATTAATGATCTCCAAGGCTTCCATCAAACATTATTAAACAAATGGGAAGTGAGGAAGAATCCTCTCCAAGTCCTTGCTGACTATAACAATCTCCATAGGAAAGATGGGGAAAGTGTACAGGCTTATTGTACCAGATTTTACAGTGTGTATAATGCGCTTTCCCTAGAATTAAAACCTCCATAAGGTTCAGCTTTAAACAAGTTTCCTGAAGGGTTTGATGTTGATATGACCTATTCATTAAGAGAAAGAGATTTTGCAACCCTTGAAGATATGCAAAGAGGTGCTCTTTCTGTGGAAGTTAACCTTATGGAGAAGAGGGAAAGAATGAAAGCTGAAAAGAGAGTATCTTTCAGAGAGGAGTCATCATCTTCTATGCCAAACTCAAAGATGGAAAGAATGATGGAAGAAATGATGAAGAAAATGAGCATTCTTGAGAGAGCACAAGAAAGTCAAAATCAAACTGCTCCTCAAAACAGAAACTAGAATCATAATTTAAGGAGAAATCAACCTTTAAACAGACCCAGGGAAGATGATCAACAGATCACTCCTCCTTTTCATCAAAACTATGTAAGTGAGGTTGAGGAATCCGATCAAATGACAGAGGAAGCTGATATCAACCTATTTTGGGTAGATGATGATAACTTTGAGGTTCATTATGATAGAAAACAAGGTCTTTACATACCTTACGATGACAAAAGAGATAATGAAAATTGTTGTCAAGACATGGAAAATGCCATCACAAAACCTCCAAGACAATATGACCTCAGGAATAAATCTAGTCAATAGACCCCCAACATGAAAACATCTGACAAATCTTCTCAAAACAACACTACAACTAAGCCTAAAATGGTTAAACAAAGGGATAAAACAGTGGCTGTTGATTATGGTAAAGATAAAGAGAAAGACACTCAAAATCTTGAAGAACAAAGTGCAAACATAAGCAGTGCTAACACTTCAGCTAGTACTCCTATTTCAACCGATGTGTCAAATGTAGATAAAATAAATCAGCAAGTTGTTGTTGCTGATAAAGTGGCAGTAAACAAGGCTGAAACCAGCACCTTAAAGAATCAAATTCCTTTCAGCCTGAAACAGGAAATCTCAAAAATCAAAATTGTTGTTCCCTTGACTGAGTTAGCTTCCCATCATGTATATAAAACCCAAATTTTGAAGGCTTTAAACATAGAGGAAAACGAGGATACTCTCAATATTAATGATGACCAACCAGAGCTGATTTTTGGTCCAAAGATTGAAGGTAAATTCCAAGAGGGGCCTGTCCCTCCCTTTTATGTAAGTTTGAAAATTCATGACAAAATTCTACACAATGTTATGCATGAATCGGGCACTTCCCATAATTTAATGCCAAAAGCTGTAATGGAAAGCCTGGGTCTTGAAATTACCAGACCTTACAAAGACCTGTACTCCTTTGACTCAAGTAGAGTTAAATGTCTAGGATTGATCAAAGACCTCTGTGTTAATTTAGCCAAAATTCCAGCCAAGTGTTTGGTCATGGATGTTGTTGTGGCTGATGTACCCCAAAAGTATGGAATGCTTTTATCAAGATCTTGGGGGGCTAAGTTACAAGGGACTATGCAGATGGACATGACCTATGCGACTATCCCTATTTTCAATCAGAATAGAAGACTTTACAGGGAGTCTCATATGCAATACACAGTGACAAGTCAAGACAGACCTCAAAACTCCCCTCTGTATTCTATGAATACAGGCCTTGATTCTTTTATCATGTTTAATGATGAAACACTCCCTGAAAAAATCGCTTTAACGGGATCATTGGCTGAAACGGAGGAAGAGGAACATGACACTGAAGTGTCAAAATAGTTCGCTACATTTCAAAATATTGGCAAACAAAACACCGGTCTTGAGTTACAAGTCATAAATCCATTGCTGTTAAACCATGACAGTCAAGAGAACAATCCTCAACCCGATGAAAAAATTGAGAAATCAAATCATACAGAGGACATTCACCAATCTGATAAGACTGAAGATGATCCTCTCTGGACTATGTATTTTGATGGGTCATGCACTAGAACGAATGCTGGTGTCGGTGTTTGGATTACTAACACTAAAAGCAAGCACACAGAATGCATTTCTTGCAAATTAAACTTTCAGTGTTCAAACAACATAGCGGAGTACGAATCCTTGCTTTTAGGCCTACATTTCCTGAAAAAGTTGGGAGCCAAGAAAATAAATGTGTATGGGGATTCCGAGTTGATAATTAGGCAAGTCAATGGGGAGTATAATGCAAATCATCCCAGACTTAGGGCCTATCGGAATGATGTCATGGATCTTTTGAAAACATTTGAGGAGTCCACATTGAGTTTTGTCCCAAGAAAAAGAAATCTTATAGCCCACAATTTAACCTTTGCAGCTAGGACATGTTTAACGCCATATCAAATCGATGATTGTTCACCTCAAATAAAATTTAGACCAGTTGTCCCTGATAATAAAAAATATTGGCAGGTGTTTGACGGAGATAAACAAATAAAAGACTTCATGCAATTCATAAATGAATTTGAACTGCGTAGTTCAGATTCAGATTATGATACAGACTACAGTGAAGAAAATTTTCTTGGTGAAGAAGAACCTTCTCCTGAGCTTGTAAATCTCAACCTTCAGACTAGCAAACTTAGAAACGAAACCGGATTGAAGGCAGAATCAGAAACAGAAGAATTAGAAACTCTGCATTCCAAAGATGAAGGTTTGCCAAGTGGTCTAGCACCCTTGGAAGAGTTGTTCAATTTTAACGATGTGGAAAATAAACCAAAACTGGAACCTGTAGAGACTGAAGTGGAGGAATGCAACATAGGCAGTGAGGAAAAACCGAAGATGGTTAAACTGTCTAAAACCTTACCAGCTCGTATTAAACTCAAATATGTTGAGCTGTTTAAGGAGTTTTCTGATATTTTTGCATTGAATTATGAATATCTTAAGTCCTATGACACTGAAATAATACAGCACAAAATCCCTCTTAAATAAAACCAAAAACCATTCAAACAGAAGCTGCATAGAATAAACCCTATACAACTTCCTTTGATTAATAAGGAAATCATGAAGATGTATGAAGCTGGTATTATTGTCCCTATTAGATATTCTGAGTGGGTATCTAATCTGGTGTCTGTTAGAAAGAAGACTGGAGAAATCAGGCTTTGTATAGACTTTAGAGACTTAAACAAAGCTTCATTGAAAGATAACTACCCTTTACCAAAAATGGATCATATTCTACAAAGGGTGGTAGGGTCTAGAAGAATTTCTTTGCTTGATGGCTATTCAGGATATAATCAGATCTTAGTTCACCCAGCTAATCAATTAAAGACATCTTTTACTACACCATGGGGCACTTTCATGTATGTGAAAATGCCTTTTGGTCTAATGAATGCTGGAGCAACCTTTCAGAGAGCCATGGACATAGCATTCTCGGAAGAATTGGGCTTCTTCATAATTATCTATCTTGATGATGTCACTGTGTTTTCAAAAATGGATGAAGAACACTTGGAACATTTGAGGAAAGTTTTCGAGAAGTGCAGAAAATTTGGGATATCTTTGAACCCTAAGAAGACGCTATTTGGTCTCCAAGAAGGTAAACTTCTTGGGCACATTATTTTAGAGGAGGGTATAAAGATAGATCCAAAGAGGATTGAGGCCATATTGCAAATCTCTCATCCTCGAACATCAAAGAGTTGCAGTCTTTCATTGGAAAGATCAACTTTTTGAGAAGGTTCATCCCCAACTTAGCTGAGCTCCTTAGGAATATCAAAAATATGCTAAAGAAGGAACAAGGGGTGAAATGGACCTTGGAAGCAAAGACATCCTTTGAACTGGTAAAACAAGCATTAACCAAAACACCGGTTCTCATAAGCCCTGATTTTTAAAAAGATTTTTATATCTTCTCGTTTGCATCAGAACATACCATAGTTGTTGTCCTTTTACGTAAAAACCCACAAGGACAAGAGCAGCCTATTGCATTATTTAGCAAGGCATTGAGGGATGCCCCTTTGAAGTATAACATTATGGAAAAGCAAGCTTTTGCTTTGGTGAAAGCATTGAAAGACTTTAGGGTATACATCCTTCACTCACACATTATTTCCTTTGTCCCAAACTCAGTTGTTAAAGACATTCTAACACAGGACCCAGATGGTAAGAGAGGTAAGTGGATTGTTGTTATCCTTGAATATGATTTAGAGATAAAACCCACTAAACTCATCAAAGGCGAAGGTCTAGCTAGATTAATGGTTGAATCAAATTGTGAAGTTCTTGATATTAATATGATTAGTGCTTTGGATAGCCAAGAAGAATTCTCGACTCCCATTGTTGAAGACCATTTTATGATTTCTCCTTGGTATGCCGATATTGTCTATGTTTTGCTTAATTTAAATGCACCTCCTGGTTTATCAAAAATAAAGACAAGGTTCTTAAAATTGAAGGCTGTAAACTATTGCATTATTGATAAATGTCTTTATTGGAAAAATGTAAGTGGTATATTGCTTAAATGTTTTCCTGAGTTTGATGCAGAAAGGGTTAAGCAGGAATTCCACGAAGGAGAGTGTGGAGGTCATTTATACTGGAAGGCAACAACCAACAAAATTCTGAGGGCTGGTTTCTATTGGCCTACTCTTTTTCCTGATGTACACAAGATGACCACTACTTGCCATAAATGCCAACTATTCGAAGGCAAAAGAAAACTGCTACCCCTTCCTCTACATCCAATCACTGTTGAGGCTCCTTTTCAACAGTGGGGACTCGACTTCATAGGAGAAATCCATCCACCATCTTCTGCTCAGCATAGGTGGATTCTTACGGCCATAGACTATTTCACTACGTGGATAGAAGCCATCCCGTGTAGGCAGGCCAATGATTCAGTTATCATAAGATTCATGGAGACTAACATTCTCTCCAGATTTGGCTGTCCCGCCAAGATCATCATAGATAATGCAACAGCATTTGGATCTAAGAGAATGGTTGACTTCTATCATAAATATCAGATATCATTGGGGCATTCCACAGCCTATTACCCTCAGGGTAATGGACTTGCTGAATCTTCCAACAAAAGCTTAGTGAACATAATCAAGAAACTTTTGGAGGACAATAAAAATTCTTGGCACACAAAGCTGATCCATGCACTTTGGGCTGACAGATTAACTTTGAAGAAATCCATTGGTATGTCACCCTTCCAGCTGGTGTATGGTACTGATGCAATTTTTCCAAACAGCCTAGGTGTACCAGTGATGAAGTTCATTCAAGAGTTGCAAACTGAAGAAAATTACATGATCAGAAGAATAAATCAGACCATTCATCTTCAGCAAACCAGGGAGGAAGTGTACAACAAAGCATTACAGAAACAGGAAAGCATCAAAAAGCTTTTTGACAGAAGAACAAAGGCCAGCAATTTCAAGATTGGGGAAAAAGTTTTAAAGTGGGACTCAAGGAGGGAAGAAAAGGGCAAGCATGGAAAATTTGATAACCTATGGCTTGGCCCTTATTCTATTCATTCAGTTGCTGGTAATAATGCATTTTTCTTACAGGAACTGGATGGAACAGATTCGTTTGGGGGTCTTGTCAATGGCCGAATGCTTAAGCATTACTTCTCTTGATCCACGTTATGTTTTAAAGCCTTTTTATCCTTTTTCCATTATTAATATTCCATTCACCATTGCATTCAAAGTTATGAAAAATCGAAAAATACAAAAAAAAAAGAAAGGAAGAAAAGAGGGCAGAATGAAAACAAGAAAGGCAAAGCCCCATTCCAAAAAGAAAAATAAATATGAAAGTGTGCAAGCTCAAATGCCACTCCTCAAAAACACACTTCTAGTTAGTCAAACTATCTAATCTTGACTAGTTAGCTTTAAATTTTATTTTATTTTGCTGATAGCGTAGTGAATTCGATTTTCCAAACTATTCAATCTTGGCTTATCAGTAGATAGATTAGGATAGAAATTGAAGGTTCAAACAAGCTCAAAATCTGACAGATTTCAGAAAGATGACTCAAACTATTTTTTCCCGAGTCAGCAATGAATTCACGGTTCCTCATTAGCCTAAAATCTGAACGGAAAACACAGACGACTCAAAATAAAAGTCAAAACGAGTTTCAAAAAGAAAGAATGTGATGAGGAAACTCAGATCTTGCTTCCATTTTATTTTTCTTTAAATAATAATCTATATGTAGTTTTTCTTTATACTAGTCGTGTCAGTCATGTAACCTTGTAACCCATTTGTTTCAATTCTATTTTGAAATTTGAAACAGTATGAGCAGTTAATCTATTACCCCAAATGATTAGTAGTGCAGCTCAACTATCTAATCGATTCAGAATAAAGTAGAATTAGATTAGTTTTTATGCTTTTAAAAGAATAAAATGTTATGAAAAGAGTTTACCAATCCAAGTGCACTCTGGTGAAGAAAAAATGTTAGATCAGTAGGATTGGGTAGGTAGAAAGTTGTATTGATGAAGTCCATTTATCTTTCATGATTGACCCTATTTTTCATAAGGAGAGTAAAATCATCCAGCAAAAGAAAGCAATCCAAAGGATCAGGCACAAGTCAGCATCCCAGAAGAATCATGTCTGAATTCTTGATGCCTTCAGGAAGGCACCATCCCCATGTGGAGCCACTGTTAGCCACCCATAATATTTTGTTATACCAAAAGGTGGCTAAAAACTTTTGGGAGCCTCCAAGGAACAAATTTCATCTCTAAAAATTGTTGGCTCTTGAAGTCTCTATAAGGCCTCCTACTTTCCTTCCCTCTGTCCAAAATCCTTCATTACTTTTTCACATCTCAAAGGCTTCTGAAATCCCATAAAAATCCACAGTCATATACTGCTGCAAAGGACCCCTTTTCCCCCTTTTTCCCCCTTAAGCTAATCTTCTTTTCTTTTCCTCCATCTCCCATGAAAGCCTCTAAATTTCATGATTCTCCCTTTTCCCCTCATTAAAACCCATTTCATAAGGTCTAAGACCCCTTCTTGACTATGTCAGGCTGCCATTTCTTCAGCCATTGAAACTGGAAAACCATAAACACTGCTCCCTGGAATCCTTAGCCCCCTCGGGCTGGGATCTCGCTCATTTTCTCCATGCGCCGGCGCGGAGCCGTGGTCTAAACCTAGGCATAATTTTCCTCTTCCTGCCTTGAAACATAATTTATCATAGGAGCAAATCGGGTTTTAATTAAATTCCAAAGTTTTCCGCTCGTGAAATTTATGGAATGATCTCAACCGTCGATCTACTCCTCAGATCGTACGGCGTGGAGTGCAACTTACCTTGTGGACCCCACCAATTATGCACTGTTTCCCAAACCCGTGCAGTTTGTTCCGCACCACCTTCGGGCGAAGGGTGGTTTTCCCCGGTTGCCCAGCGAATCCACACACCGGCTGACGCGTGTCCTCCGCCCTGTTTAAAAACCGCCACATAAAGTCAATCCCCCACACGTTATCCGTCAGACCACAACCGCCCAGCGGAATTGATGATAGCCATCCGATCTGGGCCCGCTGATCCAACAGTTGATGATCGCCCAAGATGCCCGACCTTTAACCAAAGCGCCCGCTCGATAACCAAGCCGTCGGGCGGTGGGAAATCAATCTCCCCCGTCGATCTCTGCAGATCGATGGTCCCCATTCAATTTCCCGATTCCATTCCCTAGTCAACTATTCTCCGCCACTGACCTTCCTAGTCGCTCCTGATCGTTGATCACAGTGCAATCAACGGCTCAGAGTGCCCCACTCCTCCGCACGCCCTCCGATGCAGATTGACCCATATAATCGCAGGATTTCCTCATTTTGTTTGTTTTGTGAAGGTTTAAGGTTTTTTCTTGATTAAATGGAAAAATTTCATGGGGCAAGGATGACGATCCTCTGCCTTTCGAATTCATCAGAGAGATTATCCGCAGGGTGTAAATTATACTATCAACGAGGTTCCATGAGCCTTCGCTGCCATGAACCCCTGTAAAACCTGGAAACAGCAAAGAAGTCACAAAAAAAGAGTATCAAATCGCAGGAAATCAGAAAACTAACCAGAAGCCAAGGATTAATGGACAAATGAGTGGGGATTATGGCTAAGACAGTTATCAAAAGCCTAATCCCCAACTCAAACACAGTTTAAAAGGTAAACCTAAAAAGTGTTTATCAAACAGGTTGCCTCCACCGCCATATCTGAGGCAAATTGATTCCTCAACCACCACAGCGCCACCTGTTGCCTCAAAACACTCAATTAGGAGGCAAAATTTATTGAACAGGATCAGATATTTTGCCCCAACGCAGCCGAAGAGTTACTTTCTGCCAGGGATTTAATGAAGGAATGTCTGCAAAGTATCCCTAAGATCACACAGAGCCTCAAAGATCAACAAAAGCTCCCTCCGAGCTTCATTCGTAAGTGTAAAACAATTAATACAGTGAAACAGCTGTACATTTTCTTCCTTGAGCTTCCCAAGGGCCAAGAAAACATTAACTCTGTATTAATTATATTTGAGATCTTTAAATAGATCTCACCTCCTCATCCTTCTATAAATACTTCAGTAGAAGATGAGTGAGGGGTTGGTTGGTTGCTAATGTAATTGTTGAAGCAGTGTTATGTAATTGAGCTGGAAACATCCGTTTGTAAATAGTGATTCACTGGCTCTTGGAGCTCTGCTTGTGACAGATAAGTTAGGTTGTGAAGAGAGATGAACTGAGACATTGAATGTGAAGATTATAACTGGTTTGGAGCATCAATACAAGCTTATTTATGGGATCCTGGTCTATGTAGACGATGATGTTATTCTCATTGTAAATTGTTATTTTATTTATGTCTTCATCATGTTCCATTTTCTGCTGTAAAGAACAGTTTAAACAGGGTTAGGACCGACTATATATCAGTAACCTTCTCTGGCTGAGAAACCTTTATGTCAATGTTTTCTGTCAACTGTGTTATTTGAAAATGATTTAATTCAGTTTAAGCATAGGAAAGCTGGCGTTCCCTCGTCTTATTGTTTTAGCTGAATATTATTTTTGAATGTTACTTTCTGTATATGTTGTGTGAAGATGAACTAAGGAAGATATGGTTAGCCCTGATCCCATACTTGTCTGCATAGCTGTTTGATTGTTTCCCTTGGAATGTGTCAAAGGCTGACTAGTTTCAAAGTACTTATCAGATCTTAGGCCACTCTGTGTTATCTTTGTGATTGTCTTCGGTGTAACCAAGTAAAGGAGAGCTAGGAGAGGATTTGTGGTGAGCCCGGCCTGCTAGTTTCTACTCCAAAGGTTGCCTTCAAGTTTCCCTTTGTTTTTTATGTGTTTTCTATTAGAAGTGTATCAAAAACAGTTGGTTACAGTACTGCAGATCCTAGTTTGCTTCTATGTTTCTTAAGTGCAGTCAAAGGCCGCTGGATTTAGAAATTACCACCAGATCTGGTAGCCAGATCTGAGGGCACTCTTTGTTCTTCTCATCACTGCATATATATATATCCATTCCATAAATCAAACCTTAAAAAAAAGATATCATAAGAGGCATAGATGACTTGCCCCATAGACCCTCTGAACTGATTTGCTAATTAAATCCTCTTATGACTCCATAGCCCAATGGATTGAAAACTGCCACCATCTTTCATCTTGATCGAAGCTTATTCTGGTTACTTGCAACTTCTCACCTTTGAGCCTATTTGCATATAGATATTTCTGCCTCTAACAGCAATCATGTTCAATCATCCAAACACAAAAAAAAACCCTTGGACCTCATAACTAGCCTAATGTCATTTCCTTAAACTTCAAAGACAAATCCATCTTTGTACATATTGGAGAGATCCCTCTCCGAATTCAGGAGGGCTAAATCCTAGAATCCCAAAGTTGGTTGAAATGATGTTAACTCTGTGATTGGACTTTTTCCAACCCTTGAAGATATGCAGAAGGAGTGCTCTTTCTATGAGTTAACCTTATGAGGAAAGGCAAGAATAACTGAAAGAGTATCTTTCGAAGGAGTCTCTTACTAAACAAGATGGGGAAAGAATGATGGAAGAAATGATGAAGAAAATGAGCATTCTTGAGAGAGCACAAGCAAGTCAAAATCAAACTGCTCCTCAAAACAGAAACCAGAATCGGAATTTAAGAAGAAATCAACCTTTAAACAGACCCAGGGAAGATGATCAACAGATCACTCCTCCTTTTCATCAAAATTATGTAAGTGAGGTTGAGGAATCTGATCAAATGACAGAGGAAGTTGATATCAACCTATTTGGGGTAGATGATGATAACTTTGAGGTTCATTATGATAGAAAACAAGGTCTTTACACACCTTATGATGACAAAAGAGATGATAATGAAAATTGTTGTCAAGACATGGAAAATGCCATCACAGAACCTCCAAGACAATATGACTTCAGGAATAAATCTAGTCAATGGACCCCCAACGTGAAAACCTCTGACAAATCTTCTCAAAACCGCACTACAGCTAAGCCTAAAACAGTTAAACAAAGGGATAAAACAGTGGTTGTTGATTCTGGTAAAGATAAAGAGAAAGACACTCAAAATCTTGAAGAATAGAGTGCAAACATAAGCAGTGCTAACACTTCAGCTAGTACTCCTATTTCAACCGATGTGTCAAATGTAGATAAAATAAATCAGCAAGCTGTTGTTGCTGATAAAGTGGCAGTAAACAAGGCTGAAACCAGCACCTTAAAGAATCAAATTCCTTTCAGCCTGAAACAGGAAATCTCAAAAATCAAAATTGTTGTTCCCTTGACTGAGTTAGCTGCCCATCATGTATTTAAAACCCAAATTTTGAAGGCTTTAAACATAGAGGAAAACGAGGATACTCTCAATCTTAATGATGACCAACCAGAGCTTATTTTTGGTCCCAAGATTGAAGGTAAATTTCAAGAGGGACCTGTCCCTCCCTTTTATGTAAGTTTGAACATTCATGACAAAATTCTACACAATGCTATGCATGACTCAGGCGCTTCCCATAATTTAATGCCAAAAGTTGTAATGGAAAGCCTGGGTCTTGAAATTACCAGACCTTACAAAGACCTGTACTCCTTTGACTCAAGCAGAGTTAAATGTCTAGGATTGATCAAAGACCTCTGTGTTAATTTAGCCCAAATTCCACCCAAGTGTTTGGTCACGGATGTTGTTGTGGCTGATGTACCCCCAAAGTATGGAATGCTTTTATCAAGATCTTGGGGTGCTAAGTTACAAGGGACTATGTAGATGGACATGACCTATGCGACTATCCCTGTTTTCAATCAGAATAGAAGACTTTACAGGGAGTCTCATATGCAATGCATAGTGACAAGTCAAGACAGACCTCAAAACTCCCCTCTGTATTCTATGAATACAGGCCTTGATTCTTTTATCATGTTTAATGATGAAACACTCCCTGAAAAAATCGCTTTAACGAGATCATTGGCTGAAACAGAGGAAGAGGAACACGGCACTGAAGTGTGAAAACAATTTGCTACATTTCAAAATATTGGAAAACAAAACACCGGTCTTGAGTTACAAGTCATAAATCCATTGCTGTTAAACCATGACAGTCAAGAGAACAATCCTCAACCCGATGAAAAAATTGAGAAATCAAATCATACAGAGGACATTCACCAATCTGATAAGACTGAAGATGATCCTCTCTGGACTATGTATTTTGATGGGTCATGCACTAGAACGAATGCTGGTGCCGGTGTTTGGATTACTAACACTAAAATCAAGCACACAGAATGCATTTCTTGCAAAGTAAACTTTCAGTGTTCAAACAACATAGCGGAGTACGAATCCCTGATTTTAGGCCTGCATTTCCTGAGAAAGTTGGGAGCCAAGAAAATAAATGTGTATGGGGATTCCGAGTTGATAATTAGGCAAGTCAATGGGGAGTATAATGCAATTCATCCCAGACTTAGGGCCCATTGGAATGATGTCATGGATCTTTTGAAAACATTTGAGGATTCCACACTGAGTTTTGTCCTGAGAAAAAGAAATCTTATAGCCCACAATTTAGCCTTTGCAGCTAGGACATGTTTAACGCCATATCAAATCGATGATTTTTCACCTCAAATAAAATTTAGACCAGCTGTCCCTGATAATAAAAAATATTGGCAGGTGTTTGACAGAGATAAACAAATAGAAGACCTCATGCAATTCAGAAATGAATTTGAACTGCGTAGTTCAGATTCAGATTATGATACAGACTGCAGTGAAGAAAATTTTCTTGGTGAAGAAGAACCTTCTCCTGAGCTTGTAAATCTCAACCTTCAGACTAGCAAACCTAGAAATGAAACCGGATTGAAGGCAGAATCAGAAACAGAAGAATTAGAAAATCTGCATTCCAAAGATGAAGGTTTTCCAAGTGGTCTAGCACCCTTGGAAGAGTTTTTCGATTTTAACGATGTGGCAAATAAACCAAAACTGGAACCTGTAGAGACTGAAGTGGAGGAATGCAACATAGGCAGTGAGGAAAAACCGAAGATGGTTAAACTGTCTAAAACCTTACCATCTCGTATTAAACTCAAATATGTTGAGTTGTTTAAGGAGTTTTCTGATATTTTTGCATGGAATTATGAAGATCTTAAGTCCTATGACACTGAAATAATACAGCACAAAATCCCTCTTAAAGAAAACCAAAAACCATTCAAACAGAAGCTGCGCAGAATAAACCCTATACAGCTGCCTTTGGTTAAGAAGGAAATCATGAAGATGTATGAAGCTGGTATTATTTCCCTATTAGATATTCTGAGTGACCTCTAATCTTGTGTTTATTCAAAAAATTTGAAAATAATTTCTTATATTTCAGAAAATTAATAAACTTCATTGAAAATATTCTCCTTTGCAAAATGGATCATATTCTACAAAAGACTGGTAAGACAAAGACCTGCTGCAGTGGTTGGTAAGGTATAATCGGATCTTAGTTCACATCACTTGGTGATCAATTAAAACATAATACAACTTACCTACACCAGGGAGCTTTCATGTATGTAGAAATGCCTTGCAATTCTAATGAATACAGGAGAAACCTTTCGAGCCATTTTAAAATGGAAAAATTGTTCTTCATCATTATCTATCTTGATGATGTCAGCATGTTTTTCAAAAATGGAAGAGAACACTTGAAACATTTGAAAGTTTTAAATACTTGAAATTTGGGATATCTTTAGACCCTAAGAAGACTCTATTTGGTCTCCAAGAGAATTAAGACTTTTTGTTTTACTATTTGGAGGAGGGTATAAAATGCGCATGCAAATCTCTCATTCTCGAAACACCAAAGAGTTGCAGTATTTCATTGGAAAGATCAACTTTCTGAGAAGGTTCATCCCCAACTTAGCTTAGCTCCTTAGGAATATCACAAATATGCTGAAGAAGGAGCAAGGGGTGAAATGGACCTTGGAAGCAAAGACATCCTTTGAACTAGTAAAACAAGCATTAACCAAAACACCGGTTCTCATAAGTCCTGATTTTTCAAAAGATTTTTATATCTTCTTGTTTGAATCAGAACATACCGTAGCTGCTGTCCTTTTACAGAAAAACCCACAAGGACAAGAGAAGCCTATTGCATTCTTTAGCAAGGCATTGAGGGATGCCCCATTGAAGTACAATATTATGGAAAAACAAGCTTTTGCTTTGGTGAAAGCATTGAAAGACTTTAGGGTATACATCCTTCACTCACACATTATTGCCTTTGTCCCAAACTCAGTTGTTAAAGACATTCTAACACAGGACCCAGATGGTAAGAGAGGTAAGTGGATTGTTGTTATCCTTGAATATGATTTAGAGATAAAACCCACTAAACTCATCAAAGGCGAAGGTCTAGCTAGATTAATGGTTGAATCAAATTGTGAAGTTCTTGATATTAATATGATTAGTGCTTTGGATAGCCAAGAAGAATTCTCGACTCCCATTGTTGAAGACCATTTTATGATTTCTCCTTGGTATGCCGATATTGTCTATGTTTTGCTTAATTTAAATGCACCTCCTAGTTTATCAAAAAGTTTCTTAAAATTGAAGGCTGTAAACTATTGCATTATTGATAAATGTCTTTATTGGAAAAATGCAAGTGGTATATTGCTTAAATGTTTGCCTGAGTTTGATGCAGAAAGGGTTAAGCAGGAATTCCACGAAGGAGAGTGTGGAGGTCATTTATACTGGAAGGCAACAACCAACAAAATTCTGAGGGCTGGTTTCTATTGGCCTACTCTTTTTCCTAATGTACACAAGATGACCACTATTTGCCATAAATGCCAACTATTCGAAGGCAAAAGAAAACTACTACCCCGTCCTCTACATCCAATCACTGTTGAAGCTCCTTTTCAATAGTGGGGACTCGACTTCATAGGAGAAATCCATCCACCATCTTCTGCTCAGGATAGGTGGATTCTTACGGCCACAGACTATTTCACTAAGTGGATAGAAGCCATCCCGTGTAGGCAGGCCAATGATTCAGTTATCATAAAATTCATGGAGACTAACGTTCTCTCCAAATTTGGCTGTCCCGCCAAGATCATCACAGATAATGCAACAGCATTTGGATCTAAGAGAATGGTTGACTTCTATCATAAATATCAGATATCATTGGGGCATTCCACAGCCTATTACCCTCAGGGTAATGGACTTGCTGAATCTTCCAACAAAAGCTTAGTGAACATAATCAAGAAACTGTTGGAGGACAATAAAAAGTCTTGGCACACAAAGCTGATCCATGCACCTTGGGCTGACAGATTAACTTTTAAGAAATCCATTAGTATGTCACCCTTCCAGCTGGTGTATTGTACTGATGCAATTTTTCCAAACAGCCTAGGTGTACCAGTGATGAAGTTCATTCAAGAGTTGCAAACTGAAGAAAATGACATGATCAGAAGAATAAATCAGACCATTCATCTTCAGCAAACCAGGGAGGAAGTGTACAACAAAGCATTACAAAAATGGGAAAGCATCAAAAAGCTTTCTGACAGAAGAACAAAGGCCAGCAATTTCAAGATTGGGGACAAAGTTTTAAAGTGGGACTCAAGGAGGGAAGAAAAGGGCAAGCATGGAAAATTTTATAACCTATGGCTTGGCCCTTATTCTATTCATTCAGTTGCTGGTAATAATGCATTTTTCTTACAGGAACTGGATGGAAGAGATTCGTTTGAGGGTCCTGTCAATGGCCGAATGCTTAAGCATTACTTCTCTTGATCCACGTTATGTTTTAAAGCCTTTTTATCCTTTTTCCATTATGAATATTCCATTCACCATTTCATTCAAAGTTATGAAAAATCGAAAAATACAAAAAACAAAGAAAGGAAGAAAAGAGGGCGGAATGAAAACAAGAAAGGCAAAGCCCCATGCCAAAAAGAAAAATAAATCTGAAAGTGTGCAAGCTCAAATGCCACTCCTCAAAAACACACTTCTAGTTAGTCAAACTGTCTAATCTTGACTAGTTAGCTTTAAATTTTATTTTTTTGTTGATAGCTTAGTGAATTCGATTTGCCAAACTATTCAATCTTGGCTTATCAGTAGATAGATTAGGATAGAAATTTAAGGTTCAAACAAGCTGAAAATCTGAACCAAAGTTTCCAAAGAAAGATGAATCAAAACTATTTTTTTTTTGCCGAGTCACAATGATAGGAGATCTGGTTCTAATCAGCCTAAAATCTGAACCAGAAGAAAGCACAGAAAGATCAAAATAAAAGTCAAAACAGAGTTGTGAAGAAAAGAGAAGGCCATGATGAGAGACTCTCAGATCTTAAGCCTTCCATTTTATTTTTCCGCAAATAATAATCTATGTGTAGTTTGTCTTATTCCATAGATCACAGCAAGTCAAACAGCTTAACCTTGACTTAGCTGTTGTTCAATTTCTGTTTTAGAATTTAGAGAATGAAAGTCTGTTGGACAGTTTAATCCCAACAGACAGTAGATTAGGTAGAGAAGGATCTGAGCTCAATTGTCTAATCTGAGTTCAACGAGAGATAAGAAGTAGAATTAGATTAGTTTTTATGCTTTTAAAAGAATAAAATGTTATGAAAAGAGTTTACCAATCCAAGTGCACTCTGGTGAAGAAAAAATGTTAGATCAGTAGGATTGGGTAGGTAGAAAGTTGTATTGATGAAGTCCATTTATCTTTCATGATTGACCGTATTTTTCAGAAGCAGAGCAAAATCATCTAGCAAAAGAAAGCAATCCAAAGGATCAGGCACAAGTCAGCATCCCAGAAGAATCAAGTCTGAATTCTTGATGCCTTCAGGAAGGCACCATCCCCATGTGGAGCCACTATTAGCCACCCATAATATTTTTTTATACCAAAAGGTGGCTAAAAACTTTTGGGAGCCTCCAAGGAAAAAATTTCATCTCTAAAAATTGTTGGCTCTTGAAGTCTCTATAAGGCCTCCTACTTTCCTTCCCTCTGTCCAAAATCCTTCATTACTTTTTCACATCTCAAAGGCTTCTGAAATCCCATAAAAATCCACAGTCATATACTGCTGCAAAGGACCCCTTTTTCCCCTTTTTCCCCCTTAAGCTAACCTTCTTTTCTTTTCCTCCATCTCCCATGAAAGCCTCTAAATTTCATGATTCTCCCTTTTCCCCTCATTAAAACTCATTTCATAAGGTCTAAGACCCCTTCTTGACCTTATCGAAGGCCTTCATTTCCTTGAAAAACCATTGAAAACCCTAGAAAACGCATATTTTCTATCCCTCAGTCCTTAGCCCACTCGGGCTAAGGATCTAAACCCATTTTCCTCCATGCGCCCGAGCGCCAGAAAACATAATAAACCCAAAACATAATAAACTTTTGAAAATTGGGTTTTAATTAAATTCCAAAGTTTTCCGCCCGTGAAATTTATGGAATGATCTCAACCATCGATCTGCTCCTCAGATCGAATGGCGTGGAGCGCAACTTACCTTGTGGACCCCACCAGCTATGCGTTGTT
Source organism: Pinus albicaulis (assembly GCA_034641835.2). Taxonomy (NCBI): domain Eukaryota; kingdom Viridiplantae; phylum Streptophyta; class Pinopsida; order Pinales; family Pinaceae; genus Pinus; species Pinus albicaulis. Next base: position 1,573,024,498 of record CM076575.1, on the reverse strand, counting down.
TTCCAAACCTGCGCTGTTTTTTCCGCACCACCTTCGAGCGAAGGGTGGTTTTCCCCGGTTGCCTAGCGAATCCACACACTGCCTGATGCGTGTCCTCCGCCCTGTTTCAAAACCGCCGCATCAAGTCAATCCCTCGCGCATTATCCGTCAGACCACAACCGCCCATCGGAATCGATGATAGCCGTCCGATCTGGTCCCGCTGATCTAACGGTTGATGATTGCCTAAGATGCCTGACCTTTAACCAAAGCGCCTGCTCGATAACCAAGCCGTCGCGCGGTGGGAAATCAATCTCCCCCATCGATCTCTACAGATCGATGGTCCCCATTCAATTTCTCGATTCCATTCCCTAGTCAACTATTCTCCGCCACTGACCTTCCTAGTTGCTCCCGATCGTTGATCACAGTGCGATCAATGGCTCAGATTTCCCCACTCCTCCACACGCCCTCCGATGCAGATTGACCCATATAATCGCAAGATTTCCTCATTTTGTTTATTTTGTGCAGGTTTAAGGTTTTTTCTTGATTAAATGGAAAAATTTCATGGGGCAAGGATGACGATCCTCTGCCTTTCGAATTCATCGGAGAGATTATCCGCAGGGTGTAAATTATACTGTCAACAAGGTTCCATGAGCCTTTGCTGCCACGCGCCCCTGTAAAACCTGGAAACAGCAAATAAGTCATAGAAAAAGAGTATCAGATCGCAGGAAATCAGAAAACTAACCAGAAGCTGAGGATTAATGGACAAATGAGTGGGGATTATTGCTAAGACAGTTATCAAAAGCCTAATCCCCAACTCAAACACAGTTTAAAAGGTAAACCTAAAAACTGTTTATCAGACAGGTTGCCTCCACCGCCATATCTGAGGCAAATTGATTCCTCAACCACCACAGCACCACCTGTTGCCTCAAAACACTCAATTAGGAGGCAAAATTTATTGAACAGGATCAGATATTTTGCCCCAACGCAGCCGAAGAGTTACTTTCTGCCAGGGATTTAATGAAGGAATGTCTGAAAAGTATCCATAAGATCACACAGAGCCTCAAAGATCAACAAAAGCTCCCTCCGAGCTTCATTCCTAAGTATAAAAAAATTAATACAGTGAAACAACTGTACATTTTCTTCCTTGAGCTTCCCAAGGGCCAAGAAAACATTAACTCTGTATTAATTATATTTGAGATCTTTAAACAGATCTCACCTCCTCATCCTTCTATAAATACTTCTGTAGAAGATGAGTGAGGGGCTGGTTGGTTGCTAATGTAATTGTTGAAGCAGTGTTATGTAATTGAGCTGGAAACTTCTGTTTGTAAATAGTGATTCACTGGCTCTTGGAGCTCTGCTTGTGACAGATAAGTTAGGTTGTGAAGAGATATGAACTGAGACATTGAATGTGAAGATTATAACTGGTTTGGAGCATCAATACAAGCTGATTTATGGGATCCTCATCTATGTAGATGGTGATGTTATTCTCATTGTAAATTGTTATTTTATTTCTGTCTTCATCATGTTCCATTTTCTGCTGTAAAGAACAGTTTAAACAGGGTTAGGACCGACTGTATATCAGTAACCTTCTCTGGCTGAGAAACCTTTATGTCAATTTTTTCTTTCAACTGTGTTATTTGAAAATGATTTAATTCAGTTTTAAGCATAGAAATGCTGGCGTTCCCTCGTCTTATTGTTTTAGCTGAATATTATTTTTGAATGTTACTTTCTGTATATGTTGTGTGAAGATGAACTGAGGAAGATATGGTTAGCCCTGGTCCCAGACTTGTCTGCATAGCTATTTGATTGTTTCCCTTGGAATGTGTCAAAGGCTGACTAGTTTCAAAGTACTTATCAGATCTTAGGCCACTCTGTGTTATCTTTGTGATTGTCTTGGGTGTAACCAAGTAAAGGAGAGCTAGGAGAGGATTTCTGGTGAGCCCAGCCCGCTAGTTTCTACTCCAAAGGTTGCCTTCAAGTTTCCCTTTGTTTTTTATGTGTTTTCTATTAGAAGTGTATCAAAGGCTGGTTAGTTTAGAAGTACTTACCAGATCCTAGTTTGCTTCTATGTTATTCTTAAGTGCCTGGTCAAAGGCTGGCTAGTTTCAAAGTACTTACCAGATCCTGGGCTGCTCTTTGTTCTGCATCCGTCACTTCCTTTTCTTATTGTATCACTCCATTCCATAAATCAAACCTTAAAGAGATCCTTAGGAATATATGACTTGCCCCATAGACCACTCTTGAACCTGATTTGCTTCAATTAAATCCTCTTATGACTCCATAGCCCAATGGATTGAAAACTGCCACCATCTTTCATCTTGATCGAAGCTTACTCTTGTTGCTTGCAACTTCTCACCTTTGAGCCTATTTGCATATAGATCTTTCCGCCTCTAACTGCAATCATGTTCAGTCATCCAAACACAAAACCAAACCCTTGAACTTCATAACTAGCCTAATATCATTACCTTAAGCTTTCAAAGACAAATCCATCTTTGTACACATTGGAGAGATCCCTCTCCGGATTCAGGAGGGCTATATCCTAGAATCCCAAAGTTGGTTGAAATGATGTTAACTCTGTGATCGGACTTTTGCCAATCTTGCTTATTACAGAGATCTAACAGATAACTCTGCAGTAAATGATAGAAATGTCGTTTTTGAGGTTTATGAACAATTTGAATTTTTCCCTCTTATGAATGACAAGTTTGATGAGAAACATGACAATCTGGTTTCCATGTCATATGAAGATGATCAACAATGTATTCAAATTGCAGAGATCGGGGCATTGAGGATTGTCATTCAGATTTTTCTTCTCATGTTTCGTGTTAGAATTTTTATTTCAAGAAGAAATTTTCTCACCTAATTGTTCAAAAGCTTTTGATGACCAGGAACACACTCTTGCTAAGGTAAATTATGAAGAGAGATCAGAATCAAGAGAAAAAGGTACCTTGTTTCTTCTAGATCAACAAAAAAAATTCATGTTTTTCAACATCCAGTGGAAAATATATTTCAGTCAATAGTGAAGGTAATTATTGCAGTATTCAGTGATGATGGGGAGCATTGTCAACTATGTTGTTGGTTTGCAAATTGTAAATATTTATTGTTGTCCAGAGAATTTGATTGGGAGAATCAATCAAGGATGCATTTGTTTGATTGGTTACACTGAAATTTTGATATCTCCTGATTGTATATATGCTTTCAAAAAGACAGGTGGTTGTCAACAGGATTTGAAGCCCTCAAGTCTCAGTGATGTACTGTCATCAATAAATAGGGTAGGTCAGTTTTTGAGTCATGTTTCAGTCAAGTCAAGTCAAATTGAGTTTGTTTAATGAGTCAAGTTTTCAATGTTCCATTAGTCTTTAGCTATTGAATCCATGGCCAATGGATAGGCACTTGGTCTACGGTGTTATTGGCACCTCCAAGGAGATACCATCCCCAGCTGGAGCCAATGTTAGTGTCAGTATTTGCATACTTCCGCCAGGGATCAAAACACATTTGCATGTTCATCTTAGGTGTCCCATTCTGAATAAATTTTTCATCATTCCATTAGGTCATGATATAAAATTGTTCCACTGGTGGTTGTATTTCTCAAATAAGCTTCATTTCCCCTCAAAATACCATATTGGATGACTCATTCTCATGTCTCCTTAAGCATAATAACACCTATGGAAATGCTCTGTTCACGTGGAAGTCTTTAAAGTCAAAGTCTCATTCAAAAGTTAGGTCAAAAAGCAGTCCCATTAGGTCATAGGGTCAAAATCATGAAAATTGATCATTTCACCATCAAATTCATCTTTTGTACGATTAGTAATAGTCAAATGTATTAAAAAATTTTAGGTTTTAAACTATCATTTCGAAGTAAGTGTCTTTTTTTTTTACCATATATGTCTCTAAGTTGTGCTTGGAAAGCTCATTTCCCTCTCCTAAGGTTTTGAGGGCATTTTTCTTGGTCTCGTGACTTCCACGGTTAAATAATCAACAAGACTCGTATCTCGATGCTATTACACTTTCCCATATCATTAATATACCTTCCTAAACACTTCCCATCACTCTTTTCCGTCAAAATCATCATTTTCCACAAACCCTAGCATATTGCTACAATTTGACACTTTTCAAGACTAGGCATGTGTTTTTCCCTTTTGGAACCCTTCCCCTCACTCAATCCTTAAAATTAAACTTTACCCTACTCTCTAACATCTATCCCTATCCCCAAAAATTTACCCAAGAATTTATACAGCCCCTAACCCCTTCATTCCACTCCCTCTACAAGGCAGCCCTAAAATCCCTTGTTTTGCTTACACCAAACCCTACTTTCCTTTCCTACTAATCTAGGGTTTTCTATGGAATCATAGACATATGAGTATAGGAGGCATAATGGAGGTTATTCTAGCAAGTATGATGCCATCCCAACTCATAAACATCATGCCTCCATCATTTTTCAAGAAAGCATTCTAAGGGACAAATCATTTGCCACACACAAGGTTGGTTTCGCTTCAAACTATGTTTCTGACCAAACATAGATGAATTTGACAAAAGTGAGAGATTTTTTTTTCCATAATAGGGAAAGGAAGAAGAAACTCCTTCATTTTTTACACACATATCATGGTTTTTGAGAAATTTTTAAAATACAGGTGCTACATGAGGTTTGTTGCATTTTTGGACCAACCTTGGAAAAATCAAGTTTTCTCATAGCGGGAGTGTCCAAATGACTTGCTTGATGAGTCAAATAATAACCAGACAAAGAGATATTTCCACTGAGCTATCATACACTCAAGTTAGAGTTGATAAATTCATTTAAAATTTTCTGTCACCAGCACTCTGCATTTTTCACCCTCATTTAGCACTTTTTGACTAGTCTTGGGAGAATCAATATTTGACAGCTCAAATCAACTCCAATAAAAAAAAAATAAGGTATATTTGAAAATTATACTTCAATATATTTCCAATGAACTATCTTGGGCCCAATTTGGACATGGGGAAGGCCTCCAAAAGTGGTTTTCAAAACAGTGCTTCCTTGGCACTGCGCTAATGTTTGGGCATTGCGCTAATACCCAGCTTACCAAAAACGTAGCGCCCTTGGCACTGCGCTTTTTCTTGGAGCATCAAAATGGAAAATGGTAAAAATCATCATTATCATAATTATGATTAAATCAAACTCATAAAAATTCAGAAGATTTGGAGGGGAACTAGTCCCTCAAAATTACAAAAAACCTCCTAATTTTCATGTTTTTGCATCCTTTTTCACCTTGGCGCTGCGCTAATACTAGTTTTAGGAGAACTCAGTTTTGATAGGGAAGATGGGAGTCATTTTGGAAATAAGAGGCATATTTGGAAACTAGAATTAGAGATATTTCCAATGAGCTATCATGGAGCTGATTTGGCCACTAGGAAGGCCTTCAAAAGTGGCCTGCAAGAGAAGTTATTTTTTCTGTCACGGCGCTGTGCTTTTTCCGAGAAATTTTCATTTTCACAATCTTCACCATTTTTGACTTTTTGAATTTTTACTTGGGAAAATGAATAAAATCAATGATGTAAATGTTCATGGTGAATTAAAATGTCATGTTTTAACTTTCATCAAAGGTAGATACATTGGATAAGTCCTCTAGAGGTCAAATGAATCAGTTTCCTCTCTTTTAGAGGCAAATTGTTGAGTTTTCCTAGTCTTCAAATTCTTGTTTGGGAGTAGGTGAAACTAATCCCTATCTCATGGATTCGACTCTCTGAGGCTAGGGAGAGTGGTTTTTAGGTCTATTTGATGTATTTCCTTAGTCATTTGTAGAGTTTGGACTCACTTGGATATTTGGCATCTCAAGAGACATTTTGTATATCAGTTTGGCTTGGACATTAAAAGAAATTTGCAGCTATTTCTTTGGGATCCATGTGGTATGAGTTTTAGACATAGTTTCCTCTCTGTTATCAATTTTTTTGAATTTATTGTTAATTCATAAACCATTTCATGTCTATAATGTACTAGATTTCAAGTTTTAAAGGTCGAATCCATATTTATTTATGCTCTGTTTTGGGAAATTTAGTATAATGTGTTCATTCTCCTCAGTTTAGGGAAAATACATTCCAGATGCTTTCCCTAGCTCGACACTAGTCTCTACACCTCAACATAATCATATTCTAATGTCAAAACCTTCTACCTACCTTGCCCCTTGGAACCCTTAAAAATTTTGACCTAATTTCCTTACCCTAGTAGTTTGACTCCTCATGATCCAGTAAACCCTACACAAATCAAAAAATCAAAACCCTGAGCTACTATACCTAGCCTAAAATATTCTTTCCTCGGTCATATTAACTATGATCTATACAGAGAGAGCCCTCTCCTAGCCTAGTAGGGCTAGCTACTTAGCTAAGCATGGTTTGAGGTTACCTCAAAATTTCCTCTCTCAGCCTGAGTTTCAATCCGAGTGATAATAGGTTGCACTGCTCCTAGTGACAACATTCATGCTAGGATATTCCTCATAGGTTTATTATATGACCATATAAATATTCAACGTCTTTTTCTCCTGCATTTTAGCAGTCAAAATAGGGCAATATTCTATTACATGATGAAATTGTCTACAATACCTGCATTATTGTCATGCTGGATTTGGAAAATCGTGCGCATAGTGACCAACATCTCCATTGTTGTAGCAAATAACCTGTCACCTTCCTTGACCAGCTGATCCACCTCCTTGTCCTCTTCCTCTACACTGAAATCCACTGCACCTAGAGTGGGATGTTGGTGAGGTAGGTTCGCCCTGCATTCTATATATCTCATATTTGTCCAACATCATATCATAACTGCGACAGTGCTACTCATCATGTCCCAGTGATGACAGAATCTAAAAAACAACTGCTACAACTCAGGTTGATATTTTCTAACCCTTGGATAGAAATCCATTTCATGCAAACATGCAACTTGATAGATTGTGCACCCTACTAGGCTCTTCAGTGGGCTAGGTCCTCTAGAATTCAGATAATTATTGAAGACAAGACACTGATCCTTATGGTGCCCATTAGCTTTATATTTTTTGTAGCAAACCTCTCGGCATACCTCCTTTCCCTTATATTTGTGAAACTTATGAATCTCCAAATGCATTTCTTCCAACTGATTCTGAATCTAATCAGTTGCAAGCGCAACAAGTCTCTAGGTAGCTTCTAATTTCACTGAAATCTCCACAGCCTCACCACACGATGCAATATTCTATTGACCTAAAGTTTTCTGCAAATGTAGGAGAAACATAGGAATAAACCACTCCTTGTGTTGGGTATCATCAATGGTGAATCCACCATATCTGAGAGTGCACTTCAACCTCTGATATGCCTCCCACACATATTCATTTAACTCCTGATGGATCTCTTTCATCTTGGTAACCAACTGTTCATATAACTTAGGCTTCTTGAATTTTTCTTTTAGGGCATCTTTCACTTCATCCAGAGTGGCATTAGGGTTTGCTTGAACATATTTGATATACCAATCTAATGAGTGATCTTGAAAATCAGTGGCAAACTACGCTTTCTTAATATCATTATTATTAACCTATTTAGCTCTCCATACAACATTATTCACAAACCAAAAGTGTGGAGTATCTTAATTCCCAATACCTTTGAAATTAGGCAGCTTCATCGATGCAGCCATATCTGCACCTAGGGGAGGTGGAGGTGGTGATGGATTGCACAATGGAGTGGGCACTTTGTGAGATGAGTTTGGAAGTGGAGTGGTTGGGATTAGGAATATGGTCATGGCTCTTTCCTGATTTGATGAAGCTTCTTCTCAGGATACTTCCTCTTCTTCAGTGTGCTCAGATTCACTAGAGCTACTAGTTTTTGGTTCATTTTCACAATCAGATCTACGATTTAGAGGGATATAAATAAATCATTTTTATGGATATTCACAGTAAATTATTCCACTACGGATACTCACGCCTTGTCAGGAAATTCACACAATATGTTGACATAAAGAGACCTATTCACATGATAGCATCTTCAGCAATAACTTCAAAGAGCACAGGAACTTTGTAATATTCCCAAATGGGGAAAGCAACAATATATCACATAAACATGGAAAGTAGTAGCGAATAAATCAATACACCATTACATGAGACAAATGTACAACCATCCTATTAAATATATCAACAAATAATATGCGCAAGATCTTGAGGATCAAGTTACTCAAGCAATGGGAAACAAGCCTCCAATAGGGAAATATGCTAATACATGAAAATTACTACCATACAAGTGCCATGAGCCATGATAGCATAGTTTTTGGGCACAAAATTCTATATAAATATATAAAAAGGTGGATCTATTATTATATAGCTCAAAAAATTCTAGGAGTGAAGATGTAGACTCCTAAACACTTTCCCAAGAGAACCTGGGAAGGTTTTCTGGAAATACCCAAAATACCAAAATGTTGGAATGCAACCTTAGGGATGAATTGCAGTTGCAAACTGAATACTGGAAATGAGTTCATTGAACTAATAAATAAATTAATATATCTCCTCCAACAAAGTCTCCAAGTGAAAGGCTAATCCTAACACTGAAGATATCACCCTCCAACTTAAGCACTGAAACCTCCACTACAAATGCTCACTGAAATAACACAGTCAAAGAGGGAATTTGTGTTGTATATGATTGGAATAGGTTGGCATGGTGCCAATATGTGAAAGAAAGCTCAAGAACCTCCTTTGATGACCTCGCAATGAGAAGAATGCTTCCTCCCTAGAAAAACTAGCTCAGAAAGTTGGTTTCTCAACCCTCCACTCCAACACCCTACAACACAACACAAATCTGAACAAAAAACTGCATTTTAGCTGAAGACTAAAGCTTGGCTAGAATTCTAAATGTTTGAAAATGATAGTACAATACTCTTCCTCGAGGCTACCTCAAGGGAAGAGATGGGATCCCCTCTCAGGAACACCCTGTGCTAAATCGCACTGCAAGCTCAACTAAATAGCTGAAGAATGCAAGAATTCGTGTATACCATAAAATCAATAATCAATAACATAACCCACTATGTCTGCCTTGATCTCCTTATAAGAAATGTGAGCCTTTTCACCTTGGGTCCCACTCATTAGGGTTTCCACTATCATGGAGTCTTCCTTCCATTCACACTGTGATGTCTCTTATTGATGATCCACTCCCTCCATACCAACGTTGTTGACTTGGTCAAGCTTGACCTTGTCCACATGCATTAGCCCATGTTCACACATGACGATGCTTTATCCAGCTATCAATATGATCCCTTTTCACATTAAGAGGGATTTTATGCCTACTAAAGAGATTTATGGGCCTCCCTACCCATTTATTCATCTAACTAAATGACAAGAGAAAAAATAATATTCCTATTAGGTGTATGCTAATCTAGGAATATTATAGTCCTCCCCTACAAAATGTTGCTTTTCCTCAAGCAACTGCAATGATAGAACTGAAGAGCCTCCTCTCCTCCTCCTATAACATCTTCATAATATAAACTCCTCCAAGGAACAAGATTTTGTCTCATCAATGAATCTCCAAATTTCTCCTCCCAAGTATGCAAGTTAGCTTTTGGTGACCATCCCAAACAACTATCATCATGAAGAAGTAAAATACCCATGGAGGCAACAATGTGTTCTCTAGAGACCTTATTGAGGCATGGAATCTGAAATATATTGGGAACTATCATTCCCATGTGAAGCCCCCATCCCCAAGCTATCATCCATACAAAATGAGTCACCCTAAAAAATGGTAACTCATAGAAATACTCCTCCACCTAAGGCTCCTGAAAAGAAGGTGGGTTGCATTGTTGAACTTGATAGACCAAATTGCCTATCCCATGTTGTCTCTCTCTCCACTTATGATAAGTGTAGAGTAGATGTTGATTTTGGGCTGAAATAATGTTTCCTTTATGAATCAAAAAGACAATTGGATACTCAAAGACCCATTCTTTGGTTCTTGCCCAGATCATCCATATAAAAGGAATATGACAATGCAGTTTTACCAACTGCAGTTTCAGAACATGATGTGCCAAGTTGTCGCCAATAAATTTTCTAGTTGTGCATGTCATCTCATCTACTAGTGAATAGTAAATGATATTGTATATCAAATGAACATATAGGAAATAGTACAACACTTGCCCAAAGCCATACAAAAAATGGCTATTTCCATCATAGATGTTGGTCCCAAAATGACCATGAAGCCAAAATAGAGGCTTACCCTCTTGTGGGGCAATGCACTGTATAGATATGGTAAGAGAATGCAAATATTGTGTTATATAATCAATAAGTGCAAAAACACAATTCTTACCATGTACTGATAGTAGGCTGATAATAAGATCCATGAATGAGACCTCCATAGTGGTATGACATATCTCCATGAAAAGGAGTGAACCATGTGCTTCATGTAAAACATTCATATTATGCTTGGAGATCTAGGTCAAGAAGATCATATCATGGTAATATATGTCTCCATCCACTACTCCATCAATCTAATATCCTACTTGTCCATCAAGTGCATCATATGTGAAGTGATCCTGGGAACACCCCATCAACGTACCCAAAGTCCCAAGTGAAAGCATTGTTGGCCTTTGCAATAAGGCTCCTGCCCACTCATAGTTCCATTCTTTAACATACCAAATGCCAAAGTCATCTACCATAATGCTGCTATATATGGGAGATCCCTTCCAAAGTGGAAGTACTTCCTGATCCTCCAAAGCTAAGGAGTAGCCCCTTTTCACCATGATAGTTCCATCACCTACTCCTGCAACATCATGCAAATCATGGGAGAAAATAAGCCCATACTCCCCCAAGAACTTCCAAAACAACAATAACTCTTGTTGCCTCCCCACACCATCACCATATAAAATATGGAGCAACAAAATGACGGTTGATATGAAAGATATGACATCAACTGAATACACCCAAAATCCTTGCTACCATATGATGCAAGTTCCATGCCAAGTTCATCCACCAACATACCCTTTGAAGAAGGATATGTCACATGATGACCAAAATCTTTCAAGAGTAGCCAATGTAGCCATGCTTCCTACTACCCTCTGTCATAGATATGCAAGTGGCTCACCAGCCCCTTGCTCACCATCCACACCCATTCATCCAAATGTGGGTGTCTCCTACCATGCTCCATCTTGGTACTCCTCCAATGGAGAATACCATCCTCCCAAATCAGATTTCTATATTTACATTTCATGGGATGTTGAAATGAAATCCCCTCGATATCTCCAAATGAATACCACTAATCAATGACAATGTTGAATCAATAAGGATACAAGTATGTTGAAGACAAAATCTTTTCATTGAGCTGTGAAATGCTCATCAAGAAATATCCTTCACAACAATGAAAGATAAAATGTCTCTTATCAATCATCTGTCTATCCTATTCTATACATGTAGAAAGGTCATTGGAATGCTCCAATAATGTTTGGGCCCCCAACTCATCATTGCTGCTCAATGACAGCACTGCTAATATCCATGATGGTACATCTATTTTCTTAAGATTGTGCTCAATGTTGAAAACATAGCTCTACATTTCTTTGCTCATGACAATGTTCATCCCATCCTCCAAAATTCTACACTCCAACCCCACGAGTTGTGTGCATCTCAACAATGATATGCTAGGATGAATGTATATCACTTCCTTGAACAAATCAAGAGTCCTCAGTGCAGTGATAGTCTGCTGCTCCAAATTACCAATGTACTTTGACCCTAGGTCATGCAAAGGCATATTCCCACAATCCTCCCTTTGATGTGATGAAATAACAGAAAGTGGAAACATGTGCATACCTCGGTAAAGCTTGGGAACATCTTGTACTACTACAAGGGTTCCTCCTTCTGGTGTGATGTCTTCCCCAACTACTGATGATGATGGCTTCTCTTCTATGGCTGCATCAGCGCTGGTACAAGTATCCTCCTCCTCATTCATCTCTAGCATAGTTCATGGGACTCTAAATGTCAAGAGATCAAGACTACTTTGCAAAGGTGCAAGTGTTCTTTCTCCTGATGCAAGTGTTCTTGCAGCAAGTGGTGGTGAAGGCCTCTTCTCCTATGATTTCTTCTTGTCAAACTTTTTGACCAACCTTTGGGTAAAATCTTCATATGCAATCACTCTTGCATGACTCAAATGGCAGAACCACCAAATGTTTGCTTCACCCTCAAGGTTTAGCGTTGCAGTCTCAACAACTTCTCTCTGTACTATTGGATGTAGCAGGAAAAATGCATCCAACTTCATTCCCCAAGATATTTTTTTACATGTGGATGACCCATCAAATGCAGGCAATAGAAATCTATTGCTGCAAGGTATTCTTACTTCTTTGAGTTGAATGAACTATGGGAGAGTTAGATTCTCCTTGAAAGCTTTAGGTTGAGACTTATATTCTGCAAGATACTCACTTAGAATATCATGATTCAAGTGTCCTCCATATCCATGCATTTTGTCTTCTTCTTCAAAAGGAAAGGGCATAATATGTTTTCTTGGAGCTCTATGCAATACCATATCTTTCTTTTGCTGATAGAAAGTACATGGACCTTCCTCTTCTTGAAACCCTTTTGAGGTCTCATTGCGTCTCTCCTATTTTATCTGCTTGACCTCCTTGGAGAGGTCCTTCCTAGATCTGAAAAGTGATGATAAAAATCTCATTCCTTCCATCATTCTAATCTCTTTCTCTTTCTCCTTAATCTCATGATATCATAATGGCTGAGATCCACAGGCTGAGCCAAGATTATGCTCCGATACCACTGTAATATTCCCAAATGGGGAAGAATCAATATATCACATAAACATGGAAAGTAGCAGTGAATACATCAATACACCATTACATGAGACAAATGTACAAACATCTTATTAAATATATCATCAAATAATACACACAAGATCTTGAGGATCAAGTTACTCAAGCAATGGGAAACAATCCTCCAATAGGGAAATATGCTAATACATGAAAATTACTACCATACAAGTATGATCCATGATAGTGCATTTTTTAGGCAGAAACTGCTACAGTAAGATATAACAAGGTGGATATATTGTTATATAGCTCAAATAATGCCAGGAGTGAAGATCTAGACTCCTAAACACTTTCCCAAGAGAACCTGGGAAGGTTTTCTGGAAATACCCAAAATACCAAAATGTCAAAATGCAACCCTAGGGCCGAATTGCAGCTAAAAACTCAATATTGGAAAGGAGGTGGCTGAAGTAATAAATAAATGAATATATCTCCTCCAACAAAGTCTCTAAGTGAAAGAATGATCCTAACACTGAAGATCTCACCCTCCAACTCAAGCACTGAAACCTCCACTACAAATGCTCATTGAAATAACACAATCACAGAGGGAATCTGTGTTGTAGATGATGGGAATAGGTTGGACTGGTGACAAGATGTGAAATAAATCTCAAGAACCTCCTTTTCTGATCTCCCAATGAGAAGAATGCTTCCTCTCTTGAAAAACTAGCTTAGAAAGTGGGTTTCTCAACCCTCCACTGCAACACCCTGCAATAGAACAAAAATATGAACGGAAACTACACTGTAACTAAAAACTGAAGCTTGGCCATAATTCTAGATGTGTGCAAATTATAGGACAATACTCTTCCTAGAGGATACCTCAAGGGAAGATATGGGATCCCCACTCGGGAACACCTTGTGCTAAACCGCACTGCAAGCTCAACTAAACAGTTGAAGAATGCAAGAAGTCATGCAGACCGAAAAGTCAATAATCAATAACATAACCCACTATGGATGCTTTGCTCTCATTATAAACAATGTGAGCCTTCTCACCTTGGGTCCCACTCATTAGGGTTTCCACTATCATGGATTCTTCCTTCCATTCACACTGCGTTGTCTCTTGTTGATGATCCACTCCCTTGATACGAGCACTGTTGACTTGGTCAAAATTGACCTTTTCCACATGCATTATCCCCTATTCACAGATGTGGGTGCTTTATCCAGTTATGAATATGATCCCTTTTCACATTAAGATGGATTTTATGCCTACTAAAGAGATTTATGGGCCTCTGTACCCATTTATTCATCTAACTAAATGACAAGAGAAAAATTAATATTCCAAGTAGTTGTATGCTAATTTAGGAATATTACAAACTTACCTCTAGGGCCCTTTGAAAAAATCTCCTTTCTGCTTCAGAATATGAGACAAACTGATCAATGGAAAATTCAGTCACAAATCCTCCGAAGAGATGATCGATCAATGATCTATCGTGTGGGTGATCTTATTTTCTATCTTTTCTAATTAATAAATCAATTCAGGAGTCCACTCAATGGCCGTGTCGTCCTTGACACATGTATTGAATTCAATGAATCATGAAAACCACTCTTGCAGCTCAATTGTAAAGGAGTAAAATAATATCTCATAAAATTCTATATAGATGTACTTTTAAACCCAAGTTTAAGCAGATATATTAGAACGTTGATTTTCTTACATCGCTTATTCAAGGATATTTCTGTCAATCCAGTCTTGCAATTCATTCTATGAAGGGTGCCAAAACACAAATCTCCATCAAAATGATTTGGGTCCTGGAAATGGAATCATTTGTGGACTTGAGGGGTCCTGACCCAGGTTTAGAGTTTATCAAGCAACCAGAAAACCCTCCAAGTATTGGCCCTATCGATAATGACCTACTTACTTAGATTAAAGTCTCACTCGAAGCAGTATGGGGGCCTGCTAGAACTAGGTTTTTGAAGCATGAGGAAGAAAATAATGTGGTGGACCTAAACAATTTTATTGCAGAACTTATACAGATCAGAAAAAAATGCGTGCAAATATAGAACAATACTTATTATATCAATATAGATAATGCAATTAATAGAAAAATTGCAGACCCCTTCATCACAGATATATAAGAACAAAACCTAATCTATGGAATGTGTTGTAACTTAAGCACATTTTTCCATGTATTCAACCAACAATGTATATTCATGCATAAATAACAGATCTACTTGCACATATACAATTAAGCATAACATAAGTAATGTGTTCTCAATGCAATAACATAATATAACTCAGATAACACAGTGATTCACCAAAAGCATTATTTGAATTATATTCCAACAATTCAGTATAACATACTTTCCCTTACAATTATCCTTCTGTAGACATAGCCAGTGGAGTTTGCACATAGTCAAGACTAGTCCTTCGCACACATTGCCAGCATGAGACTTTCTACCCAACCCAGATTGAAACCCTTGCAAAAAGTATCACGTACGCATAAAGCACTTTCTTACATCAAAACATGAAATTGACTACTTCCTTAGACTTGATCTATCTTTTTATATCCATATTAGTGCACAAGGAATGTGGGCCTCTATGGTCTTATACCATGGTTTGAGGCCCATATTTTACCCTTAAAAACCCATTACATAAAAGAGGGAATTTGACCCACCCCAAAGCCCCTTGACCTTTCCGCGCAGTGTGCATGTGAAAAATTATATAAAAAAATACTCAAAATTGTACTGCAAGGGACCCCACTCCAGCAAAATCCATCCAACACTTAATCCTCATGAACATCAAAAGAGATATTTGAAATACGTGAATGGAAAAACTCACAATCCGGAGGATCGGTGGGACCAAAGGATGGAGGATGAGGAGATGACACTTCATCATAACCATCAGACTCACAGTCCAAACCTACACTAAAATTCTAAGTATGTGTGGTAGGAGGAGATGGTGGTATATCAACGGAGAAATTATTAATATCTCCCACCTTATCCTTTGGAGCTATAGTTGTTTGATGAGAAGGGGGCGGAGGATCACTTGAAACAACAACCTTTTCAGTCGCATATTTTAAAAGCTCTATCAGTGATGTATGTTGGGAGTGGTTCAAAATATTCAAGCTCATGCATATTTTTTGAAATGTGAACAAGATATTGAAATTTTCCTAACAATAAATTCCAATCAACTTCATCTTTAGTAAATTAGAAACCAAAATTCATAAAATGATTGTGAAAGTGGTGCAATGATTGATCAAGTGATTTTGGAAATTCCAAAATTTTCTGGCACAAATCTTTAGAGTCAGACATATCAAAAGTGTGAAACATTTTTTTAAGAATATTTTTGAACGAGTTTATGGAGGCATCAGAGAATGTGAGACACCATTTCCTTACGTTCCCTTCAAATATGAGAATGAACAACCTACAACCAACATCCTCACAGTGGATGTTGTATTCTGTGTAAAATTCAAGGAAACGAGAAGTATTCTCAAATAAAGTTTTTCCACCCTCACCATTGAATTTGAGAGTTGAAAGGTCATCTATGATACTCAATAGCACTTGCAGCCTTTCATTTTTGGTAAAACATGTCAGGGTTATGATTGTGGAAGAAATCATTAGATGAGTGGGGAAATTCAAAACAAACTTCAAGGGTTAAACTTGTCATCTAGCCTCCTTTTAGCAAGATAAATGTTTATGGTGTTGGACCTACTAACATTCAGGGGATATCCTTGATATGAAGTCCAAAATAGACCCCACACCATTTGGAGTAGGAGTCCCAGTAGTGGGGTGTTAATTATTTTCCTTGGTTTCCAAAACACCGATTGGTGCACAACGTATTTGGTGAGAACAAGTGTGTGACCCTTCGGAGAATCAAGTGTGATGCATGATGGTTCTAAAGCATGAAGGGGAAAGGAAGTGTGCCCCTTGGAATAATGTAATAGTATGGAGCTTAGAAGGAACAAATTATCCAAATTTAATCACACAAACTAACATGCATAATAGTCCACAAGTTAGGGTGACAGATCAATACATCAACACGCATCCAACAATATTCATACAAATCTAAATGAAATATTTCATAAGCACATGTGTAAGTTAAATAAAATATATTGAAAATAAAACAACAATAGTCCTACTATATCCACAACTTGTGCATTAAAGTGTGTCGGCTCTGAGTTTTATTAAAAGTGATAGTTCCATTCATACATACACCATTGAAAAAATACTTTCCCCAAGACTTGAATGTGAAGTAAAAAACACCTACTCCTCCAAATAAGTTTACTCCCTCTATGCTATGACGAAGCCAAGGATCTCACAAAACTCCCAAGCTCTTCCTCAACCTAAGCCTATCCAAAGTCTTGGCTCTCAAAAGTTTGTTACATGAGTTATGAGGATATAATTATAACACGGGGGGGTGACTCTTCACATGCCCCTTTGTGACTCTTGGACTCCCCTCATGACCCTTCAAAATATTTAAAAGATGAATCATTTTGCATTATGACTCTTCACATTCCAATATGGAAAATTGCAATTTCAGTTTTAAAAATAATTACAAATAATGTTACATTTTCCACTCATGCCCATATGAAACAAAATAGGGTACATAAAACTTGACATCCTAACAAGAAAAAACACTATGATGCTTGGGTTTGGGTGAAATATAGCTCAACAAATTCTACTTGATTCTTCTCGGTCACATATTGATGCCAAGCTCGGTACTGTACGATAGAATACCCAAACTTCATGTTGGTTTAAGGATGGAAGAAGATTCTAGCCTCCATAGCATCCAGGCACAATGATTTGGAACTAGTCTCAACTTCTTTCTCAAGCGGGTGCAACATTGTCCTAATCTTCACGGGACCACCTATGTAGTTCTGCATGTTCTGTCTATTCATCTCCAAGTCCTCTTGGGTGGGGATCTGTTTCGGCTACTCCAAGTACTCATCGATACCTTGCCTGAATTGATGTTTTCATTTAGATTCAGTAAGTGAGTTGAATGATGGGATCTTTTGGGTTTTCTCCATGAAATCCAACATGTTATGTATCCTTACATATGACGCATGAATAGTTCCAATGAAACATGTGAGATTATTTTTGTTTTGGATCAATATATTAACTCTCAATTTCTCTATATTTTCATGTGACTTAAATTTCTTCACCAGGGTAAGGGGTGCCCCTTTTATCGCATTGTCCACTCTTGCATGGAAGTGATGGTAGGTTGCGCATTCCTAATATCTTGAAAATTTATTTTATTTTCCATAGAAAGTCATGTAACCGAACAACTGCCTTATTTACGGTCATGATCTCCTGATAGAGGTCCTGCATGATCTCTCCAAGTGCAGATACTTCAACAAATATCGTTGCTCTCATCTCCTTCAAGTACACCTGTGCAAGAGATGTATTCTACATTGTTGTGTGAAGTTTTCCTATCTCTTGCCCGGTAGCTTGTAGATTTTGTAGAAAATGCTTATTCTCGGCCATAAAATACTGAGTTTTATATATTTCCACACCTACGAAGGCATAATTAACTTCCGAAATAACACTTGGATTCCTACTAGTGTCTGCCACTATCACCCTCTCTCTAACGAATGCAGGTTATGCATGATCATCGAGAAAATGATTTCTCTATGCTTGTACAATCCTCTTCTAGATTTCATCATATGACATATTGTACACATGAATTACTAGACCATCATCAAGAGGCACCATGTCCCCTTCCCTCATTTGAGGCTAACTCTATGGTTGGAGGTTGTGGAATATAAACGATGAACTACGGTGCACTAGGCATCAGCTCCTCATCTTCATCCTGTGGCCCCAACTCCAACTTCATATCCGCAACTTCAATGAAATCTTCAATCTACTAATAAATATCTTGATATTGTATCTGTTTTCTCTCTTCTTCTAGTGTTGGTTGGTTTTTTTCCTCCTCTTCAACCTGTATGGGTGTCGTTTCTTTTGCTATGGCACATTTCTTTACTATTTATTCCTAATTTTTCCTCTCCTCTTATTCCCTCCCTCTTTTCTCTCGTTCTTACCTCTGTTCTTGTTCTTCTTCATGCGCTCTCAATTCTACTTCCTGTAAGCTATGATTTTCTCTCTTCCTCTGCTCTTCTCTATGTTTCCTCTACTTCCTCTTTGCTTCTACTGCCAAAGATTATTTAGTGATAATGGGATATTCTTTGATCTTCCATCTTTGTTCTTCCTGTATTATTTCAACAACCTTTTTTCTTTCCCTTATATTGTACACGGTTGCTTCCTTCTACTGTTTTTTCTTCTAGATTTAGTGCCATCTGTGGAGTGGCCTATGAATTCCCAGCTATATTGATCAGCTCACGGGGTCTAGAGGTATTACATAAATTATTCCATGGATCTTGCTCCAGCAAATGAAATCCCATGCTGACAGAACTATAGTATATTATTGCACAATGGTCCTTGCAAATTACCCTCGGATAATACATATTGAATTATTTTGTATTGAAATCAAACTTTAATATGGATTTCACTTCAATGTCTTCAAATTTGAGATTCTTAATCTTGTATAATCAGATCTATAATGGAAGAGTGGGACATGGTGCTTTCTTATTCTTATGTAGTGTTTCTGACAACCTTATGGAAAGATGATATGACACTTCTTGCATGACAAGCTTGTCAATGGCATACCTTGTTAAAATATGTAGTGCCTTCTTTCTGTTGAACACTCTAATGAGTGTGCCATCCAGTACGGAAATCAAATCTTTGGCCTCTGATATTGCCTCCACTTCCCCTCGTGACATGCAATGTGGGTCCTCCTCAAAGACAAGATTTTATAGCGGGATGATGAAGTGATCAGTTAATTGTTATAATTCCTATATGTTGCAATCCAAAATAAACTTACAAGAGATATGTACGAGAATTTCTCATGGAATCCATGTCCAGTTCATGCCAGGACACTGATTATGTGCACATATTTCATCCAGTAAGTATGAAGACATATAAAAACTTGCTTTCTTTCCCTTGGGTGGATCACGAGCTTGTGCTACATGGGCTCTCAACTGATGAGCCAACAAATCTGACTAGTTGAACGACTTCCCCTCGTTCACCATGTGGTTCAATAAAATTTCCCACCCTTTAGGAAATCTCTTCGTGCTCTATAGAATCTGTATTTTTTAAGCTAAGATGAGAAAGAGATGATAGGCCTTCCTAGGTTGGTTTGTCTTTTATGAATGGGTAGGTGTCTGTCAAAATATTGATGGCTCCTTCACCTAGCCTCTAACAATATCCTCTGCGCTGACATAGTTATGGGTGGCTTAGAAGAATGACTCCATGAGATTTACTAGTTCCAAAAGATGATACATAAGTTGGTAATCCACTTCCATAATGGTAGCAAGCTTCTGTCTACTCGCATTACTCAATGTCATAGTGTTCTCATCAATGTGGAAGACAATCCATCTAATGACATCAGCACACGGGAAGGTTGGATATCAACATCCAACCCTGTATAATCCTAACCAATGGATACTAAGATATACATGTCGATCTTCCCGATCTACCTTGAATTCCCTTGAAATAGAATATTTATCTATTTTCCATGCTAGTGTTGAATCCTTTTCTATAAACAATTGAATGTTTTCATAGACTGGAAAGTTAACTAGTGCTTGCTCAATTGCTTGCCCAGTATTTCTTTCAATGGTCTCTTTTGAAGAATAAATCTTTGATGCCATGGTAAAAGTGATTGCTGGAGGATATTCCCAACAAGTATGGTATGTGTGGGACAAAAAAGGAACTCATGGAAAGAAAAAATCAATGTTTTTCAAAACTACTTTAAAGGCACGTTCAAGCAGCAAACCAGAAAACTAGAGAGAGGGATTGTGCAATTTTCATCAACAAGATGGGATGGTTGTCTATGGGAATTTCATAGTATGTAGTCTTAGAATCTAGGAATGAATCATGTGGGTTGATATTGCGCAATGTGCAGTTCAGCCTAGGTGGTGGACTGGGAGAGATTGCACATTACGTAGTCTCAGTGGCCAGGGAATCAGGCTGAGCACTGGAACTATGAAATGCACATTTTGGTTATCCTATACTATGCATTGAGTAGTTCTAGAGGCTAATCTACCGGCTTGAGCCTTATGATTATGAAATTCCTAGTTGGGCAAAGTGAAATACAGCCAAGGAAAGTGGAAATATGCCAGATAGAAGTGTTAAAAATGAGAAGATCTAAGTGATGTTGAGGGCATCAATGTAGATCTAACTAAATATGATTACATCAATGTGAACCAAGTGAAGAAACTTAATAAATGGAAATAAAACCAAATCAATGAGGATATTTGCCACAATAACGACCATTGGTGCAGAAACAAATAAACTGATGTGACACTTGTGAAATGAAAACAACAACTTGAAACCACGCTTCTACAAGCTAAAAAAATGTTAAAATTCCAGCATGCGTGAAGAGAAATAAGAAAATTACACTCACAAAATAAAAACGATAAAAAGTGACTGAAAAGCAAAAAATGGCAATAAAAACAAAACTCACTTGGAAAAGTGATGACGATCGTACCGAAGTTTCCTTGATCTCCTCAAGAATTCTAGATAACCAAAATAGAATGTGAAAATGAGCTCTATAGGTGTTAATTAAATAGATTTGAGAAAATTAGGGTTTATGACACACATGCTTAAAATCAAGGAAAAACAGTCACATTGCGGAAGTTTTTAAAAATAACGAGCGTGTCTCCTTCGGGATACTAAAAATAGATTCCACTACAAGAAAAAGACTGTCTAGCGGAGGTTATAAAGGAGTTTTTTAGTGTTATAAAATTGGTCAAAATTCTCAAAAGAAAAATTGCTACAACATCTGTTTTTGGTAACAAAGGTATTGGCGGACCTTCTAACGGAATTTTAGCACAAATAAAAAAACTTGGGTGGTAGGAGGTTGTTACGGATTTTTTTCTGATCGTTGCATGCATCAGGTGTCAATGCACCAATGCGTTGTACTGTGAACGCACTGGTACTATAAACCTACCAAGGACCAGGATGGAAAACAAATTTCGGATGCCCTAGGGCATTTAGAAATCACCCGATGTGTATCAGCCATTCAACCACACCAGGTCATTAAGGTTTAAAACCGCACCAGGCCCTGTAGGTGATAAAACAAGCCAGCTCGTTAAGTTATAAAAATGCACCAGCACGTTAAAGGAAAACTGCACTGGTGCATGCAACACCTATCAGACCACCCGGGTGGTAGTCGTCGATAAAGTGCACCGGGAATTCAAATGGGTATTGATATTTGTGGGGTGCCAATAGGTCGTAGAAACACATCGGTGCACATTATCATACAAATGCACCAGTGAAAAATAATTAACATGCACCCGTGTTCATTTTTTAATTTTTAGAAACATCGACCTATGACAGTGCAATTATTGTGATTCTTTTAAATTCGTTATTCATCAAAAGTCGACACATATCTTATAACAGTATTCATATCAATTAAATTTTTACTAGTGCATTTGAATGTGACATTTGGATTAATTTGTTATATTATATCATTAGATTTCACATCTCTTCATTATAATATTTAATCATCCATATATTTAATCGGTGGTATAACATTTCACATTGACAATGGAGAACACAATAGAATAAATTAAAATGTATTATATATATATATATAAGACACTCTTTGTCATACAAAATGGGCTACTTACTGGTATCCTTTTCTATTTCAAATGGGACACTATGTCCATTACATTAAACAAAGTGTCTGATTTCACAGACAAATATTTCAAAAAATACAACACCTTGCTTTTCTATCCGAACATATTGATCATCATTCTTTGTTGGAGTTGTTATCACTACTAGAGCTACTTCCATGACTTGGTTTATTTTGGGGAATGTTTTGTTCACTATGTTGATTGTTTTCTTCTTCTTCAAGATCCATCTACAAACATAAAAATAAATTATAATGAGTGTGTATACATTGGTGAGAATGCTGAAAATTGCAATATTAAATAATATGCATCAATGTAAATCGAAAATAAATGTACCATATCAAGAATTGACTCATGAACTATACACATTCATTCAAAACCAATTTTCATGCCATCTTTCAAAAATTCATTTGTTGGCACAGTTCCATACTTTGTTTCCTACAAGTTTTATACCCCATAAAAAATCGTATATTTAATATAAAAGATTTTTTTTCTATTAACTATAGACGGATCTAAGTAAAACAAGATATCTTCTTAAAAATTCCACAATTAATTTATGATATGCCAATATATACTGAGAACCAATATTTAACCCAATGTCAATCAATTCGTCTAATGGTTCTTCTTCGTATGTTAGCACATTTTTGAAGACATTCAATGATGATTGTTGTAAGACAACTTAAAATATACAAAAATGAAATCTAGTTAAGTTGTTATAAGGAAGTAACAATTACTCATAAACATAGATATCAACCCTTTTCTTCCTTGTTGTCTTGTTTTATGTGTTGAATGGGTTCCATTTTCTTTTCTTTTCTGCAAGAAAATAGTTGAAAGTTAATATTTAATGCTAACATGTTTATTTATTGTACCTAATCGAAAGATTCAATTATTACATAGTACATTTGAAGCACATTTTTGTTGAGATGGCTCCTCGTGTGATCCAATTATGCCGATTTCTTTGACCATCTCCTTGTACACCCTTTTTGACATTTCTACTAGCATATTTCTGATATCAACTCATTCATCCTTTGAGATTTTCATAATCTTCCTAAAAATGTAACATGACAATAAAATATTTATTTTTTATATTGATATATGAAAAGTAAATATAAAAAAATGAAATTTATAAATGATTGCTTTCTAGTAATATATACATATAATTCTAGAAAAACTTTTAAAAGTCTAACATGTCTCATTGATCAATTCTCTGGAAACTCATCCTGTAGTTTAAATAAAATTTGGTTTTGGGAATCATTGGATTGATTTTTGCATTGTAAGTGGAAAGAAAATCTATACATTCATTCCACTATATCCCTCAAACTTTTGTAAAAGTTTTTTCCCCTTTCGTTAACCACCAACACCACTCCGAATGAGCTAAGGAGCAATTCATTTTCATTTGCATGTTCTATTTTTTTCTTTTCTTAGAACAACATTCCTTTTCTTCGTTGTTGGTCCCTATAGAATACTAAACATACATGAATTAATAGATTGTTTGAAACATGTTATCTAATATTTTTAAGTATATTATTAATGAAAATTAAAAAAGGAAACTCATATGGATCAACATTATTTTTTCATTCACCTGACTCATCCTTCTGCATTTTTTCCATCAAGCTTTTACGCTCTTCTGGTCTTAGATCAGAAATAATATTATTAATATTCGCCATTTTGTGGCTCTGCATGATACACAATAAACAATACAAATTAGTTAAACTTACATTTAGTTCAAAATAATATTTTTTGTAAATAATTTACAAAGAACTTGCCCTTTTTTATTTTCTCGATGTGCTATAAGTATTTTTGTTACTTGATCTCTTGTTAGCCATTTCTTTATCAATATGAAACCTACATCATACCATCCATTAATATATTTTATAAATAATAAAATGGTGCGCCTTTCAAATAGTACACACCGAAGGTGGTGTGACATGTTATTATAAATGCACCACAAAAACAGTAGAAACATTGTAGGGTGCTCTATGTCAACAAGGAGACCCGGTGTGTTATATGTTAACCAATGCACCAATTAACACATACATAAATTAATAAAAAAATATTTTATTAAACAGTACGTGCATGGTGCGCTATACTAAAATAGCACACTGGTACGCTATTTTACACAGGGTGCACCAATTAAAAAAAAAAAAAATTAAAAAAAATCATACAACGACCAACATGGATTGGGATCCGACTCTGCAAGTGGTCCCGCAGATTAGATGTCATAAGCCTATATATATATAGAAATACAAACCCTACAAATATAAAATGAAAATCCCTAATTGTGGAGTCACAAAAACAAGAAGAAGCAATGGAAGAAACAAGAAGAAGCAAGGGTTTAACGTAAGAATGATTTTATTTTTATTTTTTTATTTTTATTTTTATTTTTATTTATTTATTTTTTCTAAAAATGCACAGTAAAATTTATAATTTTTACTATGCATGTATTAAATTAAACAGAAACTGTAAAAAAATAATTATTACAGTTAAATTTAAATTTTTACTATATTACAGGGTTTTTGTGTGAATCACTAGATGTTTCAAATTCTGATTCTCTGAATAGTGTTGTTGTTCAAAAGTATTTTGCTGCTCCACATTGCTCTCATGCTCTCTTGCTCCATGTATGTATTTCGTGCAAATCCCTCCCTGAAAGATTTTGCAAAAATAATGAAATAATGAATATATTTTACTATTTAAATAACTTATTTATGAAATTAAATTTCCAAAAATAATTTACCGCCCATTTTTCAATTTACTGTTTTTTTCACTTTAAAAAAATAAAGTTGCGCTTTTTTTATTTCCTGATATTCAATGTGTTTGTTAAGTAACTGCATTGGTGCGTCAGTTAATAACATGACACCAATGCGCAGTAACTAAAACTCACCAGTGCGGTTAACTGTACATTAGCACCGATAACAATAAGTCAATTTTTAAGGCACCGAAATTACTTTTAGGTATGTACACCAAAATTTTTTGTTGATTTCGCTCAAATGCAGGGAGAAATTATCATAATTATATCAAATGGACAATTCTTAAAAGTCCATCTCGTTCCATAATATTTCTCAAAATTTATCGTGGATTTCTCCCTATTCATCTCCAAACGTAATATTTACTTCATATTTTATTTATATTTTCATTATCTAATTGATTTTTTTTTTTTTTAATCCATGTCAATCAATTGAATAAAATTAATTTATACAAATTTTCAGGTTCACGTAGATTCATAATCGAGTTCAGATGCCCAAAATATTTAAACACCTTCAAAACGTCGGAAGCTCTTACCAGGAGAAGCATACCAGAAGGCACATTTGGAAGATGAAAATGGACACCCACTTCACCCTGCCAATTGTAACATTGCATCTTCTAGCCACAATCCTAGGACAATGATGATAATAATAATTGTTTGGTATAGTAATTTAATTATTTCAACATCAAACCAATTAATCATGCATTTTCGGTGTGCTTATTAATTGATATCATCGATTTTTTACTAATCATGTTCAAATATATTTTTCGAAGTTATTAGGATTCTTGTAATGATGAGCCACCTACATACCATCTTTCGTTGCACCCCATGACAATGGTCAAATCGAGATAAGGTTGAATTAAGAGAAAATCTCGGAGTGGAACGATACCAAGAATGGGTGAATCAACCACCTATTCAATTCCAACTACATCCATATTCACCAATTAGGAATGACTACAATAATAGTACTTCTTCAGAAGCTCAAAATGGAGGCAATCAAATAGAGGTTGGTATGTATTATTACTTAAGGAATATGAATTCCATGGAGATAATGTTGCTATATGTATTCCAGAATGATGATTAGGTAGGGGATGATGCTCATATTGCTGATACCTTTTTCGAAAGCCTTAAATTTGCTTCTGCCACCCCTTTCTTTGGACCTGAAGGTCAATCAAATTCTACCCAGTTAGGAGCAACGATGTTACTATACAACTTGAAAGAAAATTTTGGCTTGTTAAATGCAAGTTTCTTGGAAAATTTGAGGTAATTGACCATCAAGTCCTCCCTTATATTATGAGAAATATAATCACACAATGAGCATTGCAAATGGTAAATTTTATGAACGTTAATAATTATATCAGCATTAATGTACATTTAATATTGACCATGATCAACTACAGGTTATTCAGTGATAAGGTTCTTCCGAGTGATAATGTCTTGCCCAGTAGCTGCGAAGAGGCAAAGAAATTATTGAAAATGTTGGGTTTTGAGTACATATCATATCATGCATATCCAAATGATTGTATTCTATATAGAGGAGAATATGTAGACAAAGAGATATGTCTGAAATGTGGGCATGATAGGTATGATAAATAAAAAAAATAAGGGTAAATCACAGGGTCCTCCTTTTAAGATATTGAGGCACATACATATAAGCCCAAGGATTCAAAGGCTCTTTCGTTGTAAAGAATTAGCTATGTTGCAAGGATGGCATGCCTCACAGAGAAGTGAGTTGGGAGTTATGCGAATCCCAATAGATTAAATAGCCATGAAGCATATAGAGGATACATGGCCCAAAAAATTCAAGGATGAATTACAAAGCCTACGACTCAGCATAGCCACGGATGGCGTCAACCCATATTCCCTCCAGAACACCAACTATTCTCTTTGGCCTATATTAGTGATCAATAAAAATATCCCCCCATGGTTTTCCGTGAAGAATGAACATCTTACGTTTGCTCTCATAGTCCCTGGTAGAAGACAAGTGAAGAATATGGATGTCTACTTACAACCACTGGTAGATTAATTGAAGATATTATGCGATGGGATAAATGTATTAGATGTATCAAGACCCATCGCAGAAGAGAGGAGTTTTATATTGTATGGCATAGGTTCTTACACAAGACATGACTATCCATGCTTAGGATTTTTCTCTAGTAAATTACATGTTTATTTGTTTGTTTATATATGCAACAATATTCTTTTGCATATTAGTTATTTAATTCATTGTAATTGTTCTTATCTTCATGATATTATTTAAATTTCCATGCATATTATATACAATAATTTTGCAGGTCTCGTAACAAAAGGGTATTTTGGATGTAAATGTTGTGGACCTTCTCTGAAACCTAGATGGTCCAATGACCTATGAAAGCCAGTGTATGACTACTCCAGGGTATTCCTCCCAGAAGAACAACCTTATAGAATAGCAACATCCACTTTCAATGGTAAACGAGAGAGAACCCAAAGGCCTCCAGTAAAGACACCGGTTGAATGGCTTAGAGAATATGAGAGAGAGAAGGAGAAGGAGTTCATAGAAATGTTCGATTCAAATGCGGAGCCTATGTTCGATGATCCAAAATTCTTTGACACCTATGTTGAGAAATTTCCCATTAGGATGAAAAGGAAATCTATATTTTATAACCTCCCATATTGGGAGAATATTAAGATTACCCACTTATTAGATCCCATGCATATATTTAAAAATGTTTCATCTTGAACTTTATAGAGGCACATATCATCGAAACAAAGTGACACATTCGCTGTTAGGAAAGATCTTATTACTTCAAAAAATAAAAATAAACATTGGCTAAGACATTTATAAAGTACATGATCAGAGGCAGGCACTGGTCCCTCTAATTGGTATTTCAAGGAAGGTGATGTTCCATGGATTTTAAAAAAATATGATCTTTCTTTGGAAAAGGAAGTTATAATGGATGTGAGGGTTTCATCTTCATACATGTCTTCACTACGGTGCTGCTTCACCGTGAATGAACATTTATCAGGATTGAAATCATACGACCATTTGAATCTTCTAAGAGTATGTATAATGTAAAAATCATGATTTTATTATTTTTTATATTAATAAATTTTATCCCATGCAGGGATCATAAAACATAACTAATTTTGTATATTATTGCATGTGTTTATAAATTTTCAGTGTCATTATCCTTTGTTTGTGCGTGGGTGTGTGAAACATGAATTTCCCTAAAACCTAGGACGTGCCATATCTAAATTATCTACATTTGTAAGTTGGATCACGTTAAAGGATATTCATGTGGCTAGCATTGCATAGTGGCATCAAGAGATAGTTGAGATTGTTTGTATGTTTGAGAAGGAACTACCGACTAGTTTCATGGACTTCCAAGTTCAATCTCTAATCCACCTAGTAAATGAGGTTGAATTAGTTGGGGTGGCTTCTTGTTGTTGGATGTTCTTCTTAAGGATGTACGTGAAGAAATTTAAAGTTTTTGTTCGACAAAGGGCGAAACCCGAGGGGTTTATGCCAGAGGGGTACATATCGTATGATTATTTCTATTATGCCAGTGAGTAGATCAAGAAAATTGATAACAGACTAGGTTCAGTGATTTGGGACGATGAAATGAAGACAAAAGAGAAGAGGAGTTGCTCCAAACGAATAGAAAAATGCGCTTGATAAAGAGTAAGCGACTTATATTTTTTCAAATTTACAAAAAGTAAATATTCATGTTGAACTTATATATAATGTATATTTTCATCTCATATGTACTATATGTTGGTTTTATTTCATTATAGAATGCAAAAATTGATGTAATCAATACATTCGTTTTTTACGATTCTGATGTGACACAACCATGGGTTGCATTGTACAGAAAAAAGAGGATGAAATGGGATAGTGATAGGAAATAATTTATACGGTTGAATGGTAGAAGTGCACCTTATCCTAATCATTTAAAATAAAATATGCCAATTATATGTCCCAACAGTTGGGTTGCTGACCAAGTTAGAGAGAAATACAGTGCAACCGGTCATTACCCGCGTGCTGAAGAGGATGAACTAAACATAGGGATTGGGTGCACCCACTTGATAATAATATATTTATGTACATTCTAAACTTAATAATGCACCTTTGAAATGTAATTACATCTATATTTCATATTTTAACAATTGGGTTATTATAAGACACATGAAACTATGATTTTTTAACTTTTTTATAGGTGAATTTGTTCCATCTATGTGGGCATAGGGACACGATTTTCACACAGAAAATTTTGGTTGTGGACATAGGACACAAGACTTTGGAGTGGAAGTCAAGTTAGATCAATATATTGAAGCCAACCACCATGATCAAAACCTAGTATGAGGGACGTTAGGTTACGTTAGAAAGATACAAGAGATCATTGAATTCGATTTCTCTTCTTTCCAATGTGTTTTTTTAGGTGCAAGTGGTGGGACACCATTGATTGGAATAATGTAAAGGAATATTGCGATATTAGGCTGATATGTATCAACTCTAGAAATATGTGGGATGAAGCTAAGGAGCCCTATGTTTTCCCCAAACAATGCAACGAGGTGTTTTTTTACCTAGATGTGTTGGATAGGGATTGGTGGTTCGTACTGAGACATGACCCTAGATCAAAACATATTTTTGAGACCAATAGTGTTATCATGACAAGCGAGCTGGAAGATAATGAGGGTGATCATGAGAACCGAGAGTGATGTGGTACATGTGTTATTTCATCATTTGTATTTTTTAAGATGGGTTTTTTTAATAAGAGGACTTAATTACCTTATAACAAAGAATCTTTTTTTCAAAACATTATAATATGTATTTTGAATTAATTGGTTTGCATTGTGTTAATGTTAAAATAATTTCACTTGAAAATTTGTAATTATGTTGATCTCAAAAACAATGGCATACTGCATAATATATATATATATATATATATATATATATATTATAATGTCAATTCCTAAAATAATACAACTACTTGATTGCCTTAAATATGTGTGAATGATATCTTCAAAATGTATATTGTTATTGTTGGTATGTAAGATTATAATAAAATAATGATAATTCTAAACATGAATTTACTTGCATTATTTTCTAAACTTTATTATGTTACAAAAAATCATATTATTCTAGATTTATTATTTTACAATTATTTATATTCATACAAATTTATAATTTTACAATTATGGTAATTTAACAATATTTATAGTATACATTTTACTTACTGTAGTAATTATGGTTCAAAATTAAAAATTAAGTTACAAATTTACAAATTTACAAATTTTAATAAAATTGAATGATGACAATACATACAATTACAATTGTAATTTTACAATTTCACAATACAATTACAATTAAAATTTTACAATTTTACATACAAACTGCATCAAACTACCCAGTTTTT
This sequence comes from Pinus albicaulis, assembly GCA_034641835.2. Taxonomy (NCBI): domain Eukaryota; kingdom Viridiplantae; phylum Streptophyta; class Pinopsida; order Pinales; family Pinaceae; genus Pinus; species Pinus albicaulis. The sequence continues at coordinate 1,572,993,997 of CM076575.1, read as the reverse complement.
CTTAAATTTTAGCTTTTCTAGCTGCTATTCTGTGAAATACAATGTTTCTACTGGTCTTCATTCCTTCAAATTTCTTATGGATAGCTGTTTTTCCTAAAACTGTGCGGTTTATCTTTATGTTTATTCTCCATCTGTGTTTTTTTGGGAAGTACAACATTTCTACTTGATTTTTTGCTTTAATTTTTTGTTCAAAGATGTTTTCCTAAGACTACATTGTTTCTGTAAAGCTTAGTCTCTATAGTTGTTCACTCAGATACATGTTCTCTATGTATTTTTATAGTTGATATTTTTGAGTGCATTGATTCAATGTTTCCATGGCCATGATGCATCAAAAAGAGGTGAAGGATTTTGGCTCTTCATCCTCGGCCTGTTAATGTCCAAGTTTAACATTGAAGCCACTTGAAGCCTCTCGACCTTAGTTTATCGGAAGAATGGTGTTCCTCGACTTCAGCATAAGGTTGAGCTCGTCCAGGCACCAACTAGAATGCGCATAGTTGGGAGAAAAAATAGCAATATTGACATGCGCGTATTCAATGGCGACGTCTATTTGAGGGGTAATAGGAAGTCCTGGCATGAATTCCGGCTTGTCCAGAAAAACCCTAAGTCCAGATGAACAAATCCAGTGATTCCGCTGCAGTTGCAAATTGGACCATGGCGAATCTTGGGTTTCTGGCAAAGGCCGCAGTTGTACTTTGTATCCTCGGAGGACTTTGCACTGTGGGCAGCAAAAGGTTCATGAGGTTCGGGGAAGTTTGCGTGCACTGGCTATAGGTTCTCAACAAAGAGCAAGCTTCGTATATAGAGATTTCATCAGCAAGAGATTATTGGCATCGCAAAATATAGGGATTTCGCAGTAAGAGGATTTATCATGTGCTGGATGTTGGAGTTTTTTCACGCAATATGTATCTATGGGAGTTCTGTGAAATTTGCGTAACTGGGTTCCTTCTCATTGTAGCCTTTCTCATTCTTCTGGCTATCTATAGACAACATAGGATTTATGAATAGCAAGGCAGAATACATACAATCCTCTTCTTTCAAATCTTCTTCGGAATCTAACGTCTCTGAAGTTCCAGGATCCAATACATGGGGAAGTCTGTGGAGCAAATGGTCTAATTTCATTACCATATACCAACCATGCAAAAGTTTCGGTTGTCGTTTTGTTGGTAGGTGGTGGGATTTTCCTGGATGCTTCTGTTGCTGTTGCTGTCAATGATTTGGATTGGGAGACCATAAGGCCTGGTTGTACCAGAATATTTTTTGATTTATTATCAACGGATAATCTAGTTCTCAGGTTTATTTCAAATTTTCCGATGACTAATCTGTGATGAGGTCAGGATGACTATCTCTTCGGTCACTTGATCCGGAGATATTTGCTGGCAGGTCCGAGGACATATGTTAGGTAGTATTTTAGGATTTATATAAGAATGAATTGATTAGGATGCCGTCCTTTATCAATTTAAAAGGAAATTTCCTCTTTCCAAGATCTTCCTCTGGGAATGGATGTGATTCCTTTTAGGGAAGTTGCGATCAGGTGTCCTTCAACACATCTGATTTGTCAGGAATATTTATCTTCATCGGGATTGAATCATAAAGTATAGTAGCACCTCTATTAGATTTATGATTTTTATCCTTCTGTGGCAGCCTTCTGTCACCTATCAACGGCCTCTGGTGAGTCCTGACTTATTAATGAAGCACGGGATTCTGAGATTTTGATCGACTGAGATTGCGGGCATTTAATTGCTCGATGCTGAAGGATCCCTGACCTGTCAGCCTATGTGGACTGCCTCCTGGGTATGGAATTTCATATATGGATATCGGGTTATATTTAATTAGGGTTGACGATCATGTGATGGAATGGTGAATGGCAACATGCTTCAGGGGAGCCATATCTTTTATTAATATTTCCATTAGATTTGGCTTTATGGTGGTTTCTGAAAATGTTTTCTGATCATATTGGGAGGTGAGTATTTCAAATTGGTGGAACAGTGGCGGAAATACTGTTACAGCTGTACCATTGACAGATTAATCTTTTGGCGCTCTTCTTACAAGCCTCGATGTCCTCACATGGTTTTAACGTCAAGGAAAATTTAATGTCCTCACCGACTCTAGCAAAGTTGTCATTTGATCAAGAGATAGAGGAATTTATCATCCAGGGTGCTCTGGAAAACAAAAATACAGTATCCAGTGATCCCCAGGTGGGCAGTAAGAGGAATTCACGCAGAAGACGTCGAAAGATTAAGAAGAATTATCACAAACAAAGGATGGAGATAAGTGAAATTTATCTGGATCATGAAGATATGCTTAAGAGGGTGGCAAGTTTACAGAAAAGAGCTTTTATAGGCCGCTGGATGTTTCCAGACAATAGGGAGATAGATACTGCAGTATGGATCAAACAACACTGGAGCCCCATCATTGGATATGCTCCAAAGGTCAGCTTATTAATCAATGGGTGGTTTTCCTTTCACTTTATGGACCAGTACGATGTATATAAAATCATTAACAGGATGTGGGTCAGAGGACGTAGTTATATGCAATTGATTCCATGGTATCTGGGCTTCAATCCCGTAATGGAAGCACTGCGTAGCAGGATTGTATGGGTTAAGCTGCTAGGTTTTCCTTTGGAGTTTTGGACCCTAAAAGCTTTGAAACAAATTGGAGATTCTATAAGTACAACTAAATATATTGATCCTAGCATCATTAGAGCAACTGACAAAAGAATTGCTTGGCTACTTGTGGAGGTCGAATTTGTGGGAGGTTTGCCTGGGGATGTAGACCTCCTATGGGGGAACAGACGTCATAGACAGCGTATTGATTTTTGGAGTATTCCCTTCAGATGTCTGATTTGCCACAAAACGGGACACCTTCGGGAACAATGCCCTTATCGCACTCATAAGGTGCGTTCAGCTGAAGCTGTCTACGAGGCTGATGGGACCAGGCTCAATTAGGCTACTGCAGGCTCTCCGGGCGGTGAAATTCCAGGTAATATATCACCCTCTCCTTCGGAGGATGACGCTTTTGTATCAGCTAATGAGCATGTTGATAGGCTTGTTCTGACTTTGGATGTATCCAATAGGAAGCTGTTTCATCTTTCCCCTAATGACCAAAATAGGACCCTTTCACTTGAAGTCTATAAATCTTCCTCGGCTGTTTTGTCTGGCCATCCCTTTGTGCACGTACCTCCTTTCAATTCTACTACCTTTAACTCTTCACAGGAGCTCTCTCCACCGGTCTCACATCATGAGAAAGCTACCAACCTTTCTTGTCCTTCTCGTAGTGGTCTCTTGGAACAGGATCCGCCATTTCATCAATCTGTGACCTATTCGGTTGGAGGTCCATCTGCTCCATCCTCTTCTACTGTGGCCCGTCCTTCCATGACGCAGGCCTTTTCTGATCCTTCTGATGCCGTCTCCCCACCTGAATCCCCTAGGAATTCTTCCGGGAGTGACATCGAGTCTCTTTTGCACAACCCTAATTTCGATCTTGCTGCACTGACAGTTTTCGATAGGCCCCCTCAGGATCCGAAATTCCACGAATCTCTTTCTAAGAAAGAAAATGTCACTATAAGGAAAAAGTCAAAGAGCACCAAGAATCTGGGCAAAGGGAAGTTCAAGTCCATCTCTCTGTTCACTGAAGGAGAGGAAAATCTCTCTGACATTCCAATATCGATGGGGGACGTAGATTGGGATGTCTCGTGGGCGCTTATAGCAAGCCACCCGGACATGGGTGCGCCATGAATAATATTTTATCACTGAATATTCGGGGTATAGGTGATGGCCCCAAATCGCATTGCCTACGTGAACTGATTTTTGACTGTAAGTGTAGTATTTTTTTGGGTCAGGAGACTTTGAGTCGACGGGAAAAAGCTATTAGGACCTTCCTAAGCTTCAAAGAAGGGTGGTATGCGGCGGCTATTGATTCTTGTGGACACTCTGGAGGATTAATTTCTATATGGGACCCAGGGTGGTTTAATTTCAAAGCTTTTAGTTTCTCTGGAGGGATTCTTCTCTCTGGTCATATGAGAGGGATGGTGGAATCTCTCAACATTATAAATATATATGCTCCATATGCCGGAAGACAATCATTTTGGACCAAGATGAGGGATTCTGGTATTCTGAGATTGCCAAATCTGATATTGATGGGGGACCTTAACATCACTTTACAGTTTGATGAAATATGGGGTAATGAGGCACGAGGGGATCCACTGTCAAATTTCTTAAATGACATGTTTTTCAACCTACAGATGATGGATATTAGACCCTGTCCGATGATGCCCACATGGAAAAATAAGAGGAGAGGGGGAAAATATATTGGAAAGCGTTTGGATAGGGCTCTGGTTAAAGATAATCTAATTGACAGATGGGGGACTCCCAGATCATCGGTATTGGTCTCGGATGTATCGGACCACATGCCCATATCTATATCATGGAATGCATGGCACATCATGAGGGGAATCCTTTTCAACTTTAATCGAGTTTGGCTCGACGATGATGATTATACCAATATGGTTAAAACAATTTGGAACGAGGATGTAGATTTTGACGACCTCCAACCTATAGACAACTTTCATCACAAACTTCAAAGATTAAAGGCTGCATCAAAAAAGTGGGAAATAAAGAAAAAATCTTCCCTCAAGGCTGAGCTTGTGGACATCAAACAGTAGATGGAGAATATATATAAAGGCTTTGTAAATAAGGCTCCGGTGGAGGCGACATATATTATCCTCCAACAGCTTGGGAAGAGAAAAAGAGAGATATTGGAGATTGAAGAGACTACTTGGAAACTCAAGAATCGGATTGATTGGCTGAAGGAGGGGGACCTCAACACAAAATTTTTTCATAAATATGCATCTGATAGAAGGAACAGAAATGCGATCTGAAGGATAAAAAGATCGGATGGCACTTTTTCCATTTCTGTTGAGGAGATAAAAAAAGAGGCATTCTCACATTTTTCAGACTTTTATCAAAAAGAACAGCCTGTTGAGCCGGAAAACAAAACATGGTTTTTGAATCATGTCCCAAAAGTATTTGATACGGCAGCTATCGAGATCCTCGAACAGGAAATCACGGGGAATGAAGTGCATAGGGTCCTGAAAACTTTTGCGCATGACAAATGCCCGGGGCCGGACGGGTGGCCTGCATAATTCTTTATTTACTTCTTTGATCTTATTGGTGAAGAGCTTACGAAGGTGACCGAAGTGATTAGGAAACGTGGGCATATGCCTGCAAACTTAAACTCTACCTTCATAGCACTCATTCCAAAGGTGGTGGATCCGCAATCTTTTGCTGATTTCAGACCGATTGCTTTATGCAACTTAATATATAAGATCACTTCTAAAATTATCTCTAATCGTATTAGATCCATCCTTTCTGAACACATCAGCCTGGAGCAATATGGTTTTCTACAAGGACGATCGATTCACGATGCGATTTCCATCGCTCAAGAAGTTTTACATTCTGCCCATGTTGGAAACAAGGAAGCTTTGATTATGAAGGTTGATTTTCACAAGGCATACGATTCGATTGACTGGTCATACATCCGGATTCTATTACTAAAGATTGGTTTGCCTCTCAGTATTATTCGATGGGTCATGTCATGTATATCTACTGTTAGATATGCTGTGCTGATTAATGGGGTACCCACGCTCTTCTTTCATGCTGCCAGAGGTCTCCGTCAGGGTTGCGCCCTCTCTCCTCTCATCTTCATCCTTGTTCTTGATGGATTTAGTAAGAGTTTACATTATGCGGAACAACTGGGTTATATAAAAGGCTTTTCCTTTTCCGATTCTACTTCAACCAATCATTCGCTCTTTGTTGACGATATGCTACTATTTGGATATCTCAATAGAAACCATTGGCTTCATATTCACTTGCTTTTGATTTGGTTTGAATCTGCCACTGGTTTAGGGATGAACAAAGGAAGGTCTTTTCTTTTATATGACAAAGGTGATAGGCAGGAGATTCATTATGTGGCTGATTTATTGGGGGTTCATTCTCAGCCCATTACAGAAGGATTCAAATATCTGGGATGCTTTTTAAAGCCCTGTGGTTACCAGTGCAAAGATTGGATGTGGCTAGTTGATTGTTTCAGATCTCGCATATACAGGTGGACCCATAAATGGTTATCTATGGGAGGTAGACTCATCCTTATCCAGGCTGTTTTATCACAATTGATGGTATATTGGGGTCACCTCTACTATTTGCCTGCTAAGATTGTGGAGCTGATAAACAGGATAATTTTCCAATTCTTGTGGGGGGGCACAAACATGGATAAAAAATATCACCTCTGTAAAATGGACATCATTTGTAGACCCATTGATCTTGATGGATGCAGAATTCTAGACACAAGAGTCTTCAACATCGCTCTATTAATCAAATCCTTTTGGCGCGCGATCAATGGAGATAATATATGGAGTGCCATCATAAGAGGTAAGTATATTAATGGTGATATTTTACATCAGTTGTTATGCAGGGAGATCATATGTCCACCCAATATTTTTTTCATATGGTGCAGTTTCAAAAATATTTTTACTTATATATGTGACCGGATGACTTGGGTTTTTGGCGATGGGGGAAAAATCCCAATGGCTTTCAAAAAAATTTCAGGTCTATCAAAAGTCTGTACTATTTCCCCTCGGCTATTACAATTCCTCTCTCAATGGGGGTATATGGTATTATCGTAGACCATTTCTGAATGGACATTAGGAGCGCCATCTTTCAAGAGTGCAACACTATTGGGGTTAACGGGGGAAGAAGCTTTGGAATGGGAGGATCTACTGATATCATTCAAATCTGCAGGTTTCTGTCATTCACTGGAAGGGGACAAAGTCATATGGTATGGACCATTGAAGTAGGATGCTATTATAGTTAGAGACACCTACAGACATATCATTATCGATGCATTTGGGGGTACCACTACCAAGATCTTCTATCGGTATTGGAAGCGTAGGATACCCACTAAGATCACCCTTTTTGGCTGGATTATTTGGAGGGGAAAAATTCTCACGTGGGATAATCTTTGTAAAAGGGGTTTTCAAGGACCAAACCGATGTGCTATATGCTGTATGGAGGCAGAATGCATTACACACCTATTTTTCACCTATTCTGTCATTAAAAATATGTGGAGGTTCTTTTCACCTCATATTATGGATCCTAATTGGACTGCTTCAGATTTTATTTTTGCTATAAAGGATTGGGACAGGCTAAAAGGTAAATACATGTCACTTCCTTTCTATTTCTGTTGGGAAGTTTGGATTGGGAGGAATAATCTCATCTTTGAAAATAATCCTTTTCTCCCACATATTATCATATCCAATATCATGAGTTGGGTTGTAGATTGGAGGGCTCCTCCCCAATTGGTGGTTGTTAAATCTTTCAGAAATAGGCCCATGAGATTCATCTCCCTGCTATTTACTTCAATGGAGCATCTGCGGCGGGTATCATGGGATGTGGAGTATGGGTTAAAATATCCCAATGAGAGAGGGTTCATATCTACTGGAATGGGGGTTCAGGAACCAATAATAAGGCGGAAATCATGGCACTTTGGGGTAGCCTTCTGGTGGCAACAAAGCTAGAATTACAGAATCCCAACCTCTATGGTGACTCAAAGGTGGTTATTGATTGGATTAACAGTAGATGTGATCTCACTATTCCAAATTTGCGGGGCTGGATGCAGAGGATTCTCTATTTATGGCAGAACTTAAATCAACCTCCTATAAGTCATATCTATAGAGAGAACAATACTGGGGCGGATGGTCTATCCAAAAAAGGTATCTCTGCAGAGTTTGGACAGATGTTTTTCTCTCGCTTCAAAGATGGGGATGTGATCTGGACTTCGACTCTTCCAATTCCATAACACTATTTTGTCAAGTACCGGTGCTCCTTATCTCTCCTTAAGCTCTTACTATCTTTTCTTATGTTATTTTCTTATATATAGTTTGGCTGTATCTTTCTTCTTTCAGCGCACTCTGCACTCATATTTTTTTTCATATGGTCACGGATCATTGTATGCGGGCCATAATCCTAATGGTTGTCGAATGTCCATTATTTCAAGCGAGCCTGCTGATTTCTCATCTTTCTTCACTCTATTGTACTGGATGGCACATGAGACAACCTTTTAGGCATGGTATTACCGTATATGTTCCTATCCACTTTTCTTCATCAGGCGAGGTGCCCTTCTTATCGCAGGCGAACCGGTTTTTCATTGACGGGATCTGTCTGGCTTTATTGGGATTTTGTATACGCATCATGCGAGCGGGGCCTGGAGCTTTTTCTGTGAAGATCATATATTACAGGCGAGCCTGTTGCACTTTGCCTCACTCCGCACAATGGACAAGTATTTTGGCTTTCCGACTTGGGTGCCGGTTATCTTTTGGGTTTTCTTTGGTGCTCGGGTGGGTGTATGTACATATGGGAAGCCTCTTCATATCCTGGTTACTGTTTTATTGGCTTGCTCCTCCCTATTTTCTTATCTTTGCATCCTATTAACTTCTCTGTGACTTTTTATGATGCTTCTGTTCTCATATGCATGTATTCTATTGAAAACAGGGATGCTCAGTACATATAGTTTGGGTATGGTATTTCCGCCCGTAATTTTGCTTGCCTTATACATCGAATATCCTATCATCAGGGTGTTTGTTTTGTATTTGGAAATCTGGTAATTCTTGCTGTATCCACAGCCGAGAATGTAATGTTGAATATGTAGTGTTATATTTTTCACCTAATATACAGCGTTTTTTTTCTTCTGAAAAAAAAAAAAAAATTAAAATTACAATTACAATCACGATGCATACAAGTACAATTACATTTTTAGAATTTCACAAATTTAAAAAATTAGAAATCTCACAATTTTAATAAAATTTAACCATGGCATGAATACATACAATTACAATTACAATTTTACAATTTCACAATACAATTATGTACAATACAATTATGTACAATTACAATTAAAATTTGACAAATATTTTACATAGAATTACAATTAAAATTTTACATACAATTAAAGTTAAAATTTCAATTACAATCACGACATAATATTTAATAAATATCGTGATTTAGTATTAGAAATAAGCATCACGATCATGATAACCATCGTACAAACATCATATTAGACTAAAATACACATTCAAATTCGCTAACATCATCTAATCATCGTGATCATGATCATCAAATAAAACACAAGCATTGCATAACATCATCACAAAACAAACATCACATCTCATGTCAAATAACTTCTATCACATACACATATATCTACAACCACATCAAATGAATATATCTAACATGGCCTAACAATATACACATCATGATGAACATGTAAATTAAGTGCATCAACATGAATATAAAATGCATGGACCATATATATATATATATATATATATATATATATATATATATATATATATATATATATATAACTGTATAATGTCAAAAATACAAAACTGTAATATAACTGCATATAAATGTCAAATATCTGGTGGTACATCAATACTAGTACTAGTCAAGGCCTGCTCAGTCGATGTTGTACCCTCATGCTCAGATAGATGGCATGCTTGCTGCAGAGGTGCCTGCTAATCAGTCGATGGTGTAACCTGCTTAGGAACTACCTGTTGATGACTCATCGATGGAGAAGTCTGCTCAGTGGATGGTGCGCCCTGCTCAGATGGACCTGCCTCTTAAGATGGAACCACTTGCTCAGGATCAGGTGCCTGCTCAAGACTAGGTGTATGCTGAGATGGTGCAAACTACTCAGACGATGCCTATTGATCAGGACTGGATGTTGGATTCTCATCATGATCTCCACCGTGAGGTGAAGGAGGTGGAGGTGGAGTACTAGAATTATGGTCACTATCCTCATGATCAGGATCATCAGATGAGGCGTTGGTATTTCATGAATCTCCATGGCGCCTACCCCTCCTAGCCCACACCAATGCTCTGGAAGATCCAATGATATGATGCATGAGGGTAAATATATTGCGGGGCATTTATATCCAAAGCGGTGTGAGCCTATGATCATCTTGAATATATTTGATCATAGCCGGGTGGACCCCTCATCAATTAGTAGTCGACAGAGTTGGTCGCCCAACGCCATCCTCAATCAGGTGTAAAACCTATGCCTCACCACCTCAGGTATCTGCACCTGATCATGATTAGGTCTGTCACCCTGATCCTCCGCCTCTGCCATCTCCTTATCAAAATCTACACTTGGATCATTCGGTGGGGGTGGGATCTCATTCCCAACGAATGTCCCAATATCTACAAAATATATAGTACACAACAACAATTAGACATTTTCATTAAAAAATTTAGTAAAATAAGTTAAAGAATGTGTTAGAACAAATTTGATAATTCTTATTAATTAATTAAGACAATAGAATGAAACTATATTAATTTAAACAAACCATTAATATTAGCTCTAGCATCTAGAAACTCATCCTATGTGAAGAGGATGTTATCACACCCTCGCCAATCCAAACCGGCATACAGGCATGGCACTAGAACGAAAGAGTGATCATCAAAATTGGATAGCAACTCCAGTGCATTATGATATATCTTGGCGGAAAAGTCATATTGGCCCCTCATGGACATCATCTGGCCCCACATATGCATCCATACATGCATTATTGTCCTATGAGGTTGCCGAACAAAAGAATGCCTCGTCTCCGGAAACCTCTCAAAAAATAAACAAAACAACTCTGAAGAAAAAGGAAAGGTCAACCTCCCAGATGCCTGATAACGACATCTATATAATGTGTGAGAATGACATCCATCTAATGTTGTACGTTTTTATCGTGCACCTCTCTCGGTGCACATGGAAATTGTTAGCACACTGCAAAACATAAAATGTTCTTTTCCTATGGTGCGTTGATGAAACTATTCACCTCAGGGTAAATAGTTAGGTCAACACACTACCAACAATAATACACGGTCAATGATGTGGTCCTGTAAATGACCGCACCATTGACCATGTACTACTATTGGGTAGGCAGTGCGCTAACCAAAATTTCTGCCCCAGAGTGGATCTATTGGTCAATGCACCACCCAAAAACATTACATGGTCAACGATGCAGTCGTGTAAATGACCACACTATTGACTATGTAATGATGTCAGGCAGGTTTTGCACTGACTTAAATATCTGCCCCGGGGCAAATATTTTAGTCAACCCCCCACCCTCCCGACACTAGTACATAGTCAACGGTGCGATTGTTTAAATGACTGAATTTCTATGTTAGTGTTAAAATTAAGCATGGTGCACATTTTTTCAGTACCATAACAGAACTCGGTGCGGTTTCTATTAGCAGTGTTCACGATGTGGCCTAAAAATTTACAAGCAGCACCGCGAACGGTGTGAGTTGAATAGCTCGAGCGCATCACGCATAATTTTTTCTTTTAACGGTTAATTTTAAGGTTTTTTAGAAATATAATCCACTAAATCGTTTAGTTATTCAGAAACAAGTAGAATAATTGTACATTTGTGTGTCCAGGAGCCATATTTGCTGAGGAATTAGAGAAAAAAATATTTTCCATCATTTTTGAGAATTCAAACTCCACAATGTGGGCAATGGATGACAACAATGTGTGCAATGGGTGCACCGATGGCAGGGCGCCTCACACAAGAGAAATTGACATCACTGCTGGAGAGGTCTCGAGCACTTAAGAAGTAACAATGACATTTTTATGGCTGGAAATTTTTTTATTTAACCCTGTTTCAATGAGCGAGTTTTTGAGATGCACCATGTGGTATTATCGATCGTGCACCGCATGTCGTTATGGTGCACTGGATTACTAAGACGCACCGGGCATGTTTATGCATAGAGCAGCAGTGCGCTATAGTACTTAGATGCACCAGGTGGGTTTGTACAAAGAAAACCATGTCTTGGTGTGCAAATTTTTAGTATGCATCAGTGTGTTGTGAGTAAAACATGGTGGTGTGGTTTATGATGAGAAACACATCGGACAAAAAACATCTGCAATTACCTCAACCCGCCAACCTCCTCTAGAGACCTCTGCTACAAATGAATATCTGGGCTATTTTTATAAGGGGTTCCTCAAAAACATCTGCTAGAGGGTTTATTCTTTGTAGTATCCCTATTTTTTAGGGATTCTTTTTCGCATTCTTTTAAAGTTTTTTTTTTTTTTGCTTATTTTATTTTCTATAAAAAATTTCCATGCACGTTGTTGGGAAAGATTGCGCAATTCTAGGAACTAGGAAAATTTCTAGCTCAGTGTGTTAGGTCCCTATAATTTATTAGATTGGCAAGACCAAATTGAACAAGGGTAACATCAAACCAAATTTGGAACCCTAGGACCTAGCCTTCCTGGACTCAGAGAGGGCTCTCTCTATATTTGTATAAAATATGTAAACTTGATTGATTTTAGGTTTTTGATTTTAGGCTAGTTATAATGAGTGAGAGAGGTTCAAAACATTGGGCTATGGGGTAAGTGAAAAGTCTTGAAAAGTACTACAATAGGTCAAGGGTGTTTCATAGGGCAAGTTAACAAAGCCAAATGGATCTAGGTAGCTTTTGTGAGTGGAATGAACATTAAGTTGTGAACATAGTAGGTTCAAAGGGCTATTAAGAATCCTTTAACAAATAATTTAAACAAGAAGGGCCTTTAAGATCACTATGCATAAAGAAATAACCAAATAGAGGGCATACCATAAACTTCTTTGATCAAATTTCACCAAGTAAACCCTAGGACAACAATCCAGCAAACCCTAGAGAGCAAGGAACTTGTAAATTCTCTAGTGATTTCACCTTCGGGCAAAGAAAACATTCAATATAACATATAGTAATGATCAAAGAGAAAGGAACTCCTAAATTCCTTAAAAAAACTATGAAATACCTTCAAAGCAACTATTTAAGATGGACTAAAGGATAGGGCAAACCATAAACTTCCTCATCCAAACCCTAATTAGAAATACTTCAAAGAAAAGACCTCAAAAACAATGTTTTAAGATATACCAAAGGACAGGGCTAACCATAAACTTCTTTGGCATTGGCTCCATTAAATCATTCTTAAGACAAACAAGCTGAGTGGAACTAGAGAGCAATTAAGAATTCTCTAATCTAACCTAGCAGTGGAAAACATTAGAACAATAGACGTACACAGCCTTAAGGTAACTCTAACAGTGTATCTTAGACTAAATTTTGTATTCTATTGCAAGAGAAAGATGTAGACTATGGAAAAATAAGAATACAAGTGTAAAATCAGAAAAACATCACCATTAACCATGTTCATGAATCCTGCAAATGTGCTTGTCTCATTGATATTCAGCCCAAAACCTTCACAATGCTCCAAAGCCAAAAACTCCTTACAACTGAAATTCTATGAAGTTTATCTAAAAAATAAACGAACATGAACACTGAGACCTCCATGCAGTATTTAACTTGAAAAGGAGGATCAAAACCCTCTCTAGGGTTTTAGAAGCCATTAATCACTCATAAATGTCATTTTTTTCAATGAGACCATGCAAGGCACAAGGCACAAATATCCTAACTTAATAAATGAAAAAATAAATTCTAACATAAATTCCCAACTAATTTTAGATATATTTGTCTATTAAGCCATCCAAATATCTTTTTCAGTAACTCCTTGTGTGTTTTGTTGACTTTCAGGCAACGACACAGTGCCAAGGTACAAGGTCGCAGTGCCAAAACTGGGAAAGGTGCTCTTTTTGCAACTAAGATTTGGAGCCCTTCCTGGTGTCCAAATGAGCTCCATGATAGCTCATTAGAAATATTGTCCTATATAGCTTCCAAATATGCCTTTAGATTACAATTTTGGCACCCATTTACCTAGTCAAAAACCCATTCTCACAAGACTTCTCAGGGTGCAGCGTCAGTGCTGCAAAAGAGGGCAGAAAGGTGATTTTTTGCCTGTTTTTGGCACTTTTGGAGGACCAATTTTTCTCCAAATGAGTTGAAATGTTTTGTGAGTGATGTACTTGACCTGATGAACATGAAAATGTTTAGTTTTCCTCCATTGGGTGCCCCAAAAAAGAGCACAACGCCAGTGGCGTTGTGCACTTGGCTCTTCTTTCAGTGTTTCAGACTGAATAATTTCAAGCTTTTATTTGTCTTTTGCCTCTTTTAGGGCTTGAATTTTTGCAAGGGCTCTTTTGAGGTTGTTCCTTTCAATCTTATTTCTTAAGGCATAATTCCTTTCCATCTTATTTTGCATGTCAAGGTCTCTCTTGGTCTTCTCCAACCGTCCTATAAGTGCACACTTTTCCTCTTTATCCAAGGCTCCCTATTATAGTCTATTTCCATGGCAAGCAACCCACTTGGAGTGAGTTGCTCTGCCAATGCTGTCTCATTCTCTATTTCTTTGGCTAAGTCTTTCTTCAAACCAATTTTCCTTGGCATCCTCCTAGGAATTTTTTCTTCCTCTTCTTCAATGTCATCATGAGTTTCCAAGACCTCATCTAGCTTAGCCTTGTATTTTCTAGCCTCTTTCCAAGCTCTGATAGCTCTGACCTCACAGATGGATTTCTCTACCTCTAACTACTGGTTTTCCACCTCAAATAATTTTATCAAATTCTTGGCCCTACCAATATTGGCTTTTAGATTCCTAATATGGGCATCTTTGCTCTTGAGTAGCATGCTTGTGATCCTCTAGTCATTCTCATCATCACTATCAAGGTGAATTAGCTGAAATTATTGTTTAGTCTCATGTTTTTCTTCCTCTTATTTATCAATGACCTTTTCCTTAACTTTTTCAAGCTGCTTGGTTGATGTAGAAGGCATGGCCCCTTGCCTCTTAAGGGCAGCAAACACATGCCTATTTCCCCTCTGGTAGGTAAAAGGAAAAGGCTAAATGTTAATCATCTCAGTGCCATCTGTCTCAATGCCATAATCATTTACATTGTTCTCTCCCTCTACTGACATGTTTAAAAATATGTTTTGAAACACTCTTGGGCTGATGTCAAATTGAGATGATGGAGGGCAATGGAATGTCAATCTTTTTGCAAGTGAAGGAACTGAGTGTTATGAATGGGATGGGTGGAGGGACAACTTAGGTGAATGAACAACCTACAAATAGTGAAATACTTTTGTATATCCCTAATTTTCTTTATAGGAAGATGAAGCAAGCACATAGACAGTGATTTCAAGTTTTGTAGCCTAGGGTTTCATTACCATTAACTAGGAATCCTCAAATAACTTGAAAATGTGGTTAGGGCATCCTATTACCATTTATTAGTGCCTTGGAGGACCTTGGAGGGAGCTTGAAATATATTTGGAGTGAGTTGAGTGGTTTCAGTGCTTAGAAATCCCTCCGAGGCTAAGGGCGCAGTGCCAAGGCTGAGCATGCAATGCCTATCCTAGGCGCGTGACGCCAAGAGAAAATCAGTTGTTGACGTCGGGTAAGAGTGCAGCGCCTTCCCGAGTGCGCAGTGCTCACTTCCAGGCATGTAGCGCCTTTGTAATTTGTATGGAGGAATTTTTCCAAGGATGCAGCGCCTGATCCCAGGCATGCAACGCCAAGATGAGTGCGCATCGCCAAGCAAACTTGTCCAATTTTGACTTGAAAACTCCCAAATTCTTCACTCCTGAATGCTATGATGATTTTGCAAGGCAACAATTATTTGTTTGAAGTGTTTAGATAGGATTTTATAGACTTGTAGATTTTAATTTATCTTTTATAACCCATTTCCTAATGTTTTAAGTCTTTTTCACTTTCTCAATATTGTTCTTTGACTTTTTTCTTGCAGGTGATTGAAAGCATTAACTTGGCTCTTCTTTTACTCCTTGAGGCATGACAAGTTAATTTTGACAACTTTTTTATGATTTCACACACCAACATTCTCAAACCTTCCTTGGTTTCCATTATGAAGTTCAACTCAACTTTTCACCTTTTCTCACTAACCTTTTTACACTGTTTGCATGCAGGTGACTGAAATGATGATTTTGACCTTTGCCTTTACTTATTGAGGCATGATTAGCTCATTTTGACACCTTTGGGGGTGATTACAGACAAAAACATATTAAAAAACCCCTTTTGTTTCCACCTTGGAGCTCAACATCATATTTTTCTCATTTAGACATGTTAAGCTTATTTTTTACAAGTTCGAGATCTGATCACACAGTGATATCTTCAAAATCCTCTTTGCTTCCATCATGGAGTTCAACTCATCATTTCACCTTCTCTGGCCACTTTCCCAAAACTCTAGGTGTCTGCACTTCTTTACAACAATCATCAATGTTGTTTTATAAGTTTTCTATAGCCCTTTCAAGTTCATTCATTTATGTCGAGTTCACCTCACCATTTTCCCTATCTCATCAATAGTCTCTGATAGACTTTCTTCATGTTTGGCCTTATATACATTCTCCATTTCATTTCTGCAATTGATGTTTTGGCACTCTATTGGACCATCAAGTGCATAAACCCTAATTACCTACAAGTACAAGTGTTTCCTCCTTTCCTTGCTGCAAGGTGTCTTCATTCAAGAGTAGACCACCTACGTTACCAGTACTTTCTGCTGATAGACCTTTCAACACCCCTGCAGAAATGTCAAAGTTTATCCATTTTACACATGTGTAGATTGTGAACTGAAGGGATAGTCTTCCTTGGAAAATTTTAGGTCTTCCTTGAATAACCATGTCTCAACATTAATCTACTACATCTAAACCAGATTCTAACAAAGAAAAACAATGTTTGAAACACCAATCATGACCTTACAACATGTGAAACCGTAATTGACTTAATGGGAGGGTTCTTTGACCTAACCTTGACTGAAAATTTTCTTGGAGGCTTCAAGTGAAAAACATAGTATTGTCAAAGGTGTTGTATTGAAGATCCAAAATCTAATGTACTTGACTTTTCTAAAGAGCCTATAGAGATAGTTTTGAGACCATCAAAGCTTAAGGAACCCGTGCAACATGGGAATGAGTTGGCTATAGGAAACCCTAGAGGGAAAGTGAAGTTTATCGATAGGGGAAAAAATAGGCCAATGAGGTTATATGCAAGAAAGGAGGTTGAAAATGAAAGGTATAAGCTTATGAGGAGTTTGTAGGAATGATAGGGTGACCATGAAATGGCAAACTGAAAGAATAGTGAAAAAGTTTCTATTAGGATAATGAAGGCAGTGAAATTTTTGAAACTCACAATATTCAAGGAATGTTGTTTTCAGAAATCTAGAACCATATATAGTCATCTACAAATAGTGAAAAATACTGATGACCAACAGTGTCTCCACTTAGGGAGGGAAGCTCCTTTTCAGGAGGTGTCCAGAACCTCAGAGTTCAGATCTCTAAGTTTTGAAGACCAATACCTTACTTGTACCTGGCAGATCCCTCTTTCTTCACTTGTTGATGTTCTTTTGAAGCTGTGATCTCAAGTCTGAAAAAAAACATGATTGCTTAAATATCACTTCTACGTACCCATCATACTTTGCCTAACATTTTTTTTCACTTGGGTGCATTTGGATTAGCAAACCCTTGACATCATTTTTTCTTTTGAAAGAAAAAAAACTATCTACTTCCACCCTTATCACTTCCAAGAGCTCAGATTAGGCTAATGTACTCTTTATTCTCTACCTACTTTACTTATCTATCAAGGTTAAGCAGTTTCACAGATCTTCATTCTCTAATATACTAACATGAAATTAGAAACATGACCAAACCAAGGTTAAGGAATCTGATTTGTCATGGGCTGTGGCATTTTGGAAAAGCTACACACAGATTTTTTTTTTGTACAAGTGAAACTAGAAACTTGAGGGCTAATAACTTGGAATTTGTTACTCATCCCTCTCTTTCTCTTTTGGTTCATATATGAGCATTGAAACCAAATTTATTTTCCTAATCTAATATATTGATAAGCCAATTTTACATGGTTTGGAAAATCTTCTTTCACTAACCTATCAATAAAAATTTAAAACATGTTCAATCACGACTAGGTTGTATGACTAAAAAAGACTTTATTTTCTTGAAAAGCAGTGGAATTTAGACTTGCCGTGGCATTTGTACTTTCACACTTTCAGACACATTCTTTTTTGGTATGTGTTTGTACCTCTTCTTTTAATTTGCCCTCTTTTTCTTCTTTTCTTTGTTTTTGTGTTTTTGTTTTTCTGATCTTTCATCAAGCAATGTTATGTATAATGAATGAAGCTTCAAACTAGGAATTTCTAACAAAAATACTGTTTGAGCATCTTGCCATTGACAAGACCTCCAAATAGATTTGTTCCATCTAGTTCTTGTAGGAAGAATGCATTATTACCTCTAACTGAATGGATGATGTAAGGACCCGTCCATAAATTTTCAAATTTTCCATGTTTTCTTTTGTCCTCTCTTCTTGAATCCCATTTTAGCACTTTTTCTCCAATCTAGAAATTATTTTCTTTGGTCCTTATGTCAAAGATCTTCTTGATTTTCTCTTGCGCTGCTTGTGTTCTATTGTAAACTTTTTCCCTTTATTGCTGCAAATGAATGGTTTGGTTCAACCTCCTTTGTATATCATTCTACTCTGATTGTACCTCTTGAAGGAGTTTCATCACCGGGACTCGCAAGGATTTTGGGAAAATCGCATCCATTCCATACACTAGTTGATAGGAAGACATGTTAATTGATTTTTTTCTTTTTAATCTCTCAGACCATGTTGCATGCACTAGTTTTCTATGCCATGACTTTTTGTTATCTTCCAACAACCTCTTGATTATGTTCACCAAAATTTTGTTAGAGGACTCAGCCAACCCATTACCATGAGGGTAAGAAGTTGTAGAATACCCTAGTATGATGTGATACTTGTAGCAAAATTCCACCATTCTCTTGGACTTGAATGTAGCAGCATTATTGGTGATGATTTTTCTTGGACATCCAAATATGGAAAAGATGTTGGTTTCAAGGAATTTGATGATGACTGAGTCAGTGGCACTCCTTGAAGGTATGGCTTCTATTCATTTGGTGAAATAGTCAGTGGCAGTGAGGATCCACTTGTGTTGGGCAGATGAGCCAGGGTGGATTTATCCAATGAAATTTAAACCCCATTGTTGAAAAGGAGTTTCAACACTGATAGGATGAAAAGGAAAAGGCAGTAGTTTTCTCTTCCCATCAAAGGTTTGGAATTTATGGCAAGTCGTTACTAGCTTGTGGATATCAGGGAAAAGGGTGGGCCAATAGAAACCAACTCTAAGGATTTTGTTGGAAGTGGTTTTCCAATAGATATGATCTCTACATTCTCCTTCATGAAACTCATGCATGATTATATCTGCATCATCATCAAGAAAACATTTAAGCAAGATACCAATAGAATGTTTCCAATACAAAGCTTTACCTAGAATGTAGAAATTTACAACCTTTAGTTTCAAGAATCTAGCTTTGTTTTGGACAAAGCAAGAGGAGAATTTAGATTAAAAAGCACATATAATATATCAACATACCAGAGTGAGTTCAAAAATTCTTCTTCAATGGGTGGAGTCACCAGTTCCTTTTGTTCATCCAAGGAATGTATCATGTTTATGTCTAGTGCTTGAAAGTTTTCTTTAGCCATGAGTTTGGCAAGTCCTTGTCCTTTGATCAGTTTAGTGGGCATGATTTATAGATCATATTCTAAGATGAAATCAATCCACTTATTCCTTTTACCATTAGGGTCTTGATTCAGTATGTCCTTGGCAACTGTATGTGGAACAAAAGCAATGACATGTGAATACAAGATGTAAAATCTGAAATCTTTTAAGGCTTTGATTAAGGAAAAGGCTTGTTTCTCTATAATGTTATATTTCAGAGGAGCATCTCTTAGTGCCTTGCTAAATAAATCTATGGGTTGTTCTTGTCCCATCATGTTCTTTTGTAGCAATACTGCAGCAATAGTGTGTTCTGATGCAAATGAGAAGATGAAGAAGTCCTTGGTAAAGTTAGGGCTGATTAGAACTGGTGTTTGGGTAAATTCTTGTTTTACTAGTTCAAAGGATTTTTTGGATTATGTTGTCCACTTGAATCCTATTTCTCTTTTCAGCATGTTTTTAATGTTTCTTAGGAGTTCCGCAAGGTTAGGTATGAACCTTATTAGGAATTTGATCTTTCCAATGAAAGATTGAATCTCTTTAATGTTCCTAGGGTGGCTGATCTGCAATATACCCTCAATCCCTTTTGGGTCTATCTTAATCCATTCTTCGGATATGATGTGGCCTAAGAGTTTTCCTTCTTGAAGACCAAACAGAGTTTTCTTAGGATTTAAAGATAGACCATACTTCCTACACTTTTCAAAGACCTTTCTTAGGTGAACTGGGTGTTCTTCATCAGTTTTAGAATAGACAGTGTTGTCATCAAGGTATATCACAATGAAGTAACCTATGTCTTCAGAAAAGGAATTGTCCATGGCTCTTTTAAAAGTATCCCCCACCTTCATTAACCGAAAATGAATTTTGACATACATGAAAGTGCCCCAAGGAGTAGTGAAAGCAGTTTTTTGCTGATCATCTGGGTGTACTAGCACCTTATTATACCCTGAAAAGATATCAAGCAATGATATTCTTTTAGAGCCTACTACCCTTTGTAGTATATGATCCATCTTAGGTAAAGGGTATTTTTCTTTCAGGGAGGCTTTTTTTAAGTTTCTAAAGTCTATGCATAGCCTAATCTTGCTTGTTTTATTTCTTACTAACACAAGGTTTGAAAACCATTCTAGGTACCTGAGTGGGACTATGATTCCAGCATCATACATCTTCTTTATTTCCTTCTCAACTAGAGGCACTAGGACAGGGTTCATCCTTCTCAATTTCTCCTTGAATCGTTTCTGGTTTTCCTTGAGAGAAATCTTATGTTGAATGATGTCTGTATCATAGGACTTCAAGCCCTCATAACCCCATGCAAACACATATTTAAATTATTTGAGAAGCTCAATATATTTCTGTTCTATGTGAGGTGGCAGAGTTTTGGAGAGCTTTATCATTTTGGGTTCTTCTACACTACCTATGTTTCATTCTTCTACATCAGTTTCAGTGGATTCCATTTTTTTCTTCCTAGCAACATCATTGAAATAAAACAGTTATTCTAAAGGGACGAGACCTTTTAGAAATAGATTATCTTTGCATTGCAATACCTCAAGGTCCTTTTGATCCAGATCCCTACAAAATTCTGCCTCATAAAGGTGTTCTAGAAAATTTATATCAGCAATAAGAAATGGCTCTGTTTTCTGTGTTTGTTCTTCATTAGGGCAGTCTTGTTCATGATCTAAGCTTGGTTTTGGCATTTTAAATTCATTCTTGGATTGCAGGAAGTCTTCAATATGTTTGTCCTCTTCAAACACTTGCCAATAATCTATGTTGTTAGGTACTGTAGGTCTTCTTTTGACTTTTACCATATATTATTCATTGGCATGAGGTACTTGGAAAGTGCTGGTAGCAAAGGCTAGTTCATTTGCAAGGCTGTTTTTAGCTCTTGGGATAGAGGTAAGTTCATATTTCTCAAATATCTTAATTTTCCTCATAATTAGCTCAGAATCCCCTAGAAAAGAAATCTTCTTAGCTCCTATGTTTTTCAACAACAAGTGTAATCCTAGGAGAAGAGCTTCATACTCTGAAATATTGTTTATAAATTGAAAATCCAGATTTTAGGAGTGGCCTTCATTGGTATTTTGTATCCAAACACCTGCTCTTGAACCAGATTTGCCACAAGAGCCATCAAAGCTCATGTTCCAAAGTGTTTCAAGTTCAGATTCGCCACTATGTTGTTGTTCATGGCTGCAAGGGTTTTGGATTTCATGTTCTTCATTTTGTGTTTGGTTTGATTGTTTTGATAGGCCTACCTCTTTCCCCTTTTCATTTACTTGTTCATTAATGTCATATTCATTGTACAAGATAAACGTGTCAAAGTCTGAATGGATAGAATAGAGAGGGGTGTTGTTTGGCCTATCTTGGTTGCTTACCATATATTTCATGTGAGATTCTCTCTATAGTATTCTTGTTTGGTTAAAGATTGGAATGGTAGCATATGTCATGTCCATTTGGAGGTTTCCTTGTTGTTTGGCTCCCCGTGATCTAGATAAAAGCATGACATACTTCGGGGGAATTTCAGCTGGTATAATGTCCATGACTAGGATCTTAGCTGGTATTTGTGCCAGATTGACACACAAATATTTGATTAGACCTAGGAATTTAACTCTACTTGAATCAAAAGAGTATAAGTATTTTCAAGGTTTGGTTATTTCGAGGCCTAATCCCTCTATCACTACCTTTTGCATGAGGTTATGTGAGGCACCAGAGTCTAGCATAGCATTGTGTAGGATTTTTTCATGAATTTTCAAACAGACATAGAATGGATGTACAACTCATTCTTGATAATTTTCCCTCTACCTCAAGTCCAAACAAAAACTCTTGCTTGTCATCAGTTAGATTCAGAGTGTCGGTATCATTTCCTATGTTTAAAGCTTTCAAAACTTGAGACAGATATACATCTTGAGTTACTAGTTCAGTAAGAGGTATGGCTATTTTGATCTTGGAAATTTCACCCTCAATACTAAATGGTGTTTGTGTTCTTGGTATATTTACATCCTTTTTATCATACATGGTGTTTTCAGCAACTTTGGTTTGCTGATTTTTATTATGAATGTCAGGTAAAGAAGTTTTTTCAGGGCCACTAGTTGATGTACTAAGGCAACTTTGGTTACCATTTGGTTGGCTGGTTTTTTCTTTGCTTTGATTAGGATTCTTAGCCATTATGTTGGTGTTTTATTCAGTATTTTTAAGAATTTTTTAAGGTGCCTTTTTAGCAGAAATTTCTGGTTTGTTCTTCCTAGGGGTGTCCTGAGTTTTCGTACATTGGAGGTCATACTTCCTATGAACCTCCATGATAGA
Organism: Pinus albicaulis; assembly: GCA_034641835.2. Taxonomy (NCBI): domain Eukaryota; kingdom Viridiplantae; phylum Streptophyta; class Pinopsida; order Pinales; family Pinaceae; genus Pinus; species Pinus albicaulis. The sequence goes on along the minus strand of CM076575.1, from coordinate 1,572,971,205 downwards.
ATTTTTAAATCCTAGCTTGTACTCTTCATAATCCTCATATGTTCTTTCAGTTTGGTTTGAGGAAAATAGACCTTGTTCCTCTTCTGTGAGAAAAACATCATCCTCATTATTGGATTCTATTAGATTGACATGATTTTATTCTGGCTCCTCAGTTTCTCTTTCTTCTTCATCTACATAGTTTTCTTGGAAAGGAGGTTTGATTCGCTGGTCATTGTCTCTTTGTTTGATTTGAGGAGGGTCTCTTCTTAATTTTTGGTTTCTATTTATGTTTTGAGGATTTTCTTGGTTTTCCCTAGGGGGTGCTCTTTCATTCAAGTTGATTCTCTCCGTCATCCTCTCCATTATCCTAACTAGGGTATCAATTTTAGCATCATATGTGTAGACTGTATTTTCATCTTTGTATGTAATCTTTTTCTCTAGTCTTAATCTAGCCCTTTTAGCAATTAGGTTGGATTCTACACTTACTGCTCCTCTTTGCATGTCTTCTAAGCTTAGGGGATCTCTTTCTCTTAATTGATAACACATGTTTGGATTAAATCCATCCAGAAATTTCACTAAGGCTAGGCCTTGTGGGGGTTTCATGTGGGGAGGGAGTGCATTGTATACACTATTGAACCTAGTGTAATAGTCTTGGACACTTCCCCCAACATTCCTCTTAAGGTTATCATACTCTGATGGGATCTAAAGAGGATTTTTCTTAGTCTCCCACTTGTTTATGAATGTTTGGTAAAGGGAAGGGAGGTCATTAATTCTGTTAGGGGTTAAGTTTTTGAACCACTTCTTTTCCTCACCTCCTAAAATTTGGGCAAACATTCTCATTTTTATGGTCTCCTCTTCTATATATTGGTAGTTAAAAGAATAATTCATCCTATTTACATGTTGTTGGGTAGTGGTAGAATCAGCTCCAGTAAAGTGAGGGATTTTAGATTGGTAGTCTTGTGGCATAGGCAGTAAAGGTTGTGGTAGTACCCGAGGGGCATACCATGTTCCCATGATAGGAGGTAGTGGAATCCAAGGATGATATACAAGAGGAGGGTTTATGAGTGGAGGTGGAGGATGAAGTGGAGTGGTTTGCACAATGGATGTATGAATAGAGGTGGCAGATGTACTTGGACCAGCAAGTTGAGATTAAGAATATTTGGATCGAAAGGAGTCAAAGTGTTGGAGAAGCTGAAAATCAAGAGGAGTGGAAGGGGAGGCTTCTCTACTAGGACTCTGCTAAAATTATATAGGCTCAAGGTCTGTCTAGTCTATCCCACTTTGAGACTTAGTTCTGAATAGGTTTCTTCTATGGTGTAAGTCAAATTGGGTATCTTACAAGGTTGTGAGGTTTTCAAGGACAGAACTTGCTTTGTGAACAGGTTTAACAATAGTTGAGTCTTCAGTCCTAGAATTTTTCTAGAAGCTTCTTTGTAGGTCATCAAATATGGTAGGATGGTTTGGGTCAAGGTGAGATCTGGTGATGATTCTTTGTGAAGCCAGATTCAGACCCAAAATATCGAGAGGCTAAAATTTTATGAGAGTTTTGAGAAAAAAACCTATCTATAAGGTACTAAGTTCACACAGTATGTAACTGGGCTTTACACTATTATGGCTGATTGATATATTCCTAGGGGAGTCTGTTAAAAATAGTGGGGTCAATAGGGCTACTGAAGACTAGTGGAGTCACAAGGTGGATGATGCTTATTGTTTTGAGGATTTGCTTGTTGTCCACCATCAAAAACTAAATACCAATCTAAAGATGGTTTTGGGTTTTCTGAGTTCTTTATGTAACACTAAGCTTTTCAATGAGTGTTCTCTAGTATGGTCACCATGGTGCTAGTATGAGGAATCAACCAGATATCACTCTTGGATAACACTTGATTTATCTAAGTTTTGACAGGGGATTTGTGAGTTCTTAAGGAATGTCTAAGCTTGTTACTTACTCGGATCCCCAGTGGATTCGCCATTATGTTAGGTCCCTGTAATTTGTCAGATTGGCAAGACCAAATTGAACAAGGGTAACATCAAACCAACTTTTGAGCCCTAGGACCTAGCCTTCCTAGACACAGAGAGGGCTCTCTATATATTTGTATACAATATGTAAACTTGATTGATTTTAGGGTTTTGATTTTAGGCTAGTTATAATGATAGCTTTTGTTTTTTTTTTTTGGTTGGTTGGGTTGGTGGTCAAGAAGAACAGATAGAGTGAGAGAGATTCAAACCATTGGGCTATGGGGTCAGTGAAAGGTCTTGAAAAGTAATATAATAGGTCAAGGGTGTTTCATAGGGCAAGTTAACAAATCCAAATGGATCTAAGTAGCTTATGTGAGTGGAATGAACATTAAGTTGTGAACATAGTAGGTTCAAAGGGAAATTAAGAATCCTTTAACAAATACTTTAAATAATAAGGGCCTTTAAGATCACTATGCATAAAGAAATAGCCAAAGACAGGGCATACCATAAACTTATTTGATCAAATTTCACCAAGTAAACCCTAATACAACAATCCAACAAACTCTAAAGAGAAAGGAACTTGTAAATTCTCTAGTGGTTTCACCTTCAGGCAAAGAAAACATTCAAGAAATCATATAGTAATGATCAAAGAGCAGGGAAGTCATAAATTCCTTAATAAAAATATGAAATACCTTCAAAGAAACTATTTAATATGGACTAAAGTATAGGGAAAACCATAAAATTCCTTAGCCAAATAGTAATTAGCAATACTTCAAAGAAAATGCCTCAAAAACAATGTTTTAAGTTATACCAAAGGACAAGGCTAACCATAAAATTCTTCGGCATTGGATCCATTAAATCATTATTAAGAAAAGAAAGCTAAGTGGAACCAGAGAGAAATTAAGAATTCTCTATTCTGACCTGGCAGAGGAAAAAATTAGAAAAATAGAAGCAGACAGACTTAAGGTGCCTTTAACATCATATCTTAGGCTATTTTTTCTATTCTATTGCAAGAGAAAGATGCCAATATGGAAACATAAGAAGACAACTGTAAAATCAGAAAAAAATCACCATTAACCATGTTCATGAATCCTGCAAATGTGCTTGTCTCATTGATATTCAGTCCAAAACCTTCAGAGTGCTCCAAAGCCAAAAACTCCTTACAACTCAAAGTCTATGAAGTTTATCTCAACAATCAACCAACATGAATAATGAGACCTCCATGCAGTATTTAACTTTCAAAGGAGGATCAAAACCCTATCTAGGGTTTTAGAAGCCATTAATTACTCATAAATGTCATTTTGTCTTATGAGACCATGCAAGGCCTAAGGCACAAATATCCTAACTTAATAAATGCAAAAATAAATTCTAACATAACTTCCTAACTAATTTTAGAGATATTTTCCTATTAAGCCATAAAAATATACTTTTAATTAACTCCTTATGTGTTTTTTTGACTTTCAGGCAAGGGTGCAGTGCCAAGATACAAGGGCGCAGTGCCAAAACTAGGAAAATTTCTCTTTTTGTAGCTGAGATTTGGAGGCCTTCCTAGTGTGAAAATGAGCTCCATGATAGCTCATTTCAAAATATGCCTTTAGTTTCCAATTTGGTGCCCATTTTCTTAGTAAAAAACCCATTCTCCCAAGACTATTCAGGGCGCAACGCCAATGCTGAAAAGAGGGTAGAAAGGTGTTTTTTTGCTTGTTTTTGGCACTTTGGAGGACCATTTTTGCTCCAAATGAGTTGAAATTTTTTGTGAGTGATGTCCTTGACCTGATGAACATGAAAATGTAAATTTTAATTCCATTAGGTGCCCTAAAAAGGGGCACAGTGCAAGTGGCGCTGCGCACCTGGCCCTTCTTTCTGCAAACAGAACAGTCAAAATTTCAAAAACTCAAAAAGATGCCAAAATTTGGATTTGTCTTGCTGATCATGTCTGGGATGCTGGCAGGGATGAATCAAGAATAATTTCAAGCTTTTCTTTGTCTTTTGCCTCTTTTAGGGCTTGAATTTTTGCAAGGGCTCTTTTGAGGTTGGGCCTTGCAATCTTGTTTCTTAAGGCATAATGACTTGCCATCTTCTTTTGCATGTGAATGTATCTCTTGGTCTTCTCCATCTAATCATCTAAGTGAAAATTTGCCAACTCTAGCCAAGGTTCCCTATCATAGTCAAATTCCATGGAAAGCAGCTCACTTGGAGTGAGCTGCTCTGCCTCCGTTGTCTCTTGCTCTCTTTCTTTAGCTGAGGCTTTATTCAAACCAATTGTCCTTGGCCTCCTCCTAGGAAGTTGTTCTTCATCTTCTTCAATGTCATCATGAGTGTCCAAGACTTCATCTAGCTTAGCCTTGGATTTTATAGCCTCTTTTTGAGCTCTGATAGCTCTAACCTCATAGATGGCTTTCTCTACATCTAACTGCTAGTTTTCCACCTCAAAGAAGTTGATAACATTCTTGGCCCTACCAATATTGGCTTGTAGATCCATGATTTGGGAATCTTTACGCTTGAGAAACATGTTTTTTATCCTTTGCTCAGTATCATCATCACTGTCAAGGTCAATTAGCTGAAATTATTATTCAGTCTCCTGTTTGTGTTCCTCTTCTTCATCAATGACCTTTTCCTTACCTTTATCAAGATGTTTGGTTGATGTAGAAGGCATGGCCCCTTCCATCTTAAGGGCAACAAACACATGCCCATCTCCCCTCTGGTAGGTCAAAGGAAAAAGTTCAATGCTACTCATTTGAGAGCCATATGTCTCACTGCCGTCATCACTGCCATTTTTCTCTCCCTCTGCTAACATGTTTAAGACTCTGTTTTGAAACACTCTTAGGCTGATGTCAAATTGAGATGAAGGAGGGCAATGGAATGTCAATCTTTTTACAAGTGAAGGGACTGAGTGTTATGAATGGGATGGGTGTAGGGAAATATTAGGTGAATGGAAAACCTCCAAACAATATAATCCCTCTGTCTATCCCTGATTTTCTTTATAGGAAGATGAAGAAATCATAGAGAGAGTGATTTCAATATTTGTAGCCTAGGGTTTCTTCTTAGGGTTTCATTACCATTAACTAAGATTCATCAAATAGCTTGAAAATGTGGTTAGGGCATCCACTTACCATTTGTCAGTGTCGTGGAGGACCTTGGAGAAATCTTGAAAGAGACTTGGAATGAGTTGAGTGGTTCTAGTGCTTAGAAAGCCCTCCTAGCCAAGAGCACAGTGCCGAGGCTAAGGGCGCAGCGCTAAGGCTGAGCGCGCAACGACAAGAGAAAATATGTTGAGGATGTCGGATAAGAGTGCAATGCCTTCCCCAGCACGTAGCGCTCCCTTCTAGGTGCGCAACGCCTTTGTAATTTGTTTGGAGGATTTTTTCCAAGGGCGTAGCACCCAATCCCAGGCGCGCAACACTAGGCAAACATGTCCAATTTTGACTTGAAAACTCCCAAATTCTTCACTCATGAATGCTCTAATCATTTTGCAAAGAAAAAATGATTTGTTTGAAGTGTTTAGATGGGCTTTTATAGACTTGTAGATTTTAATTTATCTTTGATAACCCATTTCCTAATGTTTTAATTCTTTTTCACTTTCTCACTATTGTTCTTTGAATTTTTTCTTGCAAGTGACTGAAAACATTAACTTGGCTCTGATTTTACTCCTTGAGGCATCAAAAGTTAATTTTGACAACTTTGTGATGATTTCACATACCAACATTCTCAAACCTTCTGTGGTTTCCATTATGAATTTCAACTCAACTTTTCACCTTTTCTCACTAACCTTTTTACACTGTTTGCATGTAGCTAACTGAAATGATGATTTTGACGTTTCCCTTTGCTTATAGAGGCATGACTAGATCATTTTGACACCTTTGGGGGTGATTAAACAAAACAAAATCTTAAAAAACCACTTTTTTTCCCACCTTGGAGCTCAACATCATCTTTTGCTCATTTGGACATGGCAAGCTTATTTTTTACAAGTTTGGGATCTGATCACACAATGATATCTTCAAAATCCTGTTTTCTTCCATCATGGAGTTCAACTCATTATTTCACCTTCTCTGGCCACTTTCGCAAAATACTAGGTGTCTGGACTGCTTTAAAATAATCATCAGTGTTGTCTTCTAAGTTCTGTATAGCCCTTTCAAGTTCATTCATTTATGTCGAGTTCACCTCACCCTTTTCCCTATCTCATCAATAGTTTCTGATAAAATTTCTTCATCTTTGGCCTTGTGTTCCTTCTCCATGTCATTTCTGCAATTGATCACTGTTTTGGCACTTTAGTGGACCATCAAGTGCATAAACCTTAATTACCTACAAGAACAAGTATTTCCTCCTTTACTTGCTACAAGTTGTCTTCATTCAGGAGTAGACCACCTACTTTACCAATACTTTCTGCTGATAGACCTTTCAACACCCCTGCAGAAGTGTCAAATTTTATCCATTTTCCTCATGTGTAGACTCTGAACTGAAGGGATAGTCTTCCTTGGAAAATTTTAGGTCTTCCTTGAATAACCATGTCTCAACATTCTATTACATATGAGCTAGGTTATAACAAAGAAAAACAGTGTTTGAAACACCAATGATGACATTAGAACATGTGAAACCCTAATTGACCTAGTGGGAGGGTTCTTTGACCTAACCTTGACTTAAAATTGGCTTGGAGGCTTCGAGTGAAAAACAGAGTATTGTCAAACGTGTTGTATTGAATATCAAAAATCCAATGTACTTGATTTATCTAAAGAGCCTACAGAGATAGTTTTGAGACCATCAATGCTTGAGGAACCTGGGGAACATGGGAATAAGTTGGATATAGGAAACATTATAGGGAAAGTGGAGTTTATGGACAGGGAAAAAAAATAGGCCAATGAGGTTATATGCAATAAAGGAGGGTGAAAATTAAAGGTATAAGCTTATGAGGAGTTTGTAGGAATGATAGGGTGACCATGAAATGGAAAACTGATAGAATAGTGAAAAAGTTTATATTAGGATAATGAAGGCAGCGAGATTTCTAAAACTCACAATATTCAAGGAATGTTGTTTTTAGAAATTTAAAACCATCTATAGTCATCTACACATAGTGAAAAATACTGATGACTAACATAGTGCACTATGTAGTTTCTGACCTCAAAGAGGGATTGTGCAGATTTTGGGCTCACTGCAGGGCTTCCTTCCATTTTTGTGAAATTTAAGACCTCAAGGCTAAATTCTAGTCTGAACTATGTAATTCCAATAATAAAGGTCTATTTCCCTCAGGGATTGCACAGTTTCTGTAGGCAGTCCTAAAACTAATGTTCAACTAAGTCAAGGGGTGTAATATTCCCAAATCGGGAAGCAACAATATTTGAACAAAATAATGGAAAGAGAAGTGAATAAATCAATACAACATTACATGAGACAAATGTATAGCCATCTTATTAAACATATCAGCAAATAATAGTCACAAGATCTTGAGGATCAAGTTACTCAAGCAATACAAAACAAGCCTCCTCTAAGAAAATATGTCAATACATGTAAAAATACTGCCATACAAATTACATGAGGCATGAAAACACAGTTTTAGGGCACAAATACTACATAAATGATATATCAATATATATATACTATTATATATCTCAAAAAATGCTGGGAACAGAGATCTAAGCTCCCGAGCACACTTCCAAGATAACCTGGAAAGGGTTTCCTAAAATACACAAAATGTAGAAAATACAAATATAGCCCTAGGGCTGAATAATATCTGCAAGTAGATAGATGATAGCATGTTACTGATACGATCTAGAAATGTATGAAAAATCCTCCTATAGATTCTCTAAATGAGACGTTGATCCCCTCACAGAAAATCTATCTCCTCCAACTAGGGCTCCAAGCCCTTCACTGCAACTACACACTGAAATAACATAGTTTCTTTTGAAAAATACGTTGTAACTAATATCAGTACCTTAGCTTGATGCTAGATGATGAAATAAAGCTCAGGAGTTCTCTTTTCTAGTCTCCCAATGGAAGGAAACTTTTCTTCAACTAAAATCAAGCAAGGAACTGACCCAAATCAACTCTCCACTGTTGCGCCCTGCAACACAACACAATACTCTGCAGAAATTACGCTGTACAAAAAATATGTAGCTTGGCCTAATGCTGGATAGTGGGCAAGGTAGTGCAATACTCTTCCAAGAGGCCTCTCAAGGAAAGAGGTGGGATTCCTGCTTGGGAACACCCTGTGCGAAACAACACTGTAATCTTAGCTAAATAGCTGAAGAGAGAAACAAGTATAAACAGACCATATGAAAATAATAATCTAAAACACACTCTCATATGGTTGCCATCCTCTTCCATAAATAAGTGATGAGCTTCCATACCCTTGGACCCACTCAATTAGGTCACTACCTCCATGCAATAAATCTCCCTCGAAAGTTGCGTTGTCCCACCATGAATGGCACTCCTCCATAACAACGTTGATTGATTTGGTCAAATTTGACCCATTCTTCAAGCTCCAGCCCCTTTTCACACTTAAGGGTCTTTAATCCAGCTTTTAGATGACCTCCATTCACACTAGGAGTGTCTTTTATTCCTACTAAGTAGATTTATGGGTATCCATATCCTCTTATTCCTCTATCTAAGAGAAAAATAAAAATTTAATATTCCAATTATCTGTGTGCTAATTTAGGAATATTACAGTCCTCCCCTCCCAAATATTGCTTGTCCTCAAAAATCTGCAACGATAGAACTAAAGATCCTCTCCTCCTCCTCCTATAGAATCCTCATATGACAAGTTCCTCCAAAGAACATGATTCTCTCTCATCAATATGTCCTCAAGCTGCTCCTCCCAAGTGTATAAGTATGTTTTTGGTGAAAATTACGAATGGCTCTCATCATGAACAAGTGGGATATCCATGGAAGAAACTATATGTGGTCTAGAGGCCTTCTTGATGCATGGAATCTAAAATATATTGGGAACCATCATTCCCATGTGAAGCTCCCATCCCCAAGATATCATCCATATAAAATGAGTCACCCTCCAACATGGCAACTCATGAAAGATCTCCTCCACCTTAGGCTCCTACAAAGTAGGTGGGATGCATAGCTGAACATGATGGATCAAATTGTCCATCCCACGCTGTCTATCTCTCCACTTATGATAAGTGTAGAGCTACTACTGAATTTGGGCTGCAATAATGTTTCCTCCATGAAGAAAAAAGGCAATTGGAGCCACAAAGACCCACTCTTTTGTTCTTGTTCAAATCATCCGATATAAAATGAACATGACATTATAATCATATGAAACCCAAATAAGAGAGGTAATAAATGTTTTACATAGGACTGTAAGATACCAACATTGTCCCGGGTACTCACAGTGCAGTTTTGATAGCTGTTGTTTCAGAACATAATAGGGCAAGTTGTCTCCAAACAATTTGCTAGTTGTGCATGTCATCTCATATAATAGTATATAGTAAATGGCATTGTATATCAACTAAGCATACAAGAAATAGTACAAAAATTTCCCAAAGCCATACAAGAGATGGCTATCTCCATCATAGATGTTTGTCCCAAAATGACCATGAAGCGCAAACAGAGGCTTATCCTCTTATGGAGCAATGCACTGTATAGATATGGTAAGAGAATGCAAATAATTTCTTAGATAATCAATAAGTGAAAAAACACAATTCTTACCATGTACTGAGAGTAGGTTTATAATAAGATCCATGAATGAGCCCTCCATAGTGGTATGACATATCTCCATGAAAAGGGATGAACTATGTGCTGCATGAAAAACCTTCTCCCTATCCTTGGAGATCCAAGTCAAGAAGATCATATCATGGTAATAGATGTCTCCATCAACTACTCTATCACTCTCATCTCCTACTTGTCCATCAAGTGCATCATATGTGAAGTGATCCTGGGAATACTCCATCAACAAACCCAAGCTCCCAAGTGACATCGTTGTTGGCCTTTGTAATAAGTCTCCTGTCATCTCATAGCTCCATCCTTTGACATGCCAAATGTCAAAGTCATCTACCATAATGCTGCTATGTATGGGAGATTCCTTCCAAAGTGGAAGTACCTCCTAGTCCTCCAAGGCTAAGGAGTAGCCCCTTTGCACCATGATAGTGCCATCACCTACTCCTAAAACATTATGCAAAGTATGGGAGAAAATCAACCCATACTCTCCCAAGAGTTTCCAAAGAAACAACAACTCTTGTTGCCTTCCCATACCATCATCATACAAGTCATGGAGTAACATCAGGATGATTGACTTGTAGAATGCCCCATACAACCAAATCTTCTGCTGCCATAACATATGGGTGACATGCAATGCCTCCAACCATAACATACATTTTGATAAGGGATATGTCACATGATGGAAAAACTCTTTCAAGACTAGCCAACGCAGCCTTTCATCCTACTGCCATGTGTCATAGATCTACAAGTGGATTTCCAGCCTCTTGATCATCAACATCACCCATCCAAACAATGGTGAGTGTCTATCATCATGCTCAAAATTGGCATCCCTCCAATGAATAATACCATCCTCCCAAATCATATTTATACCTTTTCATTTCATGGGATGTTGAAATGCAATCTCCTGGAGACCTCCAAATGAATACCACTCATCAATGACCATGTTGAATCCATAAGGATCCAAATATGCTGAAGGAAAAATATTCTCATTGAGCTGTGAAATGCTCATCAAGAAAGATCCATAACATCAATGAAAGATAATATGTATCTCATCAATCATCTGCCTATCCACTGCTACACAAGTGTGTTGGTCATCAGAATGTCTCAATATCAGTTGGGCCCCCAACTCATCACTGCTGCTCATTGACAGAACTGTTGATCTCCATTATGGTGCATCTGTTGTCTCAAGATCATGCTCTTTGCTGAACACATGGTTCTGCATTACATTGTTTAGGAAAATACTCATCATATCCTCCAAAAATCTACACTCCAACCCCAAGAGTTGTGTTCAGCTCAACAATGAATAACCAGTATGACTGTATATCTCCTCAAAAAAATTAAAAGGGTCCTCGGCATAGTGATATTCTGCTGCTCCAAATCAACAATGTGCTTTGACCCTAGGTCATGCATTTACCCTGATAGCATGTTTCCACAACCCTCCATATGATGTGCTGAAATAATAGGAAATGGAAATATGTGCATACCTTGGTAAATATTGGGAACATCTTGTACTGCTACAGGGGTTCCTTCCTCTAGTGTGATGGCTTCCCCAACTACTGATAATGATGGTTGCTCCTCTATCGCTAAATTAGCACTGGTACAAGTCTCCTCCTCCTCATGCATCTCCAGAATACTGCATGGGACTCTAAATGTCAAGAGATCAAGAACACTTTGCAAAGGTGCAAGGGTTCTTTCTCCTGATGCAAGTGCTCCTACAACAAATGGTGGTGAAGGCCTCTTCTCCCCTACTTTATTATTGTCAAAATTCTTGATCAACCTTTGAGTAAAATCTGCATATGCAGTTACTCTTGCATGACTCAAATGGATGAACCACCAAATGTTTGCTTCACCCTCAAGGTGCAGTGCTGCAATCTCAACAACTTCTCTCTCTACTACTAGATGCAGCAGGAAAAATTCATACAACATTCCCCAAGCTCTTATTGTACATGTGGATGACCCATCAAATGTAGGAAATAGAAATCTATTGCAACAAGGTCTCCTTTCTTCTTTGAGATGAATGAACTGTGGGAGAGTTAGATTCTCCTTAAAAGCATTGGTTTGAGATTTGTATTCTGCAAGATACTCACTTAGAATCTCATGATATAAGTGTCCTCCATCTCCATGCCTCTTGTCTTCTTATTCAATAGAAAAGGGCATATTATGTTTCTTTGGAGCTCTATGAAATACCAGATCTTTCTTTTGTTGATAGGAAGTACATGGACCTTCCTCATCTTGAAACCAAATTGTGGTTTCTTTGATTTTCTCCATTCTTCTTTGCTTGACCTCCTTGGTGAGGTCCCTCTTAGATTTGAAAAGAGATGAGATAAAACTCATTCCTTCCATCATTCTGATCTCTTTATCCTTCTTCTTATTCTCTTGATAGCATAATGGCTGAGATCCACAGGCTGAGCCAATATTATGCTTTGATACCACTATAATATTCCAAAATGGGGAAGCAACAATATTTGAACACAATAATGGCAAGAGTAGTGAATAAATCAATACACCATTACATGAGACAAACATACAACCATCTTATTAAACATATAAGAAAATAATATGCACAATATCTTGAGGATCAAGTTACTAAAGAAATACAAAACAAGCCTCCTCTAAGAAAATATGTCAATACATGTAAAAATACTGCCATACAAGTGCCATGAGCCATGAAAGCATATTTTTAGGGCATAAATGCTATAGAAATGATATATAAATATAAATATGTTTTTATATAGCTCAAGAAATTCCAGGAACAAAGATCTATCTCCCAATCACACTCCCAAGATAACCCGGAAACGGTATCCTAAAATACACAAAATGTAGAAAATACAAATATGACCCTAGGGATGAATAATCTATGCAAATGGATAGATGATAGGAGATTTTTGATATTATCTGGAATTGTATGAAAAATTCTCCTATAGATTCTCCAAATGAGAGGTTTATCCCCTCACTGAAAATCTGTCTCCTCCAACTAGGTCTCCAAACCCTTCACTACAACTGCACACTGAAATAATGCCGTTTCTTCAGAAAAATGCATTGTAACTGATAGAAGTACCTTAGCCTGATGCTGGATGATGAAATAAAGCTTAGGGGTTCTCTTTTTTGGTCTCCAAATGGAATGAAACTTTCCTTCAACTAAAATCAAGCGAGGAAGTGACCAAAATCAACTCTCCACTGTTGCACCCTACAACACAACACAATACTCTACAGAAACAAAGTTGTACAAAAATGATGTAGCTTGGCCTGATGTCAGATAGTGGAAAAGGCAGTGCAATATTCTTCCAAGAGGCCTCTCAAGAAAATAGGTGGGATTCCCACTTGGGAACACCTTGTGCTAAAAAACACTGCAATCTTAGCTAAACAGTTGAAGAGAGCAACAAGTATAAAAAGACCATATCAAAATAATAATCTAAAACACACCCTCATATGGATTCCATACTCTTCCTTAAATAAGTGATGAGCTTCCTTACCCTTGGCCCCACTCAATTAGGTCACTACCTCTATGCAATCAATCTCCCTCCAAAACTACATTGTCCCACCATGAATGCCACTCCTCCATAACAGCGTTGTTTGATTTGGTCAAAGTTGACCCAGTCTTCAAGCTCCAACCCCTTTTCACACCTAAGGGTCTTCAATCCATCTTTTATATGACCTCCATTCACACTAGGAGTGTATTTTATTCCTACTAAGGAGATTTATGGGTCTCCATAACCTCTTATTCCTATATCTAAGAGGAAAATCAAAATTTAATATTCTAATTAGCTGTGTGCTAATTTAGGAATATTACAGGAGACTAGATTGCGACTTAGAAATATTAGGTAAGTGTGAAAGTAAGTGAACACAAGAATATATGGGAAGGTGTTGTGGTAAAAACACAACCCCCCATTATTGATGTCTTCACTTCAAATAATGGGGACCCTTTCTATAATTTTTTTTTGGCTAAGCACCTTTTGGGATTTTATTTAGCTGATTATCCTACGCTTTTGTTAAATTTTCATTTTCTTTGGATTCTTGTTTTGATTTCTTTGTTAGAATCAATTTTTTATAAGCCTCCCATTGACGCTTGTTTCGCCTCATTTGGTCAACTGGTTTAAAAATGGCACTCCTTTAAAGTCCCATCATTTATCTAGTCTCGGTTAAAAATGCTATTTTTATTCTTTTTATTTATTTTCGGAGTGGCTATAGTTTAAAAAATTTCATAACTAAACTAAAAATCATTAAAATAAAAATAAAAATAAAAAAACTGATATTTAACATTAAATTTTAAGATTAATTAAATTTATTACTATAATAAATTATAATTAATTTAATTAAAATTAAAACTTAATATATAAAAATAAATTAAAAATAAAAATATAAAATAAAAATAAAAATTTCCCATCGCATATCGCAATGTCGGTTCTATCGCAAGTTTTATAAAATGCACATTTGAAAAACCCTGACGAACTCATAACATGCGATACATGTGATGCGATGAGTTTTATTTGCAATATATTACAAATCATTTTTTTTTAATATGATGGGCTCTCTTAAGTCTTCTCATACGTTGACTTTTAGTTTAATATTATATCTATAGTGTTAGTAATATCTTATTTTTATGTTAAATGTTAAAGTGTAGTATTAATATTAATATTATAGTGGTAGGTTAGTTTATATTTTTTAATAATATTTAGTATTTAATGTAATTAATATATAATATTTAATTAATTTAATTAAATTAAAATTAAAATATTATTTATATTAATTAGTTTATAAATAATTAATATTTTAGTTAGTTAGATATTAATTAATACATAGTTTATTAATTAATTAGTTTAGTTTATAATTAAAAAATAAATTAGAATTAATTATTAGGTAATTAGAATCTAATTTAGGATTAAATTTCTAACTAAAAATTCTGATTTTTAGCCCAGCAACAGAATTTCCAGAATTATGCCAGATTTGACTCATCAAATTTGAAGCTCATAGATTGAGTTATACTTGGCCAAATGAGGCACATGACGGCTGATTGGAAAGATAAAATCAAGTAGTATATTTCTGAGGAGGTTCCACTAATAGATTTGGTCATTAATTGGGTCAAAAATCGTGCAGAAGATCAAGCTCCAAATTTCTAAAAGCAAAATCAATTTTCTGATTTATTTTCTACATTTTCATTTGTCCAAGCCTCTTCTAATTGCAGATTCATTCGTCAATAATATTCTTGCCTAATTAAACCATCCCAAGCATCAATAGAGAGCTTATATTTTATTTTCAATGATTTATTTAAATTAAATTTGATTGGATTTGTTTTAATGACAGAAATAGTATTTTGATTTTGTTGTTGCATCTTAATTTATTTTGATTTCTTTTTGCAGGAAAACAATAGAAGAGATATGAACAAAAGATCTTAATCAATAAGAATGCTCCAGCAATTAAAGATTGGAATTCTAAACAAATAAAATTGGATTGGGCAGATTTCTCTTCAACAAACTTTCCTCTCAAGAATTCCTTTGCAAATATTATAAATAGCAGATTGCAGAAAGTAATAGGGGCTGCTCTCCTCTGCAATTCTTGAATTCTAAAAGCGCTTTTGTAATAGGGATTTAGAGTTGTAGGTGGGAGGAGTGGAATCTCAGATCTGGAGATTATTGAGGTTTTTCTTTTACATTCTGAGTTATGTATAATGAACAGAGTTTGCACTATTGTAGCTCTGATTTTGAAAGCAGAAGCTTAGGCATTGTAAAAGACTATTAGAGACCGGAGCTGGAGAAATGGATTCATTAAATTGGTATTTCGAATACTATTATTTTAAATGTTGGTTTTATTTTATGATAACATGAATGGTGTCAATTTACTTACATATTTGTGCACTTTTGTCGGTATGGGTAATTTGCTTCTATTTTATGTTGTTATTTATCTCTGCTCTTATGAGCTGAATTCTGATTTCTGGGTAACTATTTACTCATAAATTTGTCTTTTAATATTGGATGAATAAATAGTGATATGTTGTGAACTTCTTCCACATATTCTTGTTTAATAATTCAAGTTACTGATTAAATGATCAATACCATTTTCTGAACTATTTTCTGAGTGTTGTTGATTGATTATTTTAGTTAAAAGGTCTCAATAGGATGTGTTTTGCTATCCATAATGTCAGTTAATTGAACTATTTCATTAACTTGATATTCATTATAAACAAGACATATTTCAATCCCAATATTTTAAATACCTGCTCTTGGTTGGGTTAGATCTATACCTGCCTAATTGAGATAGGATTAAGATAGTTTCTTTTGTTTGCATCTTAGAATAAGTTTGCATTTAGATTAATTTCTACATTCTTTTAATTCCTCTTCCCAAAGAGGCAAAATTTAGTAGTGGATTGGCTGAGCCCTAAATCAGCTTAAGGATCACTTTCTTACCTGATCAGCGAGAAGGTTGATCTGATGTCTCTTTTCCATTGGTGAATGAAAGTCATATTTTAAAGCCATTGGAGATTGAGAGAAGGTAACTAGACCTAGTTGAACCAGTCGGAACCACCATTCCAAATGGAAAAGGAGCTGATTTAAGGTCCGGACCGGGTGGTCATCCCCCATGTTGTTGCAGCGATTTTCGAGGCTTCAACATTTTGGCGCTAGAAGGAGGGCTGAAACTTGTTGTCTGTTGGAGTCTTTTCAATTTTAACATTTTATTTAATCACGATGGCTCCTCTTAAACATCCAATTTGGAGTTGTATCCATGGACGTGCATCTTCCAATACTCCACCCGAAGTGGTAAGAATCTTGTCTCAGGTAAAGTTTAATGGTGAGAGAAATTCTTCTGCTTTTAACCATGTCTTTCAATTTGTTCAAAATGTTTCAAATTATGATTTTTAAGGAATTGATGAAGGCATCTTATGCAGACTTTTTACTCTCACATTTGCGGCAAAAGCCAGAAACTGGTGTAGAACTCTTCTAGTTGCCTCAATTCACAGCTGGGATCAATTTTTTACGATTTTCGTTTGTAAATTTGACCGTTATGATTATGATCAGGTATGTGATGAAATTGAATATCTACGAAATGAAAATGAGTCTGTTAGAGATTTTAATATTCGACTTCATTTGAATTGTTTAAAATTTAATGTCAAAGATGAACCTATGAAAGAAGAAACACTAGATTGGTTTGAACATAATTATTCTCTTCCTCCTATTCCCGATCCATATGAAATTAGTTCAAGCTTTGTTCCATCCCCTTACAATATAAATGAGAAATCCAATTTCGATGTACAAATAAATTGTGATGAAGAGGTTTCACAAAGCTTGGAAAATATTTCTAATCAAATGCAAGAAGACAACAACAACAATTTTGGAGAAAGACCTGCATTAGAATCTGAAAGTTTCTCTGCATTAAATTCAGAAAATAAGATTGCAAATCAGCAAGTGCAAGCAACAATCAAAGTAAATAATAAAATGCAAACTACTGTACAAATTTTTGAATTTTTCCGTGGTGAACAAATGTTGAAATCAGAGCAGCAAAACATCCTTCTTCAAGAAAGCATGCGCACACAAAGGAATGATCTGGAATCTGAAATTTACAATGATCATAATGCACAAGACTTCTCAAACAGAAACATTTTTAAATGCATTATTTTAGATTCACATTTTTCCCCTCTTGGTGTTAATGATATTTCAGAAAATACAGAGGCTGATCTAAATGAATTACCATTAAATTTTTATCAAGATAGAGAATCAATTAATGATCATTCTTTTGCCATTAATGAACATGAAATTCTTGTTCCTCTTTGTTTATATATATTGGATGAGATTGAAGGGAATTCTAAAGAATCTTGTGAAGTCATTTATGATAATTACTCTGACATAGAAGATGTTGATTTCTATTTTTCTTAAGAGAATTCTCATGATAAAATTCAAATAACATCTGAGAATGAGGAACATTTCAATTTAGAAATTATTCCAACTAACCCTCACTCTAAAACAGATAATCATCTTCATGATTTCACTATTCGAGAAAATATTCCAATTTATGATTCATATCATGATCAAGCTTTCATTCTTGTTCATAATCATAATTCCCTTTTTAATTCACAAATTGGAATTCAAAATTACTCAAATTCTATAATTCTAGCCAATCCTTGTGAAAAATAAATTATTTCAAAACGATCCCAATTGTGCTGTAACATTAGTTGTACAAATAGTGATTTCATTTTATTTCTGTTTCCTCACTTATTTTGTATTAAATCAGATTTATTTTCAGATTTTATTTTTCAGATTTTTGATACATTACGCTGGCATATTGAGCACTTTATTATCAAACATTCAATTGATACATTTCCCTGTTGGAAAATTGAAGTTTTATATTATAATCAAAAGCATCAAAAGCTATTTCAATTTCAATTTCAATCAATGCTAATGTTTTATCAAAAGCTTCTATCTTCTCAAAGGAAATATCAACAAGAGAATGTATTTTTAGAAGTCTGTCATCAATCCAATTTAATTAATAATTTTCCATTTCATTTGAAAGATTTCCATCCATTTTTCATTAATTCATTTGAAAAATATTTGGAAATTTTTCCTTCATGGAAGATTGTCAATAGCTTAACATTTACACCTAACACTAACAGTTTCTTCCAGGCCTTTGAATCTAAAAGCTCATATCCACAATCTGGCCTTTTATCTCCTCTTTTGAACATTTCCCAATTATTAATAGAAATCCATCCAGATTTCTATGATCCAATTGGTATTCAATTGGAAAGAAAATTTCATGAGAAGGAGATTTTAGATAAGCTTCTAACAATAGTTGTACATTCTGATTTCAGGTTTAATTTTCTTAATTCAATTAGATTTGTATTTTTATTACTAACATTTGAATTATACATACATGCAGGGATTAAAATGAGAAAATGGTTACACTGGAAATATGACTATACCTAGTCATTTTTCAAGTATATGGTTAGAATAGGAGTAGAGTTAATGTAGTTAATTTATTTTCAACAATTCTCTAGATTAAAAATACAACAAAGCAATCAGCCATTTTCATACATGTTCAGTGAAAACATTTTCTCCCAATCAGAAAATTTTAATTCTTCCTTTCCTTTTTAAATTTTTACAGCAATACCTCTACTCTGTCTATTTTGAATAATCTCTTGATTAAATTCAATTAATGTTGCACTTGGCATCAATCGCCTCAAAGCCACTTTTCTTAATTTCAGGATTTCCGTCTAAGATTTTCTTTTAAAATTTATATGATAAAGGTTTTGAGGATATAAAAGCTTCATGATCTCATTATCCCATGAAATGTGTGACTGTCTATGATAATTTTAATTCTGACTCAATCATTATTATTCAGTCTAACCTTTCGTGGTAATCATATGAATTTTATATTATCTTCCTCGAAATTTGCTAAGCTGACCTTAAGGATGCCCATTTTGCTATATGCACACATTCAAATCTGTTTTGACATTTTTCCATAATTAGTGGCTTTATCCCATTCAGACCTTTAGTTTATTATCTGATGTTGCAAAACGCATCATATTTATTTACTGAAGGCGTTATTGAATAGTCACTATAACAATACAGATTTTTCTCAGAGGTAATAAATTGTTGTTGCAATTAAAAAGGGAAGCATAGTTTCAGATTTATTTCTGGTGAATTTTATGGATTTCAAATTTCCTGAACATGAATAAGCAGATTTTATTTAGGCTGATTGCTCACTCCAATTTAGAATAAATGATGAGATGATTTTGAACAAAGACAAAATTTTGATAAATCGAAGGAAAATTTTGAAGATTCATGAGATAAAAAAAACTACAGAGAATTTCCTTACAGGTACACATTCACAAGTTCATTCTCATCTATTATTAGTTTCTCTTTTTCTTAGTTCATTTTTTATTTTTGTTTTGTTTTATTTGCAGGTTTTCATTTGTTTTCAAAACTTGAAGTAAGCAGCAAACCCATTTCAAATTTGCAACAGGTTCAGGGAAATTTTATTTTTAGATTCATTAGAATTTGAACATTTTTAACTTTTCTTTCAACCATCAAAAAACCCAATTGAAATTTCAAGAAATATCATACGATTCAACTTGATTTTCATATTGCTGATAGTTCAGTGAAAATGTTTGCAATACTACCATCCCACCTGTCTTCGTCAATAATTTCATTCCGATATCACATTATTCACTTCACAACCATTTGTAGAAAAATATTTCATTGGAAGTAGCTTTTAGCTTTTTTTATAAAAAATTGTTCATAAAATATCTCCGATGTATTACCTCGCTCATATGTCATATCACATTTTGCATATCAGAGGTTTGCAGTTGAATATACTTCCATTATCAGGAATCACCGATCTCCGATAAATGACTTTACCATATTGTGATGACCACATAATTCCAG
The DNA here is from genome assembly GCA_034641835.2 of Pinus albicaulis. Taxonomy (NCBI): domain Eukaryota; kingdom Viridiplantae; phylum Streptophyta; class Pinopsida; order Pinales; family Pinaceae; genus Pinus; species Pinus albicaulis. The sequence continues at coordinate 1,572,951,238 of CM076575.1, read as the reverse complement.
ACCCAATATGAAATTCAAATCAAGTTTATAAAATATCGCATCCATTCAATTGAAAATAATGATAGGAGCATAACTTTTAAAGGGTCGATGTCTGAGATCCGATATGTTACTAAATTTTCATCATAAAATTATCGGGTCCACTCTTCATCACATATCGGCGTATCGAGAATTGTTACATCATGTGCTTAAGATTTCCGATCGCGATCACTGATTAGTCACGTCATTCATCGCATACCGGCATCACAAGAATCAAATTGTGTTACATCGGGTACCAAAAAGTTCGCCTATTGATGATTAGATATGTCATCCATCGCATCGCTGATATTGGAATTTACAACATGATTATTCTATGATATTCAGGTACGCCGATATCACAATCGCTTCATCGCATTTTTATTCATGGTCATACTACTATTCCAAATTTGCGATGTGCAATGTGCAATGTGCAAAATACAAATCGCGAGATGCGGTGTACGATCTGCAAATTGCAGCATGACTGTCCCCGATTCGCAATATAAAAGTTCTTCAATAGTGTGATCGCTACATCTCATTGCACATATTCTTTTTCGCATGATCTCATATCGATAATTTGCTATTTCAATCATCGATGCAATAAACTCCAACGCATGCCTCTACATGCAATGCAAATCATTTGATAAGGCGATGTGTTATTTTAAAAGCAAGTGTGGGCAACCACTATGGTAAGAAAGAAAATAATGACCAATTTGTAGTATATTTAAATCATTTCGATTTCTCATATATTTCAGTTTTAAATATATAATTCCATAATTAAATATGGAATTCAAGACATCTCTAACTTTATATTTAAATTTTATTATTTTGGATTTGGTCTTGAGTCTGGACAATTTATAAAATCATGGAGTTTATATGAAACTTATAATATTTTGAGAAACATTCATTACTGCAAATTCGCATTCTCATTTCTGATGCATTTCTTTTTAATTTCAATTCCCTTGAGCACTAAGTATTCCATTTTTACATATTACTGCTTCCTTTAGTGTAAATAAAATAAATAATGATTTTGGGTTATAGGATTTTGGTTAGTTTGACTTCTTCATATTTTTAATGTTAATTAAAATAAGAAGTTAGCTAGTTTGGAGAAACTGATACCTTTCAGGTAAGATCAAAAGAAATCATCCAATGGTAAGATTCATGTACCCACTTTCATTTATTTCCATTTCGTTACTTTAGTTTCAGTTTTGATTTTCTGATATATAAATCTGTTTTGCAGCTCTTCATAAAAGATTCCAATCCTCCGCTAGATCATATTTTTGAAGTCCATACTCTTATCCTGGATTTATTTCAATAAGCAACGATAATCTTCGTTGAAACAGCTACGCTAGGAAGTTTTTGAACCTTTAATCTATTTCTTTAAGCATTCCTTTTTATTAGAAAATGATTAAGATGATGCTTTGAAATAAGAAGATTGATATCAAACAGAAAGTTTTCATTGTGGCTGAATTTTATCGTCACTGCTATCCAAAAAGCCTAAAACACTTACAACCCTGCAAGATATGATTTTTCTAGATCTCGACATAAGAAGGAATGATTACGCGATTATTTTCTTTTTCTTCATATTGTTAAGACATTGGTATAAACATTCTTGTTTGAGTTTATCTTACGAAACTTGGATTTTCCTTTCCATTTTTTTTTAATTTCTTCATTTTCGTTTGCTGATTTCTTTCTCATTTTAGCGTAAGGATTCTTTTTCGTTTGGTTTTCAGTTTTGATTTTGGTGATTTTGCCATGATTTTTATGGAAGGTCGTCTTGTTACCTAACAATGGTCAGCATACATGGAGAAAAAAATTTGTTAATAGTCATCTATTAACTTTTTCTTAAATCTCTTAAGTAAAGTTTGATTTTCTTATTATAAAGGTAGACATACTTAAGGAAGAGATTACCAATTTAGAGAAGTTGACAAAGTATCATAAAATCTGGAGAAATTTGTTTTTCATCAAAATTGTAATCATTTTGAGATTTCAATCTTTTATTAAGATCTTTCAAAGTTCTATTATCAGTCAAGAAAATTTATTTTTAACTAAGTAAAGACACTTTACAACAAAGCACCTTTTAACTCTAAAATTTTCTTTCTTAACTCTTCAGGAGTCAATGATTCTCCCTGTCCCAAAGAGTCTTATTTTCCTAGAGTATAATCCAAAGATATATTTAAAATTAAAAGATAAGAGGTCTCATCATGAGCCTACTTACCATGACCATAGGGGAAAAATAGGCTGACATTACCAACACTGCTAAACAAGCTAGGGTAATGGCTTATGATTGCAAACAATTATACGACAAGGGGTCTCATCACGAGCCAGCTTGTTCAGTCCAATTATATCCAGTGAATGGCATTGTCAACTATCTGGCTACCAAACCAGGACAATGGATTTTAAGATTTATAATAATAATATATATATATATTACAAACCCTAGGAGGGTGATTTTCCAATGTGCCCCAATATGGAAATCCTTTCTGGGTTATTCTGGTTTTTCATCATAGAGGGTGGATCTAAAATCCTGACATCATCTGAGATCTGGAACAGCCTAATATATGCATCCCTTTTCAACTAGCCGTTATATCTCCAACATTTCCAACAAGGACAATGTAATATGGCCTCCGACCGATCAACAGTTACGCAGATATTTCAGTAAGAAGACTTCAGGGTTGCTTTAGCCATCTCTTTCGGTTTAATGCTATTATTTTTTAGCATTGTTTTACATTGTATTTCACCTCCATGATTAATAAAATGGCTCGACTATTATGTCTATTTTTATGGTGTATTTAGTTTATTTCCATATTGTTGCAGTTTACAGCTATTGTGTTTTGTATTACTGTCTTTTCCTATTTTGGGATATTACAATCCAAGTTTCCTTTATTTCTTCACATAGAACATAATATATAATGATGAGAAGGGATACAAAAAGGATACTTATAGCCTTTCAATCATGTGAATGGGTGTCTCTCATGGGCGGGCTGAAATGTCCCTTTAGAGGACCAAATTAGTCACTTGTGGAGGAAAGTACAAATTTCAAATTTTCATTTTTCGTACTTTGATAAGGTCATGAATAGCATGCCTTATAAACCTTCTTTTGAAAATAAAAACAAATACATATTTTATTTTCTTGCAATCATGAAGAACATGCTTCAAATATTTTTTTCTTTTATAATATATTTTATATTTTCATCATTACAAGTACAAATGATACATTATGAACATTAACCATAGCTACAAAATTCAACGCATTAGCCAAGTCCTCTTCATATAATATAAAATGGAGGATACTGATGTAAATAATGATCAACCTATATCAATCATCTATAATAATAAAAGTATAATCAATATTTCTAAGGACTCCATTATTTATTCTAAGAGAAATCGTATTCATATAAAATATCACCAGGGAAAATTTCAAGGATGAATAACTGTCTTAAATTTTAGAAACCTTGGCGAATCTGTCTAGTCCCCAAATTGTAAATTATAAAATATTTGTTGATATCTTTGTAAAAAAATGCAAATTTCTAATATTTTTATACATATTATTTATACAATTTTGGCGATTTTTAAGGTAAAATAATTTTATACTATAAATTTTGGGCGAATCATTTTTTTTGGAAAAACCATGGAAAATTAGCCCACTTGCAAATATTAGCCCCTGAAATTTTCCATGAATATCATTTCCTAAGAGAACGAATTATTGATTGTAATATAAAATGGAGGATACCAATGTAAATAATGATCAACCTATATCAATCATCTATAATAATAAAAGTATAATCAATATTTCTAAGTACTCCATTACATATTCTAAGAGAAATCATATTCATATAAAATATCAATTCAAGACATCTCTATTTTTATATTTAAATTTTATTATTTTGGATTTGGTCTTGATTCTGGACAATTTATAAAATCATGGAGTTTATATGAAACTTATAATATTTTGAGAAACATTCGTTACTGCAAATTCACATTCTCATTTCTGATGCATTTCTTTTTAATCTCAATTCCCTTGAGCACTAAGCATTCCATTTTTACATATTATTGCTTCCTTTAGTGTAAATAAAACAAATAATGATTTTGGGTTATATGATTTTGGTTAGTTTGACTTCTTCATGTTTTTAATGTTAATTAAAAGAAGAAGTTAGCTAGTTTGGAGAAACTGATACCTTTTAGGTAAGATCAAAAGCAATCATCCAATGGTATGATTCATGTATCCACTTTCATTTATTTCCATTTCGTTACTTTAGTTTCAGTTTTTATTTTCTGATATATAAATCTATTTTGCAGCTCTTCATAAAAGCTTCCAATCCTCCGCCAGATCATATTTTCGAAGTCCATACTCTTATCCTGGCTTTATTTCAATAAGCAACGATAATCTTCGTTGAAACAGCTACGCTAGGAAGTTTCTGAACCTTTAATCTATTTCTTTAAGCATTCCTTTTTATTAGAAAATGATTAAGATGATGCTTTGAAATAAGAAGATTGATATCAAACAGAAAGTTTTCATTGTGGCTGAATTTTATCGTCACTGCTATCCAAAAAGCCTAAAACACTTACAACCCTGCAAGATATGATTTTTCTAGATCTCGACATAAGAAGGAATGATTACGCGATTATTTTCTTTTTCTTCATATTGTTAAGACATTGGTATAAACATTCTTGTTTGAGTTTATCTTACGAAACTTGGATTTTCCTTTCCATTTTTTTTTAATTTCTTCATTTTCGTTTGCTGATTTCTTTCTCATTTTAGCGTAAGGATTCTTTTTCGTTTGGTTTTCAGTTTTGATTTTGGTGATTTTGCCATGATTTTTATGGAAGGTCGTCTTGTTACCTAACAATGGTCAGCATACATGGAGAAAAAAATTTGTTAATAGTCATCTATTAACTTTTTCTTAAATCTCTTAAGTAAAGTTTGATTTTCTTATTATAAAGGTAGACATACTTAAGGAAGAGATTACCAATTTAGAGAAGTTGACAAAGTATCATAAAATCTGGAGAAATTTGTTTTTCATCAAAATTGTAATCATTTTTAGATTTCAATATTTTATTAAGATCTTTCAAAGTTCTATTATCAGTCAAGAAAAGTTATTTTTAACCAAGTAAAGACACTTTACAGCAAAGCACCTTTTAACTCTAAAATTGTCATTCTTAACTCTTAAGGAGTCAATGATTCTCCCTGTCCCAAAGAGTCTTATTTTTCTAGAGTATAATCTAGAGATATATTTAAACTTAAAAGATAAGAGGTCTCATCATGAGCCTGCTTACCATGATCATAGGGGAAAAATAGGCTGACATTACCAACACTGTTAAACAAACCAGGGTAATGGCTTATGATTGCAAACAATTATAAGACAAGGGGTCTCATCACGAGCCAGCTTGTTCAATCCAATTATAACCAGTGAATGGCATTGTCAACTATCTCGCTACCAAACCAGGATAATGGCTTTTAAGATTTATAATAATAAAAAATAAAAAATAATAATAATAATAATAATAAAAATAAAAATAAACATATATAAATGGATTTATCTCTAGGTCAATAATTCTTAAAGAGATGGGATTCTGAATCATTGGTGATTAAAAGGTAACCCTGTCGAGACTATAGATGTTTGCTGGCAGTAGTGGCTCTACCTGTGACAAATGAGTATATTTTAAAAGCTAAGCTGTAAAGTGACCACTGCTTTATCTCTACAACTAATTAAGGACTGATATAGAGTTTTGAAATATTTTAATTTATGAGGAATTTTAAGAAAAATTACAGTTAGATGATTCTTGCTTTTATTCAGACTAATGAACCTAGTCAAGCATTTTAAGCATAATTCTCTTTTCTTTAATTATTTTTACTTGAATTTTAGGAAAATCTCATTCATATCAAACAGAGATAACTGGTTCTTCTCCCGTGTGTCGCCATTGTTGTGGTAAAAACACAACCCCCCCATTTTTGACTTGTTCACTTCAAATAATGGGGACCCTTTCTATAAAATTTTGGCTAAGCACCTTTTAGGATTTTATTTAGCTGATTATCCTACGCTTTTGTTAATTTTTCATTTTCTTTGGATTCTTGTTTTGATTGCTTTGTTAGAATCGATTTTTTATAAGCCTCCCATTGACGCTTGTTTCGCCTCATTTGGTCAACTGGTTTAAAAATGGTACTCCTTTAAAGTCCCATCATTTATCTAGTCTGGGTTAAAAATGCTATTTTTATTCTTTTTATTTATTTTCGGAGTGGCTGTAGTTTAGAAAATTTCATAACTAAACTAAACATCATTAAAATAAAAATAAAAATAAAAAAACTGATATTTAACATTAAATTTTAAGATTAATTAAATTTATTATTACAATAAATTATAATTAATTTAATTAAAATTAAAACTTAATATATAAAAATAAATTAAAAAAATATATATAAAATAAAAATAAAAATTTCCCATCGCATATCGCAATGTCGATTCTATCGCAAGTTTTATAAAATGCACATTTGAAAAACCCCGACGAATTCATAACATGCGATGCGATGAGTTTTATTTGCAATATATTACAAATCATTTTTTTTTAATATGATGGGCTCTCTTAAGTCTTCTCATACGTTGACTTTTAGTTTAATATTATATCTATAGTGTTAGTAATATCTTAGTTTTATGTTAAATGTTAAAGTGTAGTATTAATATTAATATTATAGTGGTAGGTTAGTTTATATTTTTTAATAATATTTAGTATTTAATGTAATTAATATATAATATTTAATTAATTTAATTAAATTTAAATTTAAATATTATTTATATTGATTATTTTATAAATAATTAATATTTTAGTTAGCTAGATATTAATTAAAACATAGTTTATTAATTAATTAGTTTAGTTTTCCGGATGCGGATGTCTAACTGGTATGGCGGGACACCCGTCCCTGGCCATCTCCCAAGGCGCTTCGCATGTGGTGTCCATATGGCCCCCAGCGGCGCCATTAACTACGAATTCAATTCGCATGCGATCAGAGGATTAACTCCTCAACGCCGACTCTTCTTCCTCCTTGGTATGCCCAGTCGACTCAGTATGGACGCAGATTTGAACTCTCCAGAGCATTCCAGTTTCACTAGAAGCTCTTTGGAACCCATTTGCAGTGCTTGTTCTATGGCTTGTGCTGAGCCCAATGCTCGCACACACACTGGCTGCCGTTGTTCACTGTATAGTTGTCTAGAAACTATACCTGGGCATCATTTTTCACATAGTGCCCTCTGTCATTCCAATCTCAATTTGGAGATACCTCCTGGTTCTCGCTGTGTTCGTGTGCCTGATCAAGCTTTCTCCCACTTCCTGGAGCCGGTTCAAGCCGCTGAGACAGCCATGCCAAGACTCAGACATCGAATGACTTGCCACTGAGGTGCCACTCGAGACAGTTCTGCAAGCGAGCGGCCCTCCTCCAGTCGGCATTCTCTCGATAGTACCTCTGGCTATGCCCACGACTAGCTGCCTGCCTCTCCTCCTCATGACGTGCCGCCTAACCCTGTCTCCCATGCCCCTATCTCCTCTGAAAGCCATATTCTTAGACAAACCACGCAGAGAGCGGAGCTTCACTTTGACAGTGCCTTCAATCGCCCCACCATCACTGCCTTCATTACTATTACCCTGCGAGAAGAAGCTACTCTTCGTTCTCCTCCGTGGCGTGAACCCCCTCCCGTTCCTCATGTACCCCCCTCCTACTCCTCATGAGCCCCGCCCCGTCCCTGCTGTAATATCCCCTGCTGGTCTGAGCATACCCCCTATCACGGCAGCTCCCTCCCTGGGTCATCTCTCTATGCAGGTGGACGCAAATATTTCTGACAAAGATGGAGTTCAACAAGCTGATGCTGAAGATTCCGAGGAGCACTACGGGTGTCGCATTGAGGAGGAGCAGCCCTCTCCCATCAACACCAATTAACTCTGTTATGACTTGGTTCAGTATGGTTTCTGCACTTGATTACTTTGCAAAAAATACTGATTTTTTGTGGTCCACAGTAGCACACTGGTCTTTTTTGTTGTCTATAGTGTTGTCTTTCTGTAGAATTCTTATGACAAATGTAATGGAAACCACACCGGTTTCCCTTTACAAGGGCGGTGCAACTGTTTTTAAAGAACTGGTTTCCCACTCGGGGTAGTTCATTATCAGGACAGAGCATGGACTTCAAGCCCGGTCTCAGGCTCCCACAGCTGAACTGAGGCAGTTTTGTAACATAATGTTTACATAATAGAATTAGCACAATTTAGAAAAAAAAATTTTAATTAGTTTAGTTTATAATTAACAAATAAATTAGAATTAATTATTAGGTAATTAGAATCTAATTTAGGATTAAATTTCTAATTAAAAATTCTAATTTTTAGCCCAGCAACAGAATTTCCAGAATTATGCCAGATTTGACTCATCAACTTTGGAAGCTCATAGATTGAGTTATACTTGGCCAAATGAGGCCCAGGACAGCTCATTAGAAAGATAAAATCAAGGAGTATATTTCTGAGGAGGTTCCACTAATAGATTTGGTCATTAATTGGGTCAAAAAGCGTGCAGAAGATCAAGCTACGAATTTCTAAAAGCAAAATCAATTTTCTGATTTATTTTCTGCATTTTCATTTGTCCAAGCCTCTTCTAATTGCAGATTCATTCGTCAATAATATCCTTGGCTAATTAAACCATCCCAGGCATCAATAGAGAGCTTATATTTTATTTTCAATGATTTAGTTAAATTAAATTTGATTGGATTTGTTTTAATGACAGAAATAGTATTTTGATTTTGTTGTTGCATCTTAATTTATTTTGATTTCTTTTTGTAGGAAAACAGTAGAAGAGATATGAAGAAAAGATCTTAATCAATAAGAATGCTCCAGCAATTAAAGATTGGAATTCTAAACAAATAAAATTGGATTGGGCATATTTCTCTTCAACAAACTTTCCTCTCAAGAATTCCTTTGCAAATATTATAAATAGCAAATTGCAGAATGTAATAGGGGCTACTCTCCTCTGCAATTCTGGAATTCTAAAAGAACTTTTGTAATAGGGATTTAGATTTGTAGGTGGGAGGAGTGGAATCTTAGATTTGGAGATTATTGAGGTTTTTCTTTTACATTCTGAGTTATGTATAATGAACAGAGTTTGCACTATTGTAGCTCTGATTTTGAAAGAAGAAGCTTAAGCATTGTAAAGGACTATTAGAGACCGGAGCTGGAGAAATGGATTCATTAAATTGGTATTTAGAATACTATTATTTTAAATGCTAGTTTCATTTTATGATAACAGGAATGGTGTCAATTTACTTACATATTTGTGCACTTTTGTCGGTATGGGTAATTTGCTTCTATTTTATGTTGTTATTTATCTCTGCTCTTATGAGCTGAATTCTGATTTCTGGGTAACTATTTACTCATAAATATGTCTTTTAATATTGGATGAATAAATAGTGATATGTTGTGAACTTCTTCCACATATTCTTGTTTAATAATTCAAGTTACTGATTAAATGATCAATACCATTTTGTGAACTATTTCCTGAGTGTTGTTGATTGATTATTTCAGTTAAAAAGTCTCAATAGGATGTGTTTTGCTATCCATAATGTCAGTTAATTGAACTATTTAAATGCCTACTCTTGGTTGGGTTAGATCTATACCTGCCTAATTGAGATAGGATTAAGATAGTTTCTTTTGTTTGCATCTTAGAATAAGTTTGCATTTAGATTAATTTCTACATTCTTTTAAGTCCTCTTCCCAAAGAGGAAAACTTTAGTAGTGGATTGGCTGAGCCCTAAATCAGCTTAAGGATCACTTTCTTGCCTGATCAGCAAGAAGGTTGATCTGATGTCTCTTTTCCATTGGTGAATGAAAGTCATATTTTAAAGCCATTGGAGATTGAGAGAAGGTAACTGGACCTAGTTGAACCAATCGGAACCACCATTCCAAATGGAAAGGGAGTTGATTTAAGGTCTGGACTGGGTGGTCATCCCCCATGTTGTTGCAGCGATTTTCGAGGCTTCAACAGAAGGATAAGTCTCAATCAAAGCATGAATACTTGATAGTAGTGCAAGATAAGCTCATGTGACAAGAAAGTTAGGCTCCAAAATCTAACCATGGAAAAACATTTGGAGGGTTGTTGTAGCCGCTACAATAGATTCATTATGATTTTTTTCATAAATTAATCTTCCATATTTTAGAGACAACGTATGGCCTTCAAAACTTAGGGTTTAGACTTGACCTTTTTCCATGAATGCCCTTTTTGTAGTCCTTAAGCACGGATCCATGAATACTACCTAGGTTTCATATGCATATATGTTCTTATGCTTTCAGCCTCCATGTAATATTCCCAATTTTGTATCAGTTAATTCGAATATTAGAGTTCTTACTTTTCCTAATTAATTAAGTAAATGAAAGGGTGGAGGGACCCATAAACCCCATAGATGAATAAATCCACTTTTTTTGTGTGAATGTGGGCTAGTTGGATAGTAGATTAGCATTATGGAGTAGTGGAGCAGCTTATTAATGAAGGAAGAATGGAGATCATATAACATTAATGCAGAAGATGATGGAGATGTTGGAGGAATAAAAGTAAGATCATAGAGCAATAATGATGAAGTGGTGGAGGAAGTCGTGCAATAAGTGCACACATGATGGAGAGAATGGAGATTAAATATAGAGACGATGGAGATCATGGGGAGACAACGCAGTCTTCATGGAGGCTAGTGGCCACATGTGCAGCGCAGTAATGAGGTGGGCCAAGGCTAGGGGAGGCTCACAACGCATAAAAGGAAGGTAAGGGCAGCCATAGGAAGCATGATTCTGGATTTATATCTTGTTTTTTCATTTGACATTTCTTGGCATGCTTCATCTGTTTAGATATGTTTGCAGTTCTGTTTAGCACACAAGTGTTCCCAAGCATGAATCCCACCCTTATCCATGGGGGACTTCGAGTGCCTACTCTATAAAGGTTTCTTTGAGCAGCCATTCATTATCTGACATTGGTGCCACATTCATCCCCTCTCTTCAGCACATACATATTTAGGAATTAAGCATTCATGCTTGACGGTTTGAGAGGAGGAAGGTAGTTTTTAGCATTTCATCTAGGAAGCCTGGGGAGTGTTCATCCTTTCACTTTTTGCATTCATTTCAGTCTTCTAGGAGAAACATTGTGACATATTGCATCAGGCCATCATTCAATGCCTCCATGCAACAAGATTTCCTACAGGAATTGCGTAGTCCAACAGTGTAGATCGATTGGAGGAAGAAAGTTCCAAGTATTTCAGCTTGGAATACTATGAGGGATCATCCCCTCACTACGGTGAGATTATTTCCATCATATGTGAGCTAAATTCCATCACCTAGCATCAGGCTACAACTTCAACCCTCTTGACAGCGTAGTCCATACTAGCAGTTGTGTATTCAACAGTTGCAACTTGAGAGGAGGAAGGAGGAGCTAGATCTCAAGCTTCTAACTTGAAGATCAAGAGAAGGGATCAACCCTTAATGCATTGAGTTGATTTTTTATTATTTCAGCCATTATATCTTTAGCGCATGGCATATATCTGCATACCTAGTAAATATATATTACAAACCCTAGGAGGGTGATTTTCCAAGGTGCCCCAATCTGGAAATCCTTTCAGGGTTATTCTGGATTTTCATCATAGAGGGTGGATCTAAAATCCTGACATCATCTGAGATCTGGAACAGCCTGATATACGCATCCCTTTTCAACTAGCAGTTATATATCCAACATTTCCAACAAGGACAATGTAGTATGGCCTCCAATCGATCAACAGTTACGCAGATATTTCAGTAAGAAGACTTCAGGGTCGCTCTAGCCATCTCTTTCGGTTTTAGTGCTCTTATTTTTTAGCATTGTTTTACATTGTATTTCACCTCCATGATTAATAAAATGGCTCGGCTATTATGTCTATTTTTATGGTGTATTTAGTTTATTTCCATATTGTTGCAATTTACAGCTATTGTTTTTTGTATTACTATCTTTTCCTATTTTGGGATATTACAATCCAAGTTTCCTTTACTTCTTCACATGGAACATAATATATGATGATGAGAAGTGTGCTCTTGTAGGGATACAAAAAGGATACTTATAGCCTTTCAATCATGTGAATGGGTGTCTCTCATGGGCGAGCTGAAATGTCCCTTTAGAGGACCAAATTAGTCACTTGTGGAGGAAAATACAAATTTCAAATTTTCATTTTTCGTACTTTGATAAGGTCATGAATAGCATGCCTTATAAACCTTATTTTGAAAATAAAAACAAACAAATATTTTATTTTCTTGCAATCATGAAGAACATGCTTCAAATATTTTTTTCTTTTATAATATATTTTATATTTTCATCATTACAAGTACAAATGATACATTATGAACATTAACCATAGCTACAAAATTCAACGCATTAGCCAAGTCCTCTTCATATAATATAAAATGGAGGATATTGATGTAAATAATGATCAACCTATATCAATCATCTATAATAATAAAAGTATAATCAATATTTCTAAGGACTCCATTATTTATTCTAAGAGAAATCGTATTCATATAAAATATCACCAGGGAAAATTTTAAGGATGAAAAACTGTCTTAAATTTTAGAAACCTTGGCGAATCTGTCTAGTCCCCAAATTGTAAATTATAAAATATTTGTTGATATATTTGTAAAAAAATGCAAATTTCTAATATTTTTATACATATTATTTATACAATTTTGGCAATTTTTAAGGTAAAATAATTTTATACTATAAATTTTGGGCGAATCATTTTTTTTGGAAAAACCATGGAAAATTAGCCCACTTGCAAATATTAGCCCCTGAAATTTTCCATGAATATCATTTCCTAAGAGAACGAATTATTGATTGTAATATAAAATGGACGATACCAATGTAAATAATGATCAACCTATATCAATCATCTATAATAATAAAAGTATAATCAATATTTCTAAGGACTCCATTACGTATTCTAAGAGAAATCATATTCATATAAAATATCAATTCCAAATATCTTCAAATGGATACTTTTGAATATCTAAGGTAGAATTTGGGAGTGGTATCCCTCCCATCACTTTAGTAAAAGATATGTATGAGTAGTATTGAGAGATTGTACCTATCAAATCACATCAAGAATATGGAATCCTTAAATGGTGAGTCTCAGAAAAAGCATAAGTGGAAACTATTAAAATTGGTTAAATTGCATGAGAAACAAAACAGGGACTTATTCATTTCAATGCATCATCAGATATTACTACCTGCAAATAAAAAATACAATTAATTGGCTCTACAAAGTTGCTGAGTATAGGCTTGGGGGGGAGCAATATAAAGCAAGGAGAGAAACGTAGTCAAGAATATGCATTAGTTTATGAGGAACAACCCTTTTCCATTAATTTCAAAGAGCTATGTTTTGCAAATAAATAACAAAATTTGCAAGGAACCAGGGAATAATTGTAGATAGACATACAAACAAATAGTAGGAATATATAGACAATGGTGGTTCTTATTGTAGAAAAAATTATAGAAAAGGGGGGCAAATAGATTGGGATGTTTCACAATAATTGTAGACTTAATGAAGGATTGTAGACATGTGGATTTCATCAATATTGTGCCTAATTTTTCTCAAGGTTTGTCATCATGACAAAGGGGGATATTGTTGGAAAACATTAATTTATGTAAAAACAAAGGGGCAGACCTTTTTTCATATATGAAGGCAGGATCCCATTGGGCATGGATAAAATAAAATAGGGAACCTATTTGTAAGACACAAAATGGTAGAATCCAAGCTTCAAAACCTTAGTATTATGCCAAAACTAGGAATAATGAGGTTCAAATGTCAATTTGTGAAAAATGAAATTTTTATACCACACGAAACATCACACAAATCCTATGATTATTGGTCCCTTGTTACTAGTTAAGGGATAGAAAAATCACTATAAAGGAATGGTCCATCAACTAATGGGACTAAAAATACACACCAAAAACACTCTAATTCATTTGGTATATGATATGTGTTCAAGCTCATGGCCATGGAAAGGTTAAGCTGCAATGTGTGAGCACTAAAATCCCTTGGAACGTCAAAGTATCACTAATATCACAATATGCATGGTGTTTCACTTTTCTAATATCTAGTATGGTTTCCACCCAACCACTTCCCTTAGTGACGAGCTACTAAGGTGTCCTTCCCTAGGGCTAAGATCCTATTACCACTCAAAATAACAGAGGACCTAAAACAGACTCCTAAAAGGGAAACTGCTAGATCATGGGAAACTATGGAGACTTAGCCCATTGTCACCTCAGATAAGACTCCTTACTCTTTACAAAATTTAACCGATGGGAGGAGTCCTGGTATATAGGAAGTCACATATAAAGGATGGATCAACAAATATATGTGAAATGACTTCAGTGATCCTTTTCCTATAATAGGATGAAGAATGGATCTTTCTTGCTCTTTAATCAAGGTAAAAGGTTTTCTAGGAGAAGGAGGTGAGGATTTAAGGGCTAGGTTAAAAAAATATAAATTTTAAATGAGTTTCCCAATCCCTAAAATCCTCGTAAAACTTAGATTCTTGAGATGTCGTTGATGAATTGTCTTTGATAAGAAACAGGACCACATAGGGCCAAGCGAACCCATCTTGGGTTAAGGGGAGGGATTTTAGCAACCCATGATAATATTAACCTAAACAAGGCAAGGTAATGGACCAAAACAATAATTTTCACTAAAAGGTGTCAAATTGATCCTAGGATGTGCTAGCCTTGGGAACATCAAGGAAAATTTTAATCTCAAGCCTAGAGATTAGTGGTGAGCCATGGTATTGCACCAAGAGTGCTACAACTCGCAAAGGCTACTCAACTTTACTTTATCAACCCAAGGTTCGCAAAAACTTGGAGGTGATAGTGCTATATGCAGAGCATATGAATTCTACTCATGCTACTCTCTTCTTAGTTCTACAATGAGGTGCTATTGCTAGGGTTATTTCTAGGAAGGGAAGTATATTACACTTCTGAATGAAATCTAAGACTTAAAATAACTCATCACCATTAATCTATCAACAAGAAAATAAACCATTGTAGATCATAATGATTCATCTAGATATTTGCAAGAAAGATAAATTCACACTTAAGATAATGCAAGAAAGCATGTTAAAATAAATGACATTCACAATTTAAATTGGTGAATTGAACTTGTAGAAAGGAAAACTAATCTAGGAACACATGTTAAACCAAATGTCTGATTTAACTCTACATATCTCATCCTTTACCATTATTATTAACAATTCATCTATCAATGAGCTAATTAAACTTTTAAATAACTTTGTTTTGCAGCAAAACAAGGAGGCACTTATGTGAACTAAGAAGGTCTTTGACTCATGGTTTTAGAGTTGAAGGTGTCTTGGAGGCTTTGCCAAGTCTATATGAGGTGAAACATAGATTTTGGGCTGAATAAGTGATAGGTTGGTGCTTCTAGAGGATTTCCTGTAGTGCTACACGATGTGTTGAAATGCTACAAGAAATAGGTCAAGGGTAGTTTGAGGCTAGAAATGGTGAGGAAACAAGTAAGAGAGGTGGAATGAAGGTGGATCTAGATGGATTAAGGGTATACAAACCATTCTTCAATCTCATAACTTCTCACAAATCTTGTCTTCCACCTCCACGGTGGTTCTTAGTGTTGCCATGGAGATTTCCAGAAAAACAGGCCTTGTTGGAGCAGGGACCCTCATGACCACATTTTTGAGTAATTAAGAAGTATTTTTGTAGTTTTGAGTTTTGCGCACTAAGAGATGAAGAGTCAAGGGGATTTGGGGCGGGTCAAAGTCCCTTCATGAGTTGTAATGGGCTAATGGGTAAAACTAGGATTCACAAACCATAGTTTGTGGGCCTTAGGATGAGCACAGGCGAAGATATAAATAGAAGTACAGATCGAGTTGAATAGGATAGCTTTTGGAAATATTGCGATATGTATTGAACTTTTAAGCAAATCTGTAAGTGTCCATGTCTAAAATTCTCATGCTGCTGGTCTGCATGGAGACCTTAGTCCAGCTATGTGTAGACCCTGATGGCTATGTGCGGGGGTAAATTTGAAGAAATGTAAAGGGTTTTACGACTGTTGATGAACACAAAATTATTTTGGGATAAGAGTAAGAAATGCATCTATGATATGTTTTTGTGATCTGTTTGCTTACGATTTATGTTATCTGTGATTGGATTGGTTGCATACCTCTTTTACTGCTTAATATGAATGTTAGATGCATAGATCTACTACTATAAGACCTTAACATCATGTTACTATGATTGTTGAAGGCATTTCAAAGCCATTACATGTGCGCACACAAGGTAGCCTGCGTAATTTGACCTAGATTTTCTCGGTTAGGGTTTCTTGTTAGGGTTTCTAGAGCATAAGATGATCTTTTATTATTATAGATATGTGGAAACCCAGATCATTTAATTCTCTTTCGGGGTGTGGAAAATTAGCTCCAGCGTCCCCCCCATACTGCGTCAAGTTAGACTTTGACTTGCGCAAGTAGGTCACTACCGAAAGGGCCAGTAGTAAGAGGGTTTTGTTGGTTACACTTAACTCTGAACAGGGGTTAGGACCCTTCAAGCCAAAAAATGTTTCTGTTGCTGGGACCGAGATCATTTTGAGAGAGACTAGGTGTTTTGGTAGCCATCGAAGACTGAATTAGAAGACCAGTTTGAAAAAAATATCTACAAATTCTCCATCAAGGAGAACAAAAGTAAGAATTTTTTTGCTGAAGAGTAGGAAAATAAGTATATTTTCACAGAGGTTCACAAAATTTTCTTTGTGACCTTTGCACATGATTTGCAGCAGTGGTTGTTAAGGTTATTTGAGTTTCATACCTGCTGTAATGACGAAAAGATCACTCAATGGACACCTGAGTTGATCCAACAATTAGAATAGACTGATAAATCCATCACCTGCACTGTAGGTCATTGTTTTGACAACATTCTGGGTTGGTTTTTAACAGAATTTGCAGTAGATTAATTTGTGTCATATTATGAAGCTGAGAGGAGGTTCTTCAAAGGAATTAGGGGTAAGTTCAGATGCTCTTTTCCTTTTCTGATTAAGGTGTTATTGTGTGAAAAAAAATTTCTACACAGTCACACTAAGTGAATGGCCCCAAACGAAGTTGAAAGTAATATGTGCAACGGAAAGTACTTTCGGGTTAACCGAAGAGGAGATAGATCTGTATACAAACCTTTTAGAAACCCACCTAATAGTGATACAAATAATGGAGAGGCTACACACACTACAGGTAGCCCACCTGTAATTCATGGAAAATTTTAGGGGAAAATATTCGTAGGTGGGCTAATTTTCCATGGTTTTTGCAAAAAAAAAGATTTGCCAATTTCCATTTTTTTATAAAATCGATTCACCCAAATTTTACAATATACAATTATTTTAACTTAAAAATTTCCAACATTATATAGCCAATATATATAAAATCCTAATAAATTTGAATAAGTATACAAATACATCAATAAACATTTTATATTTTTCATATTAGGGACTAGTAAGATTCGCCAATTTTTTAAACTTCAAAATAATTTTCCATCCTTAAAATTTTCCCTGTTGTAATTGTAGGAGATTTGGGAGTTATGAAGGCCACTCTGAAACCAAATGTGCACCCTGTCAATAGGCGAGCATACCAATTAAATCCCAAGTATATGCAGAAAGTGAAGGAGGAATTAGAGAAGATGGTTGTTGTAGGAATAATTGAGCCTGTGGAGTAGTATGATTGTGTGAGCCCCATGGTTATTCAAGAAAAGAATACTAAAGGAAAAATAAGGATTTGTGTGGATCTGCACAAATTGAATGATGGATGTGTACATGACCCCTTCCCTATTCCATTTTCAAATGAGATCTTAGACAATGTGGGAGGACAAGAGGCTTACTCTTTCACTGATGGATTTTCAAGATATCATCAGATCAAGATTGTGCCAAAAGATCAAAGCAAGAGCACTTTTGCAATGGAATGGGGATCCTTCCAATACACAGACATGCCTTTGAGACTAAAGAATGCACATGTTATCTTCTCGCACATAGTAGTAGCTATATTCACAGAATTCATGCACAAGTTCCTCGAGGTGTACTTTGATGATTGGACTATGTTTGGGTTGGTAAAGAAACATGTGTCCAACCTTCACATGATGATTTACACTTGAAAGAAGCATCAAATCTCTCTTAAATTGAAGAAGTGTATATTTTGTGTTCCTTTTGGAATCTTGTTGGGCCATATTGTTTGTCAGTAAGGATTGATGGTAGATCCAACCAAGATTGTAGTTATTATCAACCTAGAGGTCCCTACCAGTCAGAAATAGGTATGCTCTATTATAGGACACACCAAATATTAGAGAAAATTCATTCAAGTCTATGCTCTGCTCACTGTACCTATGGAGAAATTTTTGAAGAAATATGTGTCATTTTTCTGGAATAAGGAATGTCAAAAGAGCTTTGAGATACTGAAGGAAAATATGGTAACTGCACCTATTATAATATTCCCAAACTGGTCCAAGGTCTTCCATGTATATGTTGATGCATTCAACATTGCACTTGGAGCTATTTTAGTGGGGCCAAGAGAAGGAGACATTGATAACCCTGTTGCCTTTGCCAGTAGGAAGCTCTCTAATGCAGAGCGCAACTACTCAACCACAGAAAGGGAAGGATTGGCTATGGTATATTCTCTACAGAAATATAGCCATTACTTGTTAGGAGGGCACTTCAAGATGTTTAATAACCACTCTGCTTTGAAATACCTGGTCAATAAGCCTGTGTTGGGGGGGGGGGGGGGGGTATTTGTAGATGGTTGTTTCTATTTCAGGAATATGATTTTGAAATTATTGTGAAGCCTGGTAGATTGAATGATGGACTTGATCACCTATCACACATTGAGAATGGGGAGGAAGAAATGAGTCTGGAGGAGAGACTACCTGATGCACAATTCTTTTCTATTAAGTTGGTTGATGAACACTTTGCTGACATTATTCATTTTCTAACTACTATAAGTACGCCTGTTGAACACACGGTGTAGCAAAATAAGGAGCTATTTTCATGTGCAGTTGATTTTACACTGATTTTTGGTCAATTGTACAAGTTGGGAGTGGATGAAGTACTAAGAAGGTATTTTTTGGAACATGAAATTTAAGACATCTTGGTTGAAGCTCATCGAGGAGTGGTAGGAGGCCACTATGTAGGGAAATCTACTACGCAGAAGGTGTTTCATGCTGGGTTGTGGTGGCCCACACTACACTGTGATGCACATGCATATTGTCGAGCATGTGATGCATGCTAAAGAACGGGGAAGCCATCACATAGAGAGGAAATGAAATTGCAGCCATAGATGGCCCTACAGGATTTTGATAAATGGGCTATATATTTTTTTGGGCCTATCAATCCTCCTGGGAAGAAGACTGGCATGTGCTACATCATCACTGCTCCAAATTATGTAACCAGATGGGCTAAAGCTAAGCCAGTAAAGGATTGTACTACATACACTGCTGCACATTTCATTTTTTAAAATACCTTGACTAGATTTGGGTGCCCAAGATATTGATGAGAGATAGGGGTACGCACTTTGTTAATGAAACCATTGAAGCTCTGACAAAGTAATTTCAGATACATCACCACGAGAGTACACACTCCTTATCACCCTCGGGAAAATGGTGCAGTAGAAGCCTTTGAAAAAATATTGGAGAATAAGCTCACAAATATCTATAATGCAAATCAGAATTATTGGGATGTTCACATCCCCTACGTTTTATGGGATTATAGGACCACATGCAAAAATTTGAGTGGGAAAACACCTTTCGGGATGATTTATGGACAAGAAGAAATCATGCCAATGGAATATATTGTCCCAATTATACACATCACATAATTCACTAATATTTCTGAGCCATACATCATGGAGGAACATCTAGCACAACTGGTTGCCTTAGAATAGGACCATTTTATTTCCAACTTTCATCAACAAGTGCAGAAGGCACGTGAAAAGGCCTAGTATGATAGGCACATTTGGTAGAAGGAATTCAAAGAAGAATATTTGTTTTTTTTATATGGAAGTTGGTTTGTGTGCCACCCAGGGAAGTTTAGAAATCATTGGTTCGAGCCATACAATAAGAAATAGATCACTAATGGAGGTGCAGTGAGCTTGGCTATGTTGTGTGGCGAGAGACTTCCCGGGTACATCAACGGAAAATGACTGAAGCAATATAGGGATAACCTTGTGCCTAACAAATGACTATATGGTTGGAGAATGGGAATCCACTTCCCTATGTGTTGCACAAAGGACATAAGTAGGCATGTACGACAAGAGCGCAGAGGTAGTGCGCGACACGAGGGACTAGTCATTGAAATAGTTAATCTGGGTGAAAAGGTGATTTTACCACTGAATGGAGTAAGTTTTATGCATTTAATGAAGATATATTATGATACCTTTAACTGTTTTTATGGGGATAAGGTGCCATTAATGAAGTTCCAACCATTTTTACGATGGATTTCCTATGAAAGGAGGGGCGTGGATCATATTATGTTCCTTTGTTGTCTGAGTATATTGCGCCTTAATATTATCTGTGAGTTGCGCCATGAATTTATCTGTGTGCCTTGTATGTATGGTTGTGATACCCCTGCATCCGACGTGAGAAAAGCTAAATTCATCCTAAAACCAAGAATGAAGGCCACTAACCCTGAGAGCATGCCATCTAGGGAGCACTATGTGCTTCTCGCAATGTGTACTGGGCCCAACTCTGATGATGTTCATGAATTTATCCCTGAATTGAAAGAAGTAGTGTCGAAACCTACCAAAGGAAATAGAAAGGTGACTAAAGACTCAACCTCAAAGCCAAGGAAATATCCCAGAAATGTTATTTTCCCGCACCACGCAATGAAAGATAGGTCTCCTATGGGTGACCCGACCAAGAGACCCATGGGTGCAACTGAGGAGGTTGTCCTCGTCGAGCCCATCTCATGGCCCCAACGTATGTCAAGTTGTGCACACCCTCTATTTGAGCCCCTAAGGATGTATATGTGGTGCATCGCTATGTGCAGATTCTGATAATCCCGCATGCCATCCCTTTTGAGGGAGATATGTTAGGGAAAATCCCTATGGTGAAGTTCGATGATTATGACCTAGAAAATGAGGATATGTTCCCCGAGTTAGCGCCTAAATATTACATGGAGTGAGTGCTATATGATGACGTTGTGAAGGTAGAGCCTATAACATGGGAACACAGGGTGAGTAATGTCAAAATGCTCAACTTGCTGAGAATTCCTCACTTCGGTAGGTACCTTATCACAACTTTCTACGTGCACCTACTGCTGGCGCTAGTGCACGATCGGTGCCTATGGATCCAAACTAGAATTTCGATTGATACCACATTGATCCACCAAATCATCGTCCTACCCAAGAAGGGGTCCCATTCCATGGCCCACTATGGAAAGAGATAAGAGTTGAAGGTAGCTTCTAGGGTCAAGAATGACTATAAGGTAGGACGAGACTCTAGTGGACTCCTGGTGCAGCAGCTCGAAGACCTGATAATGTGCCTAGTGACCTCAGTCCTAGGATGTAAGTTGATGTGCAAGTGTTTCCCTAAGATAGTCCCTGCACATGTCATCATGCTAGCAGGACACTACTTGAAGGGGGTGAGCTAATATTGGTCCCAGTACCTCTGCCATGAGTTCCTAGAGAACGTGCGCAAGGCACAAGACGAAGGGAAGAAGTTTTGTTATTCTTTGTTGATGTTGTTAATTGATTTGGTTGCATGGGAGATGCTAGAGGGTGTGGTCCTCCTAGAGGTATAACCTGGTGTGTGCGAAGGGATGGGATATGCCAATCTATGGGATTATCCAGAATCGAAGAGAGTAAAACATAATAATATCTTCTATGTCTTATTCGAGGGATATTTTCCAACAGTTATATGCTTGTGGCCCTGGTTGTCCCCAACTGCTTATGAGAAGTACAGAGATATTGCAGACTTCTAGGTGACCATGTACCATGTGCAGATTCGAGTGTGCTTGGACCTAGTATGGTACAACTTTCCGTATATGGTGGAAAAGGTGAAAATTGACCATGTCATTGTGAAATGGCTAGAAGCATGGAAGGTTGGGCTTGGCCCCACCCATCCCGTCACAGCCTTAACATTCGGCAAGGAGACAAAAAAAATTGGAAAGGAAAAAGAAGAAGAAAAGGAAAATGAACCGGAAGAAGAAGCTAAGGTGGATCTCAGAGGCACAGACAACCTAGATGGTGTAGAATTCAAGTTCCCCAGATGAAAAAAGCGCGACGCTGAGACCCCCATGGGCTCGCGCAAGAAGCGAAAAGGTTCGAAGGCCAGAGGAATAGAAGACATTACACTCACTGAAGATGACCTTGATAATATTGCAAATGTGATCACATCTACCTCTAAATATAGGTGGACTATGTTGGAAGAGTAGTACAAGGTTGTCATCAAATAATTACAAATTGGATTACATGTGTTGCAGCTGAAGAAAAATAAAATTCAAACGTGTGAATAAAACAAGGCTGATTCAAGAGATTGAGAGCACCAGTCTGATCCTCAGTACATCATATAGCATGATCGGCCCCTTCCCTGGAGCAGTAGTTACAATAGAGCAACCTACATCGCGCACACATGTGCAAACTTGCTCAAAAGTTGGAATTGATTTTTCAATGTTGCCTAGTCGTAAGTTGCATGCCATAAAAATGATCATTACAGATGAATTTTATTGTAGGGATGCATGCATGCACCAGAAAATTACTGATGTTGAGTAGAAGATCAGATAAAATACATAAGAGTCTCTCCAGTCTTAGACAATGCAACAGGCAGTTGTGGTAGAGTGCGTAGAATTGGAGAGGCTAATTGATCGACTTTGTGGAGAAATTCCTAAGGTCACAATCCCTGCTTCGGCTACACCACAAGCCAAATTCAAGTGTATAGTTGTATCTTTAAATGCTTCGAGATCCAAAGCTCAGGTGGTTGAGGCAGACTTTGAGCAACATATCATAGAGTTGCAAGCCAAGATTCAACCCAAAAGTCCGCCAGAAGTGTCAGCGCAACACGTTGCCTTAGTTAAAGAAGCTTCAACAAGTATTGTCACAACAGTCGAAAAGGGTATAGAAGTTTTGGAAATATTTATGGGCCTATGGACATCCATGTAGATGGATCCCTTTATCTGAAATATTTTGCAAGAACTACGCACCAAGGAGCAAGCATTTGATGACCTTCAAGAGGTGCTGCCAAAATTTATGCCTGCTTAGCGAATGGATCGGTTGTAGACAAGCCATATATTGCGCAATGAGTTCGAGGACTTGCAGAGGAAGAATCAAATTAGGACCGATCACATGAATCCATGGGAAGATGAAATGATGAAGCTGTCATAGGATTTGCATGCTGTTGTGAAGAATCTGAACCAAATGTACCAGAGTATTAATCTCGTTGTAGAAGGGTTTACATCTCTGAAATTAGTGGATGAACCACAGAGTGCAACTGATTAGAGTGCGTGAGTCCTTGCAAGCTTCATTTCTTCCTTCAAGGAATTGAAGACGAAGATGAAGACCTTAGTACCTCTGTGACTCGGGATGAGTCACGAGATTATTTTGGGGGACCGTTGGAATAGGGGCCTTCAGGAACACATTTTTGATTAAAATTAATAACTATTTTTGTAGTTTTGAGTCAAGCGCACTAAGAAATTCATAGTCAAGGGGCTTTGGAGCGGATCAAATTCCCTTCATGAGTTTTAATGGGCTGAAGGGTAAAACTAGGAGTCGCAAACCATAGTTTGCAGACCTTAGGATGAGCAGAGGCTAAGATATAAATAGAATTAGAGATCGAGTCGAATAGGATATATTTTGGAATTATTGTGATATGTTCTGAACTTGGAAGAAAATCTGTAAGTGTCTGTGTCTGAAAGGATCCTACTCACTCTTTGTGTGTAGACCTTATTCCAGCTGTGTGCAGACCCCGCTGGCTGTGTGAGCAGATAAATCTAAAGAATTGTAAATATTTTTACAACTGTTGATGAATAGAGAAGTGTTTTGGGATAACTCTGAGTAAGAAATGCATATGTGATATGTTTTTGTGATCCTTTTTCTTACGATTTATGTTATCTGTGATTGGATCAGTTGCGTACCTGTTTTGCTACTTAATATCAATGTTAGTTGCATATATCTATTACTTTAAGACTTGAATAACACTTTCTTAAGACTGTTGAAGGGATTGTGAAGCCATTATCTGTCTGTGCATAGGGTAGCTTGTGTAAGTTGACCTAGATTAACTTGGTTAGGGTTTCTAGAGGGTAAGACATTATGTTATTATTATAGATCTGTGGATACCCACATCATTTAATTCTCTCTCGGGGTGTGGAAACCTGGTTCCAACACCCCCCCATACTACTTTGGGTGAGACTTTGAGTTGTACAAGTATATCACTGCCAAAAGGGCTAGTAGTAAGAGGGTTTTATTGGTTACACTTAACTCTGAACTTGGGCCAGGACCCTTCAAGCCAAAAAATGGTTCCATTGTCGAGATGGAGATAATTTTGAGAGAGACTAGGTGATGTGGCAGCCATTGAAGACTGAATTAGAAGACTAGTTTGAACTAAAGATTAGTGAATTCTCCATCAAGTAGAATAGAAGTAAGAAGTTGTATGTTGAAGAGCGGGAAAATAAGTATATTTCCATAGAGGTTCAAAAAAGTTTTTTTATGACCTTTGCACATGAGTTGCAGGAGTGGTTGTTAAGGTTAGCTAAGTTTTAGACCTTCTAGAAGGATGATAAGATCACTCAGTGGAACCCTGAGTTGATCCAATGGTTAGAACATACTGATAGCTCCATCACCCACACTATAGATCATTAGGTTGAAAAAATTCTGGGTGGGTTTATAACAAAATTTTCAGTAGATCAGTTTGTGTCATATTTTGAAGCTGAGAAGAGGTTATTTAAAGGACTAAGGGGTAAGGTCATACACTCTCTGACTTTGTTGATTAAGGTGTTATTGTGTGAAAAGGGTGTTTTTTGTATTCACACCAAGTAAATGGCCCCAAATTAAGATGAAATCACTACACGTAACAGAGAGTACTTCCGGGTGAACTAGAGAGGGGCCAGATCTGTATACATCCCTCTAAGAAATCCACCTAATAATGATAAATAGAGTGGTGAGGCTACACGTGCCATAGGTAGCCCTCCGGCTACTCTGTAGTTGAAATCACGCAGGGGTCAGTCATCTCCTACCCCACCCCCACCACCACCAAGAGGCAATATGGATGCGCATATGAAGCTACCCACCTTCAAGGGTGTGGATGATGAAGACATGGACATGTTCTGGTTTGTGCAGATGTGGTATGGATTGCACATAATTTCAATATTGATGTTGTCAAGAGGGTGCAGGTGGCCATGGCATTTGAAGGTCATGCATTGGACTGGTTTATGGGATATCTAACTCAGAATGTTGATCCTCCTGTTGATGAGATCAAGAAGGCCTTAAAGTAGCAGTTTAGAAAACCAAATTCTTACTCACAATGTGTAAAATAATTGAAATATATCCATTAAGAACCAAACAAGTTTGTCTGGGAAGAAGATGAGTGATTGAAGTGCTCCATCAGTGATGGAGGATTTATCTATGATGATAAGTAGCATAAAGAATGGTTTATTTCCATGCTCCTAGCACACTTGCACGACCCTATGAATCAAAAGAAAATTGATTATAAAGTAGAGGCTCTTGATGTTGCTATGAAGTTTGAAGCCGCACCCAGATTTGATGACCAATTTGGAACTCTTCAAATCCAAATTTAGTTGGAAGCAATGCACCTAGAGATTTAGAAGCTGCACAGAGACAGAGGGAAAGAAGTTGGCACAGATGTTTGGTGTATATGTTGTAAGGTTTCCAGCCACACAAAGGACCAGTGTACCATAGTTCAATACTACATGCAAGACAAATGGAGACTGGAGCTAATGGTGTTGGGGAATTCCTCCTATGTTTTTCTACTCAAAAGTGCAAGAAAACTACATGTTCATGCATTCATCATTAACAAAAATATCATGAAAATGGAAAAAAAGATGAGATGAATTTAAATAAACCTACCTATGAACTTGAAACAAAAAGATACCTCTACATCTACAACATATCCATGATAAGAAAAGTAACCTATCTATATTTTCTTAGAAAACATAAACTGAAAACAATGTTGGGTCTATGGTGAAGATCTACCCTCCTCAAGCTCCAATGCAAGAGGTGAGAGAGGGAGGCTCTAACACACAGTTTTGAGATCATATATTCTACTACAATGTGAAATGTAAATAGACTAATTTCATCTGCATGAAACATAAACACAAGTACATAAAAGGTACTGAGGCCAATGGATTGGGCCCTAACCCACAAGCTCAACTCCCTAAACCTAACTCAGTGGATAATAAACCAAATACTCATTTTATTTCATAACTAGTGTTGTGCGTAACATATGAAAGTTAGAAATGTCTATTACAAGAGCTAAGATTTCTCTAGCTACATCCAAAAATGGAATCCTAGTGAGCTCTTTCTCTACCTTATCTATCCTAAAGGGTAGCTACCAACATCTCCCTAAAAAGTAGGTCTTTTGTCTCCTTGGAACTCGAGAGAAGTGGAGATTAGATCCCCTTGATCTTCCACTTGCTTGGTTGCCTCTCATTTATAGATTTTGGAGGAGAATATTGAGGATATATTGGTTTCCTTTATGAGTTAAGGAGGTGGTCAACCCTCCTACAATCACACCTTGCTTGTTACTTTGAACCCTGATTGCATAATATTCCTAAAAAATGGCATATTCTCTTGATTTTCCTGCATTTAGATCATATTAGGCCTTCAAAGCATGACAACCCCTAATACACCATCTACAATAAGAAACATATGACAATAATGCAATTAAATGTGAGAAAGAGAGAATAATTAGGCTAAAATGGTGACAATTAACCCCTTAAAATGTACCTAATGATCGTACTCATCATCATCACCCTACCAAATGGTTGCTCATCCTTTGAGAAACTTAGTCTTATTTCTCCAATTCTTTTAGTTCCCTCGTGGAATCTCTGACATCCCAAGGAATCATGGAATGAGTTCCCTTAGGAGGTATAATCTTACATTCTTTTCTGCCTCCTCCCATTCTTTGTTTTTTATTAGGTGCTCAAGATAATTTTAAAAAATTAAAGCTTTTGGAATGGCATGGAACTTGAATGACCGCGTAGATCTCAACGTTCTGAATCTATTGCAACTTATTTCATGGAAAATTGACATTGTATGCTCCTAGAAACATGTTTTTTCCACTGTGTCAAACAGACAATTATTTTTTTTAAATATTGGACAGTCCAGTCAACAATTTCTACAGCTAACTGGGCATGCCTACGTGGTAGGGTGACTGTGCAGGTTTACTTGATCAATGGTCTTCTCCTATGAATGGGAATGTGCCAATTGGCATTTTATTACTGGTTTGAAGTGGTTAATTATGGTTTTTAAACTCCCGTGGTGATCGTTTCGTAAGAAGCTTTCCGGATGATGGATCCTAGTTGGGATTCGAAATGCCGACACATGTTCCTCAATACTGTGGTTAATTATAATTGTTGATTTGGTGGCCAAACACAGGTTGCCACGTGGTAGCCCGAGGGCCACAAAACTTTATGTCAGAGGTCGAGAATAGGTGCTGGGGATCAAACCCACAACATCTTCCAAACCACAACCAAGATTTACTGTCGCACTATGCATTTAGTTGTCAATATGTTATGGGTTTCATATATTTTTAATTACATATGAAATGCACGTTAGGGATTAGAGGTTAGGATCTAGCCCTAGCACTAGTCACTGTTGGAGGTGGGACTGTTGGGCCTCGTATATTCCATGTTTTCATCATGAAACATCATTGTTTATATTCTAAAACCCTGGGTTTTTAGCTCGTGTTATACCCTAATTCTGTGACTTGCGGCCAAATTTTCTCTGTGGTTGACTATCATTAATTTCCTCACTTTCTACGATTAAATATGATTTTTTCATGTTTACTGATGATTTTTTTGTTGAAGTACATTTATTACAGGATTCCATCGTTGAAATCCCTCACAAGCCAGTTAAATATGGGGATGCCTAATTTGGGGATTTGGCACTTTCGGCGCACTTCCGGAGAATCCGGGAGAGGTTATTATCAAAAATTATATTATGATACCTCTTCATAAGTTGGATTCCACCCAGCTCATTCATATGGGTCTCCAGAAGGAAATTACCTAGTTTTTCCAAATCTGTAAATAATTCTAAACTACCCAATTGCGCCTGAATTTTCGTGCAGAGGAAGGAGAAATAAGAAATTTGGGCACATGGGTTTTGATCCAAGTATATTCAGTTTACTAACCTCATAACAAGTTTTCAAACTACCTTACGGTTTTGGATATATTTATGGGGGGGACTAAGGCCAATTTATGTAAAATTTAGAATTTTCCAGATTTCTCAAAATCCCCCAAACAACCCTGTTATGGTCAAATATCAATTCCTTTATTCCATATTTGTCCTTAATATGTCCTAAATATCATCATCTATCAACCTAAGGACTAAATCAATATGTTGAGGCTACTTTTTGTCTGTTCTTCCTTACCTTTTTGCCTCATTTTGCCATTTTTTGACATATATCTACTTCCCTTTTCCCTCTCTTTATCCCTAATATGGCCAAACTTCCATCAATCCTTGTTTAGGACCTGTTTTGATTAGCTCTTTGACTTGGAGGAAGACTATGATCCTTCAACCATTTACAGTTGATATGCTAGCATGCTTCAAGATAGAAGCTCCAGCTCAATGCTCCAGCCCAAAGCTCCAGCTTAGAAAATTTGATCCTCCTTCCAGCACTTGACAAGTTCAAAGATGGGTGAAGGACCAGCTGGCCACTCTGCACATAGTAGAGTTCAGTTAACAAAATTTAAGAACCTTCTTCTTATAGCAGCATGCATTTTTTTTATAAAGAACTGATAGTTTGAATTTAGGACAATCAGCACTGATTTTGTGGATCACCATATCCACGATTTTCAACGTCGTATATTGTAATAGAACTACTGCTAATTCTGCAACTCAAAATGCCTATAAAGGCAGAGACATATGATTTTATTGGGGGGAATGTGTATTATCTTTTTAGCTATCAATGTACACTGTGATTTTTATTGGGGGGAATGTGTATTATCATTTTAGCTGTCAATGTACACTGTGATTTTACGTTCTAAAGAAGAAGTTGAATTCTCATGTTGATGCATTCTTGATTCACTGTGAATTGCCGTGGATTTGAAGAATCTTTGAGATAAGTTGTTGTAGGTGTAAGTTAATACTGTAATCAACGCTTTCTAGGGTGTGGCAAGGGGCCACCATAACCGGTTCAGCCCCGTAGCTAGTTAGAGGAAATTCATAAATATAATTTGATTCAGTTTCTAATTGCAGAGTTAATTGATTTTAAAAATCGATTTGGTTTTGGCTTGATTTACGTTTGTTAGAGTTCCAAAATATCGTTTCTTTAAATTTATGATTGCAGAAGTTAATTATTTTTTGAAATCGATTTGTGTCTTGGCTTTGATTCCTGTTGCTATAATTTATATTCATCGCTGTTTAAATGCTTGATTGTCTAGTTGTTTGATTTTGGAAATCAATTTCGGCATTGGGTTTACATTTCCATAGCAGAGTAATTTTATATCTCCAGGATCAGATTGGAATGTCACATTAAAACCCTATGATTATAGATGGAAACGTGTTTGATCTCTCCCATAGGGACTGCGTTCCATATGTTACCACATATGCATTGTTCTGAATTGAGCGTTGCCCAGAAATAGAGTTGAGCAAATAATCCATCCTCTCTCTAAATAAACAAATTGCTGAATGTATTTTTGTGTGGATGAACAAAGCCTAGTTGTATACATTTGATTTAATCTTTTGATGAGAACATTTCGCTGAAATATGTATTGCTAGATCGATTCTAGTAGTTGAGCACAACTCAAATTGCAAATAAGACTCAATGGTTAACTGTTTCTATGTGTTGAATGGTCCTATGCATTAAGTAATTTGCATCTCATTTATGTGTGCATAGCTTAGATTGATGACCATAGTTCAATTGCTGTAATAGAGGGATGCCATCATTGAGTGAATGATTTTTCTTGAATTCGATGCAGTTGGTTTGAAGAGGCAGAGTTTTGTTGACCTTAGAGTTTTGGCTTATCATTTCTTAAGACAAAATAGGAGTGTGAAGTTAGATTCATTGCAAAGTGATAGCTATAGGTTCTTTTTGGGTCTTAGCTGGCAAGTCAAGAGGAGACAGTGTGTTGATTAGGTGAAAGAAAATGGATGATTCGTAGGGTAGATTTGAGCAAAGTCTTCTTCATTTCTTTGGCATGATTAATTAGATGTTTGTAGTCTTGTTTTATCTTTCATAAGATTAGGTTCTGGAGTGGGAGGTCAAATATTGGTTGTAGCATTTGAGTTAAGTTTAATTAGCAAAATTGCTGGGAGTGAGTGCATATTTCCTTAGGGACAAAATCTTAACTAGCATCCCTTTCTGGATTGATGCTTGACATTGTGTGTTAGGTACAATATTTACAATTCCATATCCATAAAAATAGCAGTGAAAAAGTAATTTAAACCCCTGCAACTTGGTTAGAAAGAGATCATTCATTAAAAGTTGAAACATTTTATTGCAAGCTTCAGAGAATGGCTAGATGACTGTCAGTAAAATTTATGTGAATATTTCAAACTTTTAGTCTCAAGATTGAATTCATTGTCATTTCTGTGTCTTAATGTAGCATGTGTTGATTGAGTTAGGAACTTTACCTTCTTGCAGAAACTAAAGTGTTTCTTACTATAGAAGTTGGGGATTAACACTGTCAGAAGTAAGTAATACATATGGGTTGGTTAGATCGATGGCTATCATAACTAAAGTCTGTGTGTGTAAAATCAAATATTCAAACCATTGTGATAGTGCACCTTTCTGATTAACACCAATATAATGAAATTGGCGTGAGGTGTTGTCATCAGAGTTAATTAGGGACACCATTTGTAATTGCAAGTTTACTGTGTGAGTGTGGAATCAACGTATAGGTTTACTCAGATTAGGTAATTCCCTTTAAGTGTGACCTCCAAAGATCAGAATTAGGCGTTTTGAGATTTTTCTGCAAGCAGTGAGTTATTGATTGATTTGGTAATGGATTCAATTTCAGACTTAATGTTGATATAGATTGAATAATGATTTCTAGTATTCAAACTAGAATTTGTTGATTGTTCCTATTTTCATGGAGAGATGAATTGATTTATTTTCAAGGGTGTGTGTTTATAGATATTTTTGTGTGCCTCAATTCTCAAATCAAATAGCATAAGGAATCATTAAAACTCTGGCGTACAACCCGAATCAAGAAGTGCAGTGCAACTCGTGTTTAGGATCCCAGATTGACAAATTAAATATCAGGAGGTTTAATCTAACAATTATTTCTCCCAAAATTTTGGCGTCGTTGCCAGGGAGTTGCAATTTTTTTTTCCAGGTAACTATTATCAGAGTTTCAGGATTTTGTAGGGTTCTCAAAGGGCAGAGAGTGTACGGTAAGACGTGAGTGAAGAGCCACGCATCCACTTTTGTGGGGTTGCTCCAAAGTCTGACTGATTACTGCTTGTTCTTGAGTTTTTATTTCCTTTTTATTTATGCGTAGAAGTAAAGGTAGATTTATTTCCGGTGTTATTTTTATTGCAATTAAAAATTTTCAAAAACTCAAGCTTTGAACGACAAAAAAATTTTGGGGTGTTGAAAGAACCCTCTTTTTGTACTAATCCATGTCGCGGACAGGGAACATCAACCATCACGATAAATTCAAGAATGACCGAGAGCTTGAAGAATGTCCCTAGAAATACTTTCTGAAGTCCTAGCAGTAGCTGGGATATTTGCCTCTCAGGAAGAGTTCATATTCACCACATTTAAGAAATTATTTGTCTCTCCATAGTCGGAAAAGGATTTGGAAGTCTCCCTTGATTCCTCTTGCCTATATATCAAGTAGATCGATGCATCATATACCAAATCTGATGGGGAGCATCCAGTTGAACCTAAGATCGAAGATATTTCACCATGCCCAGCAACAAGCCTTATGTGCATTCCAGAGACCAATTATCCAAGTTCTTATGGCATGACAAAGGAGGACATTTAGAGTGGTCCAATGAAGAAATGAGCCAATACCACCAGGATTACATCGAGCGTTGGTTCCAGGTCATAATCCAATAAAAATACCACTCTCATCTACAAATAATCTTCGTACCATATCAATTGAAGCTACTGGTTTCTCATACTCTGGTATGTGTTGAAATTTATTCTTTCAAACTGAGTGTGAGTATATTTACCATGATCTTATGAAAATGGCTACATTGGAAGTACTCTTATACTTGAAGGAGGCCTTCCTCTCTCTAGATTATGGTAGGGTAAAAATGAATAAAATTTTTGTTATGGCATTACTCTTGAAATTGAAATTCCTAAGGCATAATCATTGAAATTTTTGTCATTATGCATTCTTGTGGTAAGAATTTTTGGAAGCAATTCACTCTTAATACCCCATATTTTATAAAGTGACTCTAATTATTAGCTGAGATTATTCATTAGGTCAGTTAGGGGAATTGTTATTTTTATACTTCCCACTCATAAAGCTTAACATACTATCATCCAAGAATCTTTTCAATTTCTCTTTGAAGGTATTTGATGAAAAGTCTCCTATGGTGGACCTCTCTTATAAAACCTTAATGAGCTCCCATAAGAACCCTAGCATGACCTACTCGAGGAATATTCCAGTCATTATTTGAGTTATTTTCTTTTCTTGAGTCTTTAGGGTAGAAGGATCAACCAGTAAAGATTAGTAATTAAAAACTTTTCATGCCATCCTGCACTCTTAAGGAGTAGATCTGTCTCCCCACTTATTAAGTAACCTTTAAGGTTAATCATCATCAGAATCTACAAAAATATTTAGGGGAGGATAGGAGGTTTCGTAATGAGCCGACCTACCATGATCATGAGACCTAACATGCATGACATTATTGGTCCTAGTCACCAAGCCAGAGTAATGGGTTTCAACCCAAAAATATGGAAGATGGGAGGTCTCATCACGAGCCAGCCTGTTCATCCATGTTACTTCTTATGAGTGGCACTGCCATCATCTGGTTACCAAGCCAAGACAGTGGCCTTTATCTAAAAGTCAAATAAGCTAACTCTGAATCTATATCTAGTGAGTGGGACACAAACATTTTTCTAGGTTAAAAGGCATCCCTGTCAAGGCTACAAATGCCTGTTGGTAGCAGGGCCATTCCTGTGGTATCAAAGTTAATTCTAAACTATGATTTACTTGGTTGTTTTTGTCTTTTCCCTGAACTCACTATCATATCTCTCTGAGAATGGATTTAATATCCTTCAGTAATGTGCTTTGGAGTTATATCTTACAAGGATGATTTGGTTTTTATGGATGTGAGACCCTTAGTGCAGGTGATTCACTCTGCTTGAATAAGAGAAGCTTCAACTATATGCTTGGGTAATGTTAAGACAATCATCCTCGGAAGGCATCATTTTGTAATATTTATTTTTCCCTACCTTTGATCCATTTTAAGGCCTTGTTTTTCAAATAAAGTCACTTTTACTTGTAATAATGAGGCTATTGAAAGTGAAGACATGCTGCTTTGGATTACTCTTGAGATTCTTTGTGAAAATTCTTATGGTTAATCATTTTAGGATGACATTATCTCTGCAGTAACAACATTGTTAAGCATTCCTTTAGTAGCCCTAGTATTAGTTACTCTTTTAGAATAATAAAACTTAGCCTTAACGTCACTGGATCCCTGGTCACTAATTTTCTTATCTATGCAAAGGAAGATGAAATCCGATGAAACTTACTTACATGCTCTCATAATTAGCCCTATGGTTCAAGTCAATGCAGCATGACTTTAATATAGAAACCCTAGCCCTTCAGTCTTGGTCTCTATTAGAGGTTTTTCTTGCATGAGGACATGCATGATGATAGGCATGGGGGGATGGGAGAGATATTATGAAAAATGATGAGAATTGTCAGGTTTTTGATTCATATTTTCACCCTATGCTTACTCATGGTTCTCACTATCATTCTTCACAATTGTTGGGATTGGAGCATGATTAGGTAAGCGCTCATTATTTAACCTATTTCCTTTATTTCGATAAGATTTGCATGAAAACAAATATTGATTATGGTGCTTGTGTTTTTTTCAGGAAGCCATATGAAATCACAGATGCATCAACATTTTCAGGATAATGTGGATATTGACACCTTTTTTTTCTTCAATAGATCATATCAACAATCACATCAGCTTGAGCCATTCCATCATTTACTTCATCTTGCAGCACCAAGGACATCAACAACAAGGGTAAAACTTGAGGTAGAGGTGGCCTAATATTCCTTAATTGATTAGAGACTTAAGAAAGCTTTGTTGATTAACCACCACATATTTCGTATATCTGGTTTTCCATATGCCCTCCATTTTCATGCTACTCTAGGTCATAATCATAATGGTTCATGTAAACAAACGCAGTAACTATGATGCCTTTCCCTCCTACATTCACAAATGTTGTCATTTGAATCCAATAGAGAATGAATTCATTGCTGTCTTTCATGAAGGAACCATCCATAAGCATTGGCCTCACAAAAATAGAGCATGCAAGCACATGTCTTCCCATCTCCATCACCACCTCCTCTCATCTACCATTTCCATTGTCACCTATCATCCTATTCATAATTTTCCTCCTACCATATCTATTGTTTTTCCTTGATTTGTATCACTCTTAAACTCAAATCTATGACAATCAAATCTTCATGTAGTGTTGCTCCACAAGACCTAACCCTACCTAAAAGCCATGATGCCATAAAAACCTAGATATGAATAAAGTCTTTGTTTGCATGAGGACATGCAAAAACTTAGGCATGGGGGGATGTTGGGCCTCGTATATTCCATTTTTTCATCATGAAAAATCATTGTTTATACCCTAAAACCCTACGTTTTTAGCCCATGTTATACCCTAATTTTATCACTTGCGGCCAAATTCTCTCTTTGGTTGACTATCATAAATTTCTTCACTTCTCTACGATTAAATATGATTTTTTCATGTTTTACTGATGACATTTTTGTTGAATTACATTTATTACAGGATTCCATCGTTGTAATCCCTCACAAGCCAATTAAATATAGGGATGCCTAATTTGGAGCTTTGGCACTTTCGACGCACTTTCAGAGAATCCGGAAGAGGTTATTATCAAAAATTATATTATTATACCTCTACATAAGTTGGATTCCACCTAGCTCATTCATATGGGTCTCTAGAAGGAAATTACCCAATTTTTCCAAATCTGTAAACAATTCTAAACTGCCCAATTGTGCCTCAATTTTCGTGCAAAGGAAGGCAAAATAAGAAATTTGGGCACATGGGTTTTGATCCCAATATACATTATAACATTTTTTCAAAATACGTTACGGTTTTGGATATATTCAGGGGGGACTAAGGCTAATTTATGTAAAATTCATAATTTTCCAAATTTCTCAAAATCCCCCAAACAACCCTGTTATGGTCAAATATCAATTCCTTTATTCCATATTTGTCCTCCATGTTAGCCCCCTATGAATTTTTTGACAAAAAAATAGGGGGCTAAAATGTTTTTTGAGCCTTCAAGGAAAGCATCTCCTCCGAAAACACATCATTCTTGAAGCCTCCTCGTGCCTTTGCCCTTTGATAAACCCTCACTGCTGTTCCCGGTTTAAAAACCTCTCTGTTGTGAAGAAATGCCAAAAAGGCCTCCATTTTTCCTTTTATTTCATCCCCATCAAGCCTCTATTTTCATCCTTTTTTCCCTTCTTTATTTCCGTCCTTAACCCCCTAAATCACCCTAATTCCCCTTTTTAAACCTTTCAAATACCCTTTGTCTGGCTTAAAGGTCCCTTTCTCCCTTTACCGAATCCCTTCTCAGCCTTAAAAACTCTCTGTTTTGGCTTGAAAACCCACTTTTTAACATACACAGGCTTAGCCCTTTCAGCTAGCCCCTTAAACACTTCCCCTCCATAAGCCCAAGCGTTAAAACCAAGCACTAGCCCACAAATCGCTTATCGCAATCGGAGAAATGGTCGGAGCACCTTTCTTCTTTGTAAAATAAAACTTCCGATGCGATAGTGTATTGGGTTTGTCTAATTTTGAAATAACCCCCGTCGTTGATCTGAAGAGATTTAATGACCCACCTATTCCATCATGCCCCAATCACACTCCGTTGTAAACCTCCGATGACCTTCTCCACCATCGATTCAATTTTAATCCAATGGCCCTCGTATCCTCGCTCCGATCGCAATCGCAAATTTCAAACTGTGCCATCCTTCATTCCTCTCGATTGCGACCCTCCGATGCGATCCTGGCCGTTGAATCCATAAGAACCAATGGCCACGATCTGCCCTCATTCTGCCATGTGTCCCCTGATTGGGCTCCTCCGATCCAATTGCAGTCGTTCATCCTCAGATCATATGGCCCACAACGAAACCACTGTCCTTTTGGCCCCACCTTTACTGACCCTACACGTCCCTCAGATCGTGCTCCTCCACCGTCGTCAGATCTCATGGGCCCAGATCAAATGTTCCACAACAATATCACTTTTTTTTTGGCTCCAAGCTTTAACCATTAGAAATTACACGATATGGGCGGTTTTCTAGAGCCACGTGTCAGCTAAAGACCCATATCACGTTGAAAAAGTGAAATCAGCCTTCCAACCTTTTGGTCTCGTGAAACCAATGGTTTTGATCCCAAAAACCACTTTCCCCTCGTGTCCCCACAACCTCCATATCTAATCTCAATCGTCCATCTCAGCCAGATTAATGGTCCACGTTGCATTTCGTGTTCCATTCGCATTTTCTCGTCGTGTGACCATTGAACCTCATTGGGTCATCGCAGCTATCGATCTCCTCCTGAGATCCGACGGCCCAGATTAATTTTCCCTTCGCCATGGCTGGGTCCCACAACATCAGTTCATGTCATCGCATATTCGTGCATTTCATTTCTATTCCAAAGGTCGAAACATATGTTTTATACTGAAAAAACCTTTGTAATCCACCTGCATTGAACTTTAATGTTTCATATTAAATTTTATTTCATTTCTCCGCCTAACTGCATATTGAAAGCTCCACTATAGCCATTGTTTCCACAGTCGCGACACCATTCCCCCAGGCCTTCAAAGCATTCTTCTACCACCGCCCTAGATTTTATAATTGGTTTTTTTTATTGTTCAGGGTTTTCACCAGAGTGGTATTTCACTCTGTTTCTCATGATCGCAGTTACTGTGATTCAAAACATAGAGAGGCCATTACAGCAGCAAAGGTGTATTAGCAACATAGATTAAGGTGTTAGAGCCTGAAATTAAAGATTAAATGCTCTAATCCTTATTCAAGGAATTAAGGCACAGTTTGAAGATTAAAGGAGCACATGAAACAAGCCATATCTTCTTTCAGCATCAGCAATACTTTTTCTCGGACAGCACACCCTCGACAGAAGTCTCCATGCCTCCCCTAGCTCCCAAATACCATCTCACTAACAGAAAACTTCCAAAGACTGTCAGGACAACAATAATGGAGGTATGGAAGTACATAAGACCTTTAGTCACCTTACTTTCTTCAGAAGACAAAACAGAGTTTCTTACATCCATAAAGGACTCTAAAGAAACATCAAAGGTCAAATATCGACCTGAAAGAGACTCCGAACCAGACCACAAAGTATAGCGCAGAGCTATTAAGCAGAGTGGGCATGAACACCTCCTCCACTCTGTCTTAATTGATCGATTTAATGTGTATCACCTAATTCTGCTATCCATTTTTCCTATAAGAATCCCTGAGAACATATTGTAAAGGGTTGCGTTGTTGCTGTTGTAGTTGTAGGGATTCATTTTTCACTGTTAGAACAGTTATGGGAGAGAGTAAAAAAGTAGTTTGTAATGTAGTAGGCTGGGAGGAGAATTTTTGGACAGTAATCAGCCATTGAGCTTAGTGTAAGTGACTGGTTTTGCATCAATTAATCAAACAATTTTCACAGGATCCTGGTCTATTACTACGGGTGATGTTTTTCTCATTATATTGTTTTACTACCTTTTTCATGTTGTTCATTGGTCTTCTGGTACACATCAGAAATATAACATAGGATTTACCCTCACATGGTACCCTATGTTTTTGCTCTCCCTACCTTTTCTGTTTTTACTAATAGTGAATCTAAGAGCAAATTCATGCAATTTAACCAATGTAGTAGCTGCTTTCCACTGCTAGCTGATGTGTGAATTCTAGGTTTACTCAGCTGTTCTTGTTGAGTTTCAAGCTAGAGGATTTGGGATACCGTGGATTTAGTGTAAGCCCTATCCACTGGGGTCCTTGTTCAACAGATTGGCCTTTCCAAGATATCATGAGCTGGTGTCAAAGCATTGAAGGTTAAAAGCCGTTCTATGATCTTAGGCCTAATTCTATGTTTAATCTTATGTGTTTTCCCTTTGAGAGTATGCTGAAGTAGATATGGAGTTAGATGACCTCTGGTTTGATCTCAAGTTTCCCTTTGTGTTTCACCTTTCTCTCCTTAATGTTCCACTCCATCATCTATCCTAAAGATCCTTTAGTATAGATGACTTGCCCTATGAATGCCTTGGCGAACTGTTTGTAAGTAATCTCCTTTCATGACTCCATAGCCCAATGGATGGCACATTCCTAACCTATCCTCTTTTACCGAAACATCTTGCTACTTTGCTCCTCTCCTCCCATTTCCTTCTCAGTTTATGATCTCATGACCAACCCAACAACCAACAAAATCATTTTAAACCCCCCAATTGTGCTTCATACCTAGCCCAACACCTCATTTTGAGCTTCAAGGACATATCATTCTTTGCTTTTAAATGGATATATCCCTCTCTGGGTCCAGGAGGGCTAGATATTAGGGCCCCAAAGTGGTTGTGATGTTGTCCGGTCTTTTTATCTTTCCAATCTGGAAAAAACACTGGAACCCCAACATAATGGCGACTCCACTGGGGAGAAACTCAGACCAATGCCTTTACATTGGTATTTCAATGCTGATGGTGGACAGCAGTCTGTTTCCAATGTCCAAAATCATCCACCTGGTGACTCCACACTCTATATTCCCTAATAGACCTAATGACTCCACTGGTAGAAGACTCTGAACTAGTTGAGGAGATGCAGTGACCTTCTTTGTAGAAACATGGACCCAAAAATGGATAGAGACGCAAAGCTAGATGCTTTGGTAGATCAATTAAATGGAATGGCAAACATGTTTGGTAAAGTACTGGAAATGTATATGGCTAACCTGAATGCAAATGATGATTATTCAGAACAGCCCATGCATTTTCCAGAGCAAGGGCCAACTCCAGACCTGGACAATGAGCAAGACATGTATGATGATCTTGGTCTGGAGTTTTCTCTTGCCTGGGAAAATTCTCAAGATGAGGCTCACGAAGATATCCAGCCTTCA
The DNA here is from genome assembly GCA_034641835.2 of Pinus albicaulis. Taxonomy (NCBI): domain Eukaryota; kingdom Viridiplantae; phylum Streptophyta; class Pinopsida; order Pinales; family Pinaceae; genus Pinus; species Pinus albicaulis. Next base: position 1,572,911,703 of record CM076575.1, on the reverse strand, counting down.
GATCAGTTCATACAAGAAGCAGAGGATTGCTATTCTTCTGTTAGTGTTAAAAAAGAAAGTTCTCCGTTGACAGAAGAAGAGACAGACTGAATAATACACACGTAGTCCATCTATGAAATATTTTATAGAACTGATATAGATCCAGAAGACTCCTCTATGGATCAGAACGAAGAAAGACCTATTGAGAACTCGACAGGTTTGATTGGTGACATTGCTCACGATTATGAATTTCCTAGTTATGATCTATTTGATGATGATTGTTTCCAGAGGAAATCTGAGCTTGTAGGATTGATGCAAGAGCATCGGGATTAGCCAGCAATGTGAATACTTGTTCACATGTTGTGGCTAAACAGGGTGAAATTCATTGACTATTGGTAAAAATCAATTTACTGAGGATGTTGGACTTCTCAATTAGTTTGTTATAATTTATTATTGTAATAAGTGAGAGACTATCTTATTTTAGATTAGAGATAAGAGTTGTTAGTATAGATGTATGTGAGAAGCTATGAAATAGTAGATTTCTGTTAGATCTTTAAAAAAATAGGAAATTGCTATTAGATATTTTAGGGGAATTATTCGAGTTAATAATAAAAGGAGAAAAATTTTGAGGAGCGAGAGATTAGAGGGGCTTAGAGTGGAGCGAGAGCTCAGAAGTGTGTGTGAACTGTGTTTGTTTGACAGAGGTCATCTTCATTGTGTAATTGGGCCTAAGGCCGAGAGTCTGTTCTGTTGTTTATTGTGAATAAAATTAATATTGTATGCTTCATTATATAACAAGCGTGAAGTTTGAACATTGGTCTTTTCTACGAAATTAATTGAAATGATGGTGACCTGTGTATTCTTATTTTAAACTGTAAGAATTCCCGTGTTTAAGGCAAACCTGGCATTGTCGAAATTTGTGAGCTGAAAAGTCATCAACACAGAATATTGGCAGAATCCACTTAGTGGAACCTTTGAGCAGATTTAAAAACATATCAGTTGATTTGTATGACATATCGGGTCTGGTAACTCCAACGGATCGGATTGGAGGTGTTTCATATCGCATCACACCGGAGAATCATTCCATATCGCTGCATATCACAATGGAACAGACGCAAAATGACATAAAACTTGTTTGAAGGGGATCGGGTCCGGTGGATATCGCAAAGACTACGGGAGGTGACGTTGAACCATAGCGATTTTCAATTTCCGATTAACTTCGCATCGGAGTTGTGGAAGCTACGACGGTTGGTTAGTGACATCAATCACTACGATTTGCGATCGCCGATTGATATCACATCGGAGCACATTGGAGTGTGGAGCGCATCAGAGTATGGAGATTGATATCGCATCGGAGTTATGAAGATGCATCGCATTTGTTATAATTAAAAGCCACATTGTGACTACCGATATTGTGAATAGATTTAAGTTGTTCGATTAACCAGATCTATGGCGCGGAATACACATAAATCTCTATTTATAAAAGGTGTTTAACGTTATTTTTGAACAGATTAAAGAAGTATATCGGATCGGAAGGATTAAAAGAATATTTTTAAATAAATTCAAAGGCTTTCGGTTCCGATATGAACAAAGGTTGAGTGAAGAGTATTAAAGGTCCTATGTGAGCTTATTCAAATCCATTGCTACCGCGGCATCAATTTTTGGTATCAGAGCAGAAGAAAGGGGTGTTTGCAGCAAATATGCCACCAAGAAGGGGAATTGGTCGAGGAAGACCAAAACCAAATGCAATTCTGTTAGAAGAGGTGCGAAATTTGCGTGCACGAATGGAGACAATGGAGACAGCCCAAAGAAGAGCGCCTGATGATGGTGCCGAGAGTTCTTCAAAAGAATTTGATGTAGATGTGGAAGAAGTAGAAGAAGACAATGAAACTGCCAAAGTCCTTAAGATGCTGGCAAAAGTTGGAAGTAAACCCAAGATGGAGATTCCTATGTATGAAGGGAGTTTAAATGTGGAGGAGCTTATGGATTGGATCAGATCCATAGATCAGTACTTTGACTTTGAAGAGATTGAAAAGAATAAGAGAGTGAAGTTTGTAGTCACTAGATTGAAGGGTCATGTAGCCATCTAGTGGGACGAGGTACAGACATCAAGAACGAGGAAAGGGAAATATAAGATCAAGCAATGGGATAAAATGGTAAGTAAACTGAAAGCCAAGTTTTTTCCTAAAGACTATCATTTAAATATTTTTAAGCAAATGAAAAATATGAAGCAGAAAGGAATGTCTGTTAAGGAGTATACAGAAGAATTCTATAGATTAAGTATCAGAACAAGGCATGTAGAAGATGATTTGGAAAAAATAGCTAGATATGTAAACGGGTTAAGGTATGAAATACAAGATGAGATTATCTTGTTAAGTCTGAAAAATGTTGAGGATGCCTATCAAGAAAGTCTAAAGGTAGAAGAGAAAATATTGAGGAGACAGAGGAAAAAGCTCAGCGAGAGGTAGAGGAGCTGCCAGATCTAGAGGAACACAACATCAGCATGAAACAGGAAGTTCAAGTGGCAGATCACCACAGAGGGGTGAATCCAGTAGAGGAAGATTCATGCCCAGAGGAAGAGGGTGAGGAAGAGATGTTAGGTGTTATACCTGTGGAGAATGGGGACACATGTCAAGGGACTGTCCTCATAACAAATCAGCAAGCCAGAGGGGTGAAAATGTGACTGAGGCAGAGCCAGAACCACCTCGACTTGTTGAGAAAGAAGAACCACCTGAAGAAGGTGAATCACTGCTGCTTAGAAGAACTTTTCTTAGATCAGAAAAAGAGGCTGGAGAACCTGTGCAAAGGAAAAATTTGTTCAGAACTACATGTAAATAAAAGGGTAAGTGCTGTAAGGTCATAATTGACAGTGGGAGTACTGACAATATTGTGTCCACAGAGATGGTGGAAAATCTTGGGTTAGCAAGGAAGGCACATCCTGCACCTTACAAAGTGTCTTGGCTACAGAAGGGCCATCAAGTTATTGTGACAGAGCAATGTAATGTAGAAATGCAGATCGGCACATACAAAGACGTGATCCTATGTGACATAATGCCCATGGATGTATGTCATGTATTATTGGGGAGACCATGGCTATTTGACCGGAAAGTGATTCACAGTGGGAGAAGGAACACATATACCATAGAAAAGGACATAATTAAACACACGTTGCTGCCAGTGAAGAATGATGTTGATAAAGGATTGCATGAAAACATTATCATGTTGATAAGTGGTAAAGAACTGCTACAGGAGGTCGATAAAAGTGAGGAGTTTAATTTCGCTATCGTAGGGAGGCTCAAGGTAATCTTAACCTCTACAAATTTAAACGATTTGCCTGAAGAAATTCAAGCTGTGTTAGATAATTTTATGGATATCATCATGGATGAATTACCGAATGAATTACCACCGATTAGAAGTGTTAGCCACCATATAGACTTAATACCAGGAGCAAGTCTACCCAATAAAGCTGCATATAGACTAACTCCCCAGGAAAATGCAGAGATTGTAAGGCAAGTACAGGAACTGATGAACAAGGGGCTGATTCGAGAGAGTCTGAGCCCGTGTGCTATGCCAACGGTACTTAGTCGAAAGAAGGGAGGAGAATGGCACATGTGCACTGATTCTAGAGCTATCAACAAGATAACAGTCAGGTACATATTTCCTTTGCCCAGAATGGATGACTTAATGGACTGTTTAAGTGGATCCAGGTACTTTACTAGGATATATTTGAAAAGCGGGTATCATCAGATCAGGATTCGGGAAGGCAATGAATGGAAAAATACTTTCAAAACAAATAGTGGACTGTATGAGTGGTTAGTGATGCCTTTTTGGCTCACTAATGCACCCAGTACATTCATGAGACTAATGAATGAGGTCTTGAAGGTGTATGCAGGTAAATTTGTCGTTGTTTACCTTGATGATATTCTGGTTTTTAGCAAAATTAAAGAGGATCATTTAGAACATCTGAAGTTAGTTCTGAAAACTTTATAGAAGGAAAAAATACTAATCAATTTGAAGAAGTGTAGTTTCATGAAAGAAGAGTTGGTGTACTTAGGATTTGTGATTTCCAAAAAAGGCTTGAAAATGGATCTGGAGAAGGTACAAGAAATCAGGAACTGGCCTACTCCCAGAAGTGTATTTGAGGTAAGAAGTTTCCATGGACTTGCTAGTTTTTACCGAAAATTTATAAAAGGGTTTAGTCAAGTTTGTGCACCAATCCTTGAGACAATCAAGGAGGTCAACTAGCCATTTCGATGGACAAAAGCTGTGGACAAGAACTTTAATCTGTTGAAAAAGAAGATAACAGAAAAGCCAATTCTAGCATTGCCTAATTTCGAGAAGGCCTTTCAAGTAGAAACCGATGCAAGTGGAGTAGCAGTTGGTGCGGTACTGAGTCAACAGAAAAGACCGATAGAATATTTCAGCGAGAAACTAAATGATGTGAAAAGGAAATATTCTTCTTATGATAAAGAGTTTTACGCTATTGTGTAGGCATTGAAAAAGTGGAGGCATTACTTACTGCCAAAGGAATTCATCTTATATTCAGACAATCACGCTTTACAGTTTGTTATTAACCAACCAAAGCTAAATCAGAAGCATGCCAAATGGGTGGAATTTCTGCAAAGTTTCACTTTTGTAATAAAGCATAAAAGTGGTAAGTCTAATAAAGTAGCAGATGCATTGAGCAGGGTAATTTTTCTTTTGCAAGAGTGTAAAGTGGGTGTTGTAGGTTTTGAAGAAATGATAGAAATGTACAAGGATGATGAGGATTTAGAGACATCTACACAACAGTTCAGAATCCAGTAAGCCATAACAGAAGTAAATGGATGGAATACCTTATTCAAGGAGGCCTGTTATTTAAAAGAAAAAAATTATGTATTCCTAAATGTTCCATGAGGGATAACATAATTAAGGAGAAGCACAGTGGAGGGTTATCTGGTCATTTTGGACAAGATAAAAACTTCGCTCAGGTGAATTTTTTTTATTACTGGCCCAAAATTCAAACTGATGTTAAAAATTTTGTTGAGAAATGCAGGGTATGTCAATATGCCAAAGGAAGGAATCAGAATACAGGTTTATATCAGCCATTTCCCATACTATATCGACCATGGGATGCAGTTAGTATGGACTTTGTTCTGGGTTTACCAAAAACTCAGAGAGGGAACGATTCTATCTATGTTGTAGTAGATAGATTTTCTAAAATGGCACATTTTATTGCTTGTAAGAAAACTAATGATGCAACACACATAGCAAATTTATTCTTTTCAGAGATTGTAAGATTACATGGGTTTCCTGTAAGTATTGTATCAGATCGAGATACTAAATTTGTAGGGCATTTCTGGAGGACACTTTGGAAGAAACTGGGGACTAAAATCAGTTTTAGTCCAGCATACCATCCTCAGACAGATGGACAAACTGAATTAGTGAACATGAGCTTGGGAAATATACTAAGAATTTTGGTACATCAGAATCCCAAACAGTGGGATTTGGCATTAACTCAAGCTGAATTCGCTTACAATGATACACCAAACCAAAGCACTAGAATGAGTCCATTTCATATTTTCTTTGGAATGCATTCGAGAGGAGTATATGAGCTTAGGGACTTGGGAAAATAGGAAGCCAGGAGTGCAAGTGATGAAGATTTTGTTGAACAAATGCAGAAGTTACAAGAAGAAGTCAAAGGTAAATTGCAGGAAAGAAACAATAGATACAAGCAGAGAGCAGATCTGAAAAGAAGAGAAAAAGAGTTTCAAGTAGGAGATTTAGTCATGGCTTATTTGAGGAAAGAGAGATTTCCTACAAAAAATTATAACAAACTGAAAATGAAGAAGATAGGACCTTGTAAAATTAAAAGGAAATTTTCAGCCAATGCATATGAGATCGAGTTGCTGGAAGGGATCGGAATATCCCTGATTTTTAATGTTGCAGATTTATATCCATTTAGAGAGGCAGAGACCGAGTTGCAGAATGCAGCCACATGAGACGAAGTTCAAACTGTGGATTGGGAGGAACAGTTATCGAAAGCATCTAAGAAATAAGTTGAGGTTATCTTGGATCAAAGAATATCCAAGAAAACTTGAGGGCAGACATATTTCCAGTATCTGGTCAAGTGGAAGGAACAACCAATGGAAGATTCCAATTGGTTGACAACAGCTGAACTACAGAAATATGGAGTAATTCTTGAAATTTTTAAGGACAAATCTTTTCTTCCCTGGGATTCTGATGGAGGAGCATCGGGATTAGCCAGCAATGTGAAGACTTGTTCACATGTAGTGGCTAAACAGGGTGAAATTCATTGACTGTTGGTCAAAATTAATTTACTGAGGAGGTTGGAATTCTCAAATAGTTTGTTATAATTTATTATTGTAATAAGTGAGAGACTGTCTTATTTTAGATTAGAGATGAGAGTTGTTAGTATAGATGTATGTGAGAAGCTATGAAATAGCATATTTCTGTTAGATCTCTAAAAAAATAGGAAATTGCTGTTAGATATTTTAGGGGAATTATTCGAGTTAATAATAAAAGGAGAAAAATGTTGAGGAGCGAGAGATTAGAGGGGCTTAGAGTGGAGAGAGAGCTCAGAAGTGTGTGTGAACTGTGTTTTTTTGACAGAGGTCATTTTCATTGTGTAATTGGGCCTAAGGCCGAGAGTCTGTTCTGTTGTTTATTGTGAATAAAATTAATATTGTATGCTTCATTATATAACGAGCGTGAAGTTTGAACATGGTCTTTTCTACGAAATTACTTGAAATGATGGTGGCCTGTGTATTCTTATTTTAAACTGTAAGAATTCCCATGTTTAAGGCAAACCTGGCATTGTCAAAATTTGTGAGCGGAAAAGTCATCAACACAAAAGATTGGCGGAATCCACTTAGTGGAACCTTTGAGTGGATTTAAAAACATATCATTTGATTTGTATGACATATCGGGTCCGGTAACTCCAACGGATCGGATTGGAGGTGTTTCATATCGCATCGCACCGGAGAATCGTTCCATATCACTGCATATGACAATGGAACGGACGCGAAATGACATAAAACTTGTTTGAAGGGGATCGGGTCCGGTGGATATCGCAAAGACTACGGGAGGCGACGTTGAACCATAGCGATTTCCGATTTCCGATTAACTTCGCATCAGAGTTATGGAAGCTACGACGGTTGGGTAGTGACATCAATCACTACGATTTGTGATCACTGATTGATATCACATCAGAGCACATCGGAGTGTGGAGCGCATCAGAGTATGGAGATTGATATCGCATCGGAGTTATGAAGATGCATCACATTTGTTATAATTGAAAGCCACATTGTGACTGCCGATATTGTTAATATATTTAAGTCGTTCGATTAACCAGATCTATGGCGCGAAATACACATAAATATATGTTTATAAAAATAGCTTAATGTTATTTTTGAACAGATTAAAGAAGTATATCGGATCGGAAGGATTAAAAGAATATTTTTAAATAAATTCAAAGGATTTCATTTCCAATATGAAAAAAGGTTGAGTGAAGAGTATTAAAGGTCCTCTTTGAGCTTATTCAAATCCACTGCTACCACGGCATCAAGGATCATCATCGGTAGTCTCATGGGATGAAAGTCAGGGCCAACAACTCTAGAGAAGAAATGAACTAAGTCAGCCTATCTATGACACTGATGGGGAAAGTTATGAAAGCATCAGTGATGAGTGTCATGAGATCGGAGATCAGCAGTCCTTCCTTTCAGAAGATGAGGAGGGAAGCAAAGAAGAGATTCTTGAGCATGATGAAAGAAAGGCACCTTCCCTTTGAAAAAGAGGAAGCAATGGAAAATACCCCTGCTCAAGAATACATAGATCTTTTCACAGAGCTCAGTCCAGCAGGGAAGAATATATCAGAGCTCCAAGAGGACAAAACTGCAATATATGATGAGTCCTCCAGTTAAGAAGATGAAGGAGACACTCTACCCCAAGAGATTCTTTTTCTCAATCCAGTGGTAGAAGAAGAAATCCTGGTTGAAGCCTGCTTGCTAAATATTCATAACCAGGTATCATTCCATGATCCTTACGTTCATTTTCTGCAAACATTTGAAGAAGGATCAAAGGTCTTTTTGAACAGCATGCCGTAGACAGCAATAAATTTTTTGAAAGCTGCTGTTAAGGAATATAAATAATGGGAGTGGCCCTACCTATCCAGCGTGATCAAGGAGATGAGCAAGAAAGACCAGTCATGGGATCACTTGATGGACTGGTTGCATTAGAAAGCAATTTTTGTAATCTAGACTTGTGAATAATTCAAGTAGAGTAGGCTAGGTAGGAAAAGCTCAATAAAGCTCATTCCATGAGCATTTAGTTTGTTTCTTTAATTTTTGCAAGGTTTACAGTCCATGAGCAGTTTTTTCTATTATGCCATGGTCCACAACAAGCTAGACAGTCTAAACCTAGCTTGACCGTTTTTCAATTTTTGTCTTAGAATGTAGAGAAGAAGTCTACTAGATAGTTTAATCCTAGAAGACAGTAGTTTAGGTAGAGAAACTATGAGGCAGAAAGTTTAATCTAGTCTCATGGAGAAATAAGGGTAGAAATAGAATAGGTTTCTTGTTCTGCTTGAAAAAATTGATGATGTAAAGGTTCTGCTAGTCCAAATGCACCCAGAAGAGAAAATGTTAGGACTTTAGTCTAGGTAGGTAGTTGTTTGAGTAATTTTTGCTGTTGATATGTGTCTTCATGATTTGTGGCAGCTGAATCAGAGAAGAAAATGGAAATTTCAAGGATCAGGCATCCGGCCTACTCCAAAGATTTATTTTCTGAATTCTTAACTCCTTCAAGAAGAAGCCATCCCCATGTGGAGCCACTGTTAGCCCCCTATGAATTTTTTGACAAACAAACAGGGGGCTAAAATGTTTTTTGAGCCTTCAAGGAATGCATCTCCTACGAAAACACATCATCCTTGAAGCCTCCTCATGCCTTTTCCCTTTGATAAGTCCTCACTGTTGTTCCCAGTTTAAAAGCCTTTATGTTGTGAAGAAATTCCCAAAAGTCCTCGATTTTTCCTTTTATTTCATCCCCATTAGGCCTATGTTTTCATCCCTTTTTCCCTTCTTTATTTCCCTCCTTAACCCCCTAAATCACCCTAATTCCCCTTTTTAAACCTTTCAAATACCCTTTGTCTCACTTAAAGGTCCCTTTATCCCTTTACCAAATCCCTTTTCAACCTTAAAAGCCCTCTGTTTTGGCTTGAAAACCCACTTTTTAACATACACAGGCTTAGCCCTTTCGGCTAGCCCCTTAACGACTTCCCCTTGATAATCCCGGGTGCTAAAACCAAGCGCTAGCCCAAAAATCGCTTATCGCAATTGGAGAAATGGTCGGAGCACCTTTCTTATTTGTAAAACAAAACTTCCAATGCGAGTGTATTGGGCCTGTCAGCTTTTAAAATAACCCCTGCTGTTGATCTGAAGAGATCTAATGGCTCACCTGTTCCATCGCGCCCCAATCACACTCTGTTGTAAACCTCCGATGACCTTCTCCACCGTCGATTCACTTTTAATCCAACGACCCTTGCATCCTCGCTCTGATCGCAATCGCATATTTCAAACTGTGCCATCCTCCGTTCCTCCTGATTGTGACCCTCCGACACGATCCTAGCTGTTGAATTCACAAGAACCAATGGCCAGGATTTGCCCTCATTTCGCGATGTGTCCCTCGATTGGGCTCCTCTGATCCAATCATAGTCGTTCATCCTCAGATCATATGGCCCACAATGAAACCGTCGTCCTTTTGGCCTTACCTTTGCTGACCCTTCACATCCCTCAGATTTTTCTCCTCCACCACCGTTGGATCTCGCGGGCCCAAATCCAACAGTCCATAGCAATATCACGTTGTTTTTGGCTCTGAACTTTAACCATTAGAACTTACACAATATGGGCGATTTTCCAGACCCACGTGTCATCTAAAGACCCATATCACATTGAAAAAGTTAAATCAGCCTTCCAGCCTTTTGGTTGCATGAAACCAGCGGTATTGATCCTGAAAACCACTTTCCCCCCTATGTCCCCACAGCCTCCAAATCTAATCTCAGCCGTCCATCTTAGCCAGATCAACGGTCCACATTGCATTTCGCATTCCATTTACACTTTCTCATTGCGTGGCCATTGAACCTCATCGGGTCATCGCAGCCGTCGATCTCCTCCTGAGATCTGATGGCCTAGGTTAATTCGCCCTTCGCCATGGCTGGGTCCCACCACATCTGCTCATGTCATCGCATCTTCGTTCATTTCATTTGTATTCCAAAGGTCGAAACATATGTTTTACACTGTAAAATCCTTTGTAATATGCCTGCATTGAACTTTAATGTTTCATATTAAAGTTTATTTAATTTCTCCGCCTAACTGGATATTGAAACCTCCACTACAGCCATTGTTTCCATAGTTGTGACACCATTCCCCCATGCCTTCAAAGAATTCTTCCGCCACCACCCTGGATATTATAATTGGTTTGTTTTATTGTGCAGGGTTTTCACTAGAGTAGTATTTCACTCTATTTCTCGTAAACGCAGTTACTATGATTCAAAACACAGAGAGGTCGTTACAGTAGCAAATGTGTATCAGCAGCAAAGATTAAGGTGTTATAGCCCAAAATTAAAGATTAAATTCTCTAATCCTTATTCAAGGAATTAAGGCGCAGTTTGAAGATTAAAGGAGCACATGAAACAAGCCATATCTGCTTTCAGCATCAACAATACTTTTTCTCAGACAGTATGCCCTCGACAGAAGTCTCCATGCCTCCCCAAGCTCCCAAAGGCCATCTCACTGACAGAAAACTTCCAAAGACTGTCAGGACAACAATAATGGAGGTATGGAAGCACATAAGACCTTTAGTCACCTTACTTGCTTCAAAAGACAGAACAGAGTGCCTTACAGCCATAAAGGACTCCAAAGAAACATCAGAGGTCAAATATCAACCTGACAGAGACTCTGAACCAGGCCACAAAGTACAACGCAGAGCTATTAAGCAGAGTGGTCATGAACACCTCCTCCACTCTGTCTTAATGGATCGATTTAATGTGTATCACCTAATCCTGCTATCCATTTTTTCTATAAGAATCCCTGAGAGCATGTTGTAAAGGGTTGTGTTTTTGCTGTTGTAGTTGTAGGGATTCATTTTTTACTGTTAGAACATTTATGGGAGAGAGTAGTAGAGTATTTTGTAATGTAGTATGTTGGGAGGAGAAATTTTGGACTGTAATCAGCCATTGAGCTCAGTGTATGTGACTGGTTTTGCATCAATTAATCAAGCAATTTTCACAGGATCCTGGTCTATTACTACGGGTGATGTTTTTCTCATTATATTGTTTTATTAAATTTTTCATGTTGTTCATTGGTCTTCTGGTACTCATCAGAAATATAACATAGGATTTTCCCTCGCATGGTACCCTATGTTTCTGCTCTCCCTACCTTTGATGTTTTCTGCTGATAGTGAATCTAAGGGAAAATTCATGAAATTTAACTAGTGTAGTAGCTGCTTTCCACTGCTAGATGATGTGTGAATTTCAGGTTCGCTGCTTAGTTGTTCTTGTTGAGTTTCAAGCTAGATGATTTGGGATATTGGGGATTTAGTATAAGCCCTGTCCGCTGGGGTCCTTGTTCAACAGATTGGCCTTTCCAATATCTCATGAGTTGGTGTCAAAGAATTGAAGGTTAAAATCCCTTCTATGATCTCAGGCCTAGTTCTATGTTTAAACTTATGTGTTTTCCCTTTGAGAGTATGCTGAAGCATATCTAGAGTTAGATGACCTCTGGTCTGATCTTAAGCTACCCTTTGTGTTTCACCTTTCTCTCCTTAATGTTCCAGTCCATCATCTATCTCAAAGATCCTTTAGTATATATGAATTGCCCTATGAATGCCTTGGAGAGTTGTTTGTAAGTAATCTCCTTTCATGACTCCATAGCCCAATGGATGACACATTCCTAACCTATCCTCTTTTACCAAAACATCTTGCTGCTTTTCTCCTCTCCTCCCATTTCCTTCTCATTTTATGATCTCATGACCAACCCAAAAACCAACCAAATAATTTTAAACCCCCCATTGTGCTTCATACTTAGCCTAACACCTCATTTTGAGGTTCAAGGAAATATCATTCTTTTCTTTTAAATGGAGAGATCCCTCTCCGGGTCCAGGAGAGCTAGATCCTAGGGCCCCAAAGTGGTTGTGATGCTGTCTGGTATTTTGGTCTTGCTAATCTGGCCAAAACACTGGAACCCAAACACTCCATATGTCCTAATATCATCAGCTACCAACCTAAGGACTAATTCAAGATGTTGAGGCTACTTTTTGTCTTTTCTTCCTTACCTTTTTGCCTCATTTTGCCAGTTTTTGACATATATCTACTTCACTTTTCCCTCTCTTTATCCCTAATATGGCCAAAATAATCTGGATTTATGCAGAAACACAACAGAATAAAAATATAACCATAAATACAGAGATGCAGCTAAAATAACACTTCATTTCATTAATATCAAAGAACTGAAATTTGCTTACAGAAAGAATGGAAATAAAACTAGCTAGGGCACTGGTAGCTATCTCTGAGGAGAGATGTGGCAGCTACAGGCCTCTGAATTGAGTTACAATGAGGCTCGAGGGCCTATTTATTATTGAGAAACAATGGAGAACCCTAAACATCCAAAAACCTAACCCTAGGAGATGAAGCGCCAAAATCAGAAGCCCCGTTTTGGGGAAATTGGTGTTTCAACTCTCCGGGGACGTAACTTATACTATCTCCCTCGTTTTTTATTACACACACAGATACATCATTAGAAAGCTCTATCTCAGAATGTATTTCACTCATTTAATATCATTCAAACTAATGATATTTTCAGAAATGCGATGCTCAAAAACGCCACTGTATTCCCCAAACGGTTCCGGGTTCAGACCAAAACTGCTGTAAAATTAGTAAAGTTATGTCAAATCCCAAAAAACCGAAAGAGACAACAAACAAGGGAGCAGAGGGCAACAATATCCACCTGACTATCTCTTATAAAGCAATGGTCCCCATTGCGTTAAGTTCCTCCATGAGATGAGGAAATTTCTGCTGAACTTGGTCCCTGGTGAACCACTTTCCTTGGTGCAGGAGTTGGCCAGCTTTGACAACCCAATACAGTTGGATATTCTTTTGGCGAGTGTTCTTGATTTTCATGTCCATGATACAATCTTTGGTGGCCTGTTCCATGCATTCTGGGTTTAACTCTGTTGGTGTGAGTTGTTCTGCAATGTCCGAGGTGTCCAGTAGAGGTGGGAAGTAAGGACAAAGGTGATCCACATTGAAGACTGGGTGCAGACCAAGGAATGGAGGAATATTAAGCTCGAAGGCATTGTTCCATATAGCCTTGGTGATGGTGTATGGCCCATATCGGAGTGGGAGAAGCTTACGGTGGGGTCTAGTGAGTCACTCCTTCTGCAAATGTAGCCATACTTTGTTGCCCACCTGGAAGTTGTGTGGCACCCGGTGTTGATCATGGCGTTGCTTGTACTTCACATTGGATCTGTCCAATATATCATGGACCTATTGGTGGATGTGTTGAATGCGCTCGATGAAGCTACTTGCTTTGTCAACTTCAGACTGGACATGAGCTGAATCAGCCTGAGCAGCTGCAAATGGCCTGGCTACGTCAATGGGACATAGTGGCTGGAATAACAAGCCCACCTGAAAGGGGCTATGGCCAATTGAACTGTGGAGAGCCTTGTTATAACTATGTTGTACATAGGGGAGGCTCTCATCCCATGTGTGTGGATGATTTTAATTGTACATGCACAGAATGTGTACAATCATTCTGTTGATGACCTCTGTCTGGCCATCTGTTTGGGGATGGAAAGCTGTGGACTTGGTGAAATTTGTGTCCAACATTGACCAGAGGATGGACCAAAATGTGCTGAGGAACCTGCTATCTTGATCTGATATGATAGACTGTGGGATCCCAAAGTGCACCCACACTTGTTCAAAGAAGAGTTTAGCATGTTTTCTATCATGGATATCTTCCTACTGCTGCCATAATGGCTCATCTTTGAGAATCATTAATGACCACGAAACACAAGCCATTTCCATTCTGTGGGCAGTTCGACATGTAATCCATGGAGATGGATTCCTGTCGAATAGTAGTATATATAGGCCTTGCTTTCGACGTCGTATGGCATTGGCATGCGTGGTGATCTGATGTGCTTCTTGACATCCTTTCGAAGGTTCGGCCAATAGAAATACTTCTGTAGTATTGCTACTGTTTTCTCGACCCCGAAATGCCCAGCGACTCGACTGTAGTGTGATTCCCATATCATCTTGGCACGCTCGCTTGAAGGAACACAAAGGTGTCCCATGTGACATAAAAGTGCATCTTGGAGGTGAAAATTTGGAACTTGCGCACCCCCCAAGAGTGCCTTGTAAGTTTGGCCGAATTCTGGGTCACTCTCATAGAGAAGCAGCCAAGCAGAAGTCTCGTGCCCACAAGAGTTGAGCACAGTGGTGAGCGCCACGATCAGTGGTCGGCTGAGGCAGTCTGCAACATGATTGGTGCTACCCTTCTTGTACTTGATGTTCAAATGAAACTGTTGCAGATATGTGGACCACTTCTGATGGCGATCATTCTGCAACTTCCCTTGTGTCTGTATGAACTGCAGGGGCCGGTGGTCTGTGTGGATGATTGTTTCCTTCCTCAAAATGTAATGCTTCCATTGTTGATAGTCTTGCACAATGGAATACATTTCTTTGTCATAGGTGGGATACTTGTGAACTGTCTCAGACAATGTCTCACTGTGATATGCCACTGGATGTCCCTGTTGAGTAAGTACTGCCCCAATAGCATATTCGGAGGCATCTGTCTCGATCTCAAATGGCTGTTGCAAGTCTGGTAATGTGAGCACTGGGGCAGAACAGAGGCGATTTTTCAATTTTGTGAACGCCCTCTCTTGAGGTTCTGACCAAAATAATTTTTCTCTCGCTCCTCCCTTGGTGACTTGACTCAAGGGCCAAGTGATATGAGAGAATCCCAACATGAATCTACGGTAGAAATTAGCAAGACCCAGAAAGCTGCGAAGCTCTGTTATAGTGGTTGGGGCTGGCCAATCCTGAATGACTTGGATCTTGGCTGGATCCAAATGCACCCCCCTTTCATCAATAATGTATCCCAGATATTGAACCTTGGTCATGCCAAACATGCACTTCTCCAAATTGGCACACAACTTGTGTTGCCGCAGTGTTTGGAGGACTTGTCGGATGTGCTGAAGGTGCTCTTCCCAAGTCTTGCTGAAGATCAGAATGTCATCCAAGTACACCACTACAAATGAGTTGGTGAATGGCCGCAAGATGTCGTCCATCATCCTCATGAAGGTTGTGGGAGCATTCGTCAACCCGAAAGGCATGACTAGCCATTCAAAAAGGCCTTCCTTGGCTTTGAAGGCAGTCTTCCACACATCAGAGGGTTCAATTGGTACCTGGTGATACCCAGACTTCAGGTCAATCTTGCTGAAATATTTTTCACCTTTGAGTTGGTCCAGAAGGTCATCAATCCGTGGGATTGGGTACCTATTCTAAACAGTGATCTTTTTCAGCGCCCGATAGTCAATACAGAGTCTCCACATCCCATCCTTCTTCTGTACCAACACGGTCGGGCTCCCACAAGGCGATGAACTTGGTCTGATGTGACCTTTCTGCAACAGCTCCTGAATCTGCCTCTTGATTTCATCATTCTCCAGAACAGAGCGCTGATAGATCGGTCCATTGGGTAGCAGCGCACCTGGGGTCAGATCAATCAGGTGCTTGACCTGACAGTGCAGAGGAACCCCTGTGGGTGAGGTGAAGATGTCCCCATACTCCTCCACAAACTTATCCATTTGTTATTGTCGTGTAGAGGAGCCCTGTCTGGAGGTCGTGGCCACAGTCTTCTTCTTTCCCTGGGGGTGGATCATCAGGAAAATGAATTTCCTAGTTTGGGAAATGAGCTTACTGCATTGTTTTGCAGTAACCAAAGAGATAGACGCAGGAGGTGGTACCTCTAGTATCCTGTACAACTTATTTCCCAAAGTAACAATAATAGCACAAGGTCGAGACTCATACACAGCATGACGCTTCCACAATTATGGTTGTCCTAATAATACATCAAAAAAATCAATAGGAGCAACATCACATAATACCTCATCCGTGAAGGGCTTGATGCTATAGGGAAGGCGGCACTACTGGCTGACGCGGAGATCTCGTCCTTGGTGAAGCCACCCGATGGTGTATGGATGTGGGTGAGCTGTGGTCGGCAAGCCCAACCGCTTCACGGTGTCTGCTGAAATGAGGTTCTTTTGGCTCCCATTGTCGATAATGAACTGTACAGGGGAGCCCTTTACCCACATCTGGGAGTGGAAGAGACGTTCCTCCTCCTCTGGATCTTCCGGTTCCTCCTTCTGGATCTTTGTAGTGGCAACAATGGCATTGGGCTCCGCATCAATAATCTGTTTCCCTTTTTCATTCCCCTTTTCAGGTTCTGATTCGGAGTCAGAGCATGCATCTGACTCAGAAGCCCTCATCTCGCCCACTAGCGACTGCTTGGCCCGACACTCACTTGTGTTGTGAGTGGAGCTCTTATGGAACTCACACCACTTTCCCGTGTCCTTCTTTGGCTTTGCGGTGTTGTTCTTTTCTTGTGGCTTTGACGGGTTGTCTTTAGCTTCCATGCCTTAGCTCTGTCCTTCGTTCTGCGGTTTGGAAGCACCTTTACCTTGCTTTTGATTTGCAGATCCAAAGTCTCGCTTCTTCTGTTTGAATTTCTACTCAATCTTGGCAGCATACCGGTATGCCGTACCAAGCGAGGAGATGTCGAGGAACTCCATTTCCTCCTAAATGTATCTGTGTAGACAGCCACGATACTTTAGCACCAAATGTTTCTCTGAATCTTTGATACCCAACTTTGTGCGCAGGGTATGGAATAGATTCGTCAGCTCATGCACATCTTGATCCCTTTGTTTTCACAGCGTGTTCCATTGTATGTACTTGTCCTCATAGCTCCCCACGGGATAGTACTATTCCTTGACGGTGTCTCAGAAAGAATTCCAAGTTGGTACAACTGAGAACAAAGAGGGTTTTGTCTGGTCCTTGTTCTCACAGTAGGTTTCCCGCCAATCCTTAACAAGGGGGGTAGCTTTGAGGAGTGCAAAAATAATCTTCTGTCGGTCTAAAAAGTCATGAACAGAGAAATATCCATCTAATAGATTCAACCATCTATCTACAGCATCTGCGTCTATTTGACCCTCAAATATGGGAATGTCAAAATTTACTTGTACCTTAAAAGGAGTCGCACCTCCAGAGTGGTTGTTGGATGCAGATGCACTGCCGGTGGGCAGCCGTTGAAGGATCTGAGCAAAGTTATCCATCATCGCGTTCCTTTTTTTTTTAGGGCCTCCTCGAGTAATATTTTGATAGGATCTCCTGCTCCCTCATCTTTCTTTTCATCCCCCATGGGTGTCCGTCGAGGTTTGCGAGGTTGATCTTGCAAAGGTTCCACCAGATCAAGCCCTAGCTTCTTATACCTCGACCTCGTTGGGGACATGCAAAGAAGGATCGAGAAAAATCAGACCGCTCTGATACCATTGATTCGGATTTATGCAAGAATGCAACAGAATAAACATATAACCATAAATACAGAGATGCAATGGAAATAACACTTCATTTCATTAATATCAAAGAACTGAAATTTGCTTACAGACAGAATGGAAATAAAACTAGCTAGGGCGCTGGTAGCTATCTCTGAGGAGAGATGTGGCGGCTACAGGCCTCTCAACTAAGTTACAATGACGCTTGAGGGCCTATTTATTATTGAGAAACAATGGAGAACCCTAAACATCCAAAAACCTAACCCTAGGAGATGAAGCGCCAAAACTATGGGCCCCGTTTGGGTAAATTGGTGTTTCAACTTCCCAGGGACGTAACTTTGGCATACTATCTCCATTTGACGCACATGATACATCATTAGAAATCTCTATCCGAGGACTACAAATTTCGACACGAATATCATTCCGGAATGGAATGATATTTTCTAGAAGCGTGATGCCCAAGAAACGTCGTTTAGGGCCTCAAAACAACTCCGGAAGTTCAGGACCCGAAAAAATGCTAAAAATAGTAAGTTATGCCGAAACTGAAAAAATGAAAGAGACAATGGTGGGGGCCCAAGTGGAATAGGCGGGTGGCCACCAATATCCACTTGGATCACAAACTTCCATCAATCCTTGTTTAAGGACCTGTTTTGATTAGCTCTTTGACTTGGACGAAGACTATGATCCTTCAGCCATCTTCAGTTGATATGCCAACATGCTTCAAGATAGAAGCTCCAACTCAAAACTCCAGGCCAAAGCTCCAGCTCAGCAAATTCGATCCTCCTTCCAGCACTTGACAAGTTCAAAGATGGGTCAAGGACTAGCTGGCCACTCTACGCATAGTAGATTTTAGTTAATGAAATTTAAGAACCTTTTTCTTATAGCAGCATGTGGTTTTTTTATAAAGAACTGATAGTTTTAATTTAGGACAATCAGCGCTGATTTTGTGGATCACCATATCCACAGTTTTCAACGTCCTATCTTGTAATACAATTACTACTAATTATGCAACTCAGAATGCCTATAAAGGCAGAGACATATGATTTGATTGGGGGGAATGTGTATTATCGTTTCAGCTGTCAATGTACACTGTGATTTTATGTTCTAAAGAAGAAGTCAAATTCTCATGTTGATGTGTTCTTGATTCAGTATAAACTACCGTGGATGTGATGAATCTCTGAGATAATTTGTTGTAGGTGTAAGTTAATATTGTAATCAACGCTTTCCAGGGTGTGGCAAGGGCCCACCACACTCGGTTCAGCCCTGTAGCTAGTTAGAGGTAATTCATAAATATGGTTTGATTTAGTTTCTAATTGCAGAGTTAATTTCTTTTAAAAATCGATTTGGTTTTGGCTTGATTTACGTTTGCTAGTGTTGCCAAATATTGCTGCTTCAAATTTATGATCGCAAAAATTAATTATTTTTTGAAATCGATTTGTGTCTTGGCTTTGGTTCCTGTTTCTATAATTTATAATCATCGTTGATTAAATGCTTGATTGTCTAGTTGTTTGATTTTGGAAATCAATTTCGGCATTGGGTTTACATTTCCATAACAGAGTAATTTTATATCTCCAGGATCAGATTGGAATGTCATATTAAAACCCTGTGATTATAGTTGTAAACATGTTTGATCTCTCCCATAGGGATTGCATTCCATCTATTACCACATATGCATCGTTCTAAATTGAGCGTTGCCCAGAAATAGAGTTGAGAAAATAATCCATCGTCTCTCTAAATAAAAAAATTGATGAATGTATTTCTGCGTGGATGAACAAAGCCTGGTTGTATACATTTGATTCGATCTTTTGATGAGAACATTTTGCAGAAATATGTATTGCTAGATCGACTCCAGTAGCATAGCACAACTCAAATTGCAAATAACATTCAATGGTTAATTGTTTCTGTGTGTTGAATGGTCCTATGCATTAAGTAATATGCATCTCATTTATGTGTGCATAGCTTAGATTGATGACCATAGTTCAATTGCTGTAATAGAGGGATGCCATTATCAAGTGAATGATTTTGCTTGAATTCGATGCACTTGGTTTGAAGAGGCAAATTTTTGTTTACCTTAGAGTTTTGACTTATCATTGTTTAAGACAAAATAGGAGTGTGAAGTTAGATTCATTGCAGAGTGATAGCTATAGGTTCTTTTTGGGTTTTAGCTGGCAAGTCACGAGGAGACAGTGTGTTGATTAGGTGAAATAAAATGGATGATTCATAGGGTAGATTTGAGCAAAGTCTTCTTCATTTCTTTGGCATGATTAATTAGATGTTTGTAGTCTTGTTTTATCTTGCATAAGATTAGGTTCTGGAGTGGGAGGTCAAAGATTGGTTGTAGCATTTGAGTTAAGCTGAATTAGCAAGATTGCTGGGAGTGAGTGCATATTTCCTTAAGGACAGAATCTTAACTAGCATCCCTTTCTGGATTGATGCTAGACAATGTGTGTTAGGTACAAGCTTTATAATTCCATATCCATAAAAATAGCAGTGACAAAGTAATTTAAACCCCTGCAACTTGGTTAGAAAGAGATCATTCCTTAAAAGTTGAAACATTTTATTGCAAGCTTTAGAGAATGGCTAGATGAATGTCAGTACAATTTATGTGAATGTGTCAAACTTGTAGTCTCTATATTGAATTCATTGTCATTTCCGTGTCGTAATGCAGCATGCGTTGATTGAGTTAGGAACATTACCTTCTTGCAGAAACTAAAGTTTTGCTTACTGTAGAAGTTGGGGATTAACACTATTAGAAGTAAGTAATACATATGGGTTGGCTAGATCGATGGCTATCATAACTAAAGTCTGTGTGTGTAAAATCAAATATTCAAACCAATGTAATAGCGCACCTTTCTGCTTAAGACCAGTATAATGAAATTGGCGTGAGATGTTGTCATTAGAGTTAATTAGGGACACCATTTGTAATTGCAAGTTTACTGTGTGAGTGTGGAATCAACTTATAGGTTTAATCAGATTAGGTAATTCCTTTTAAGTGTGACCTCCAAATATCATAATTAGGCTTTTTGAGATTTTTCTGCAAGCAGTTAGTTATTGATTGATTTGGTAATGGCTTTGATTTCAGACTTAATGTTGAGATAGATTGAATAAGGATTTCTAGTGTTCAAACTAGAATTTTTTGATTGTTCCTATTTTCATGGAGAGATGAATTGATTTATTTTCAAGGGTGTGTGTTTATAGATATTTTTGTGTGCCTAAATTCTCGAATCAAATAGCATAAGGAATCATTAAAACTCTGGCGTACAACCCGAATCAAGAAGTGCAGTGCAACTCGTGTTTAGGATCCCGGATTGACAAATTAAATATCAGGAGGTTTAATCTAACAATTATTTGTCCCAACAGGGACCATTGGTGGGATGCTAGCCCCACACTCTCCTCCTTAACCATAACACTTCTTGTGTTGTGCCATATGACACTATACTACCGTCGGTTCGAAAGATGTAGAGTTAACCGCCAGCCAACACTAACTGTTAATGCATAACTTCTGCCAACCGTGACATGTGCCCACATTTAATGCCAAGTCCAATGGTTAGTGTAACTGCACAGGGTTGGTTTTATATAAAAAAATTATAAACCATAATTGATATGGTTTGGAATCCAGCTTATTAGTGTTATTGGGAAAATTGGTGCGCCAACAATTTCGCTCGGTTTTCAGCGAAATTGGGCACTCAGTTAACTAGATTCCAGGTGGATTCGTAGGATGATGCCAGATTTTGGGGAAAATGTGGAGAAAATAGCGCAGAAACTTGGGGAAGTCATAAATAATTCAGTTTTTGGTGAAATTAAAGTAGAAAGAGGCTACAAAGACATTTTTGGGCATTTTGGAGCTGATGGAATAGGTTGCAGAGTTGATTGAGAATTGTAAACACATGTAATCACACTTTTAGCATAATAGAATAGGGTGAAGCTATTGGAAGCTGGACCAAGGAGACTTAGCCCAATGTAATATCCCAAAATGGAAAAGACAGGAATATAGAACATATGCACAATTCCAAATAAGAATAAAACATATTAAACTAGAAAAATGCCAGAATACATCAAAACATCATACATATGAGTAGAAACAACTGAACCATATCATTATGTATCAACAAAAAATGAATATACATAGTGCTCCAAAAAGGGATGCACTCAAGCCATCCAAAGATGGTTGAAACAACTCTACTGAAAACTAGCACTGGAAAGTAAAAATCAATGTTGTTGGAAACTGTTGTTGTTGGGAAGAAGATATATGTGCCATAGGCTACTGGAGTGCTTAGAAATATCCATGATTTTAACCATGGACTCTACTCAAGAAACCCAAAAAAACCTAGAAATGATTTAGCTACATTTCAAGTTTGGAATTTTGACCCTTTTTGGGTTGCACACTGCACCCCTGCTAGCTGAGTTACACACTCCCTGGAGACAACTACTGATCTGGATATGTGTTGTATCTTAAGAGAAAATCCCTCAGTTGTGAAAGCAATCAATGCTTAAGACATTTTAAAAGTGTGTCACAGAAGAATTTTTATCATGAGGTCTTGGTTCTAACCCATTGTGTAAGTGTGAATTATAATCGCAAGTGTACGAAAAAAGCTCACTTTAGCTGTGCATAAAAAACAACCCTAACATAAAATATGGTTGTCAATTTCCTTAAATCTATAGTAAGTTATAAGAATAAATGCTACAGAAATATAGATCTATGTAGTTAAATACATTAAACAAAAAATAATAAGCAAGAGTTGCTCCATGCATCCAATGAACAAGACAAGAATTTTTAAAGAATTTTTTGTATTATGACACCTAGGAAGGGAACATATAAAGATGTTACCAGTCCCCCTCAATGGGATGGGTTCTTGTATGTCCTCAACACTTCAGATCTAATATCTCTCTCTCTTGATGGTGAAGAAAACCCAGACAAAAATGGAACTCAAGGGGAGTTCACAAGCAAAAAATATGACAATGATGGAGGATCAAATTTAGACCAAAAGTATAGATCCAGAGTGGTATTTAGGCAACAAAAGGTATGGAATGAATGAAAAACCCTTCTATTTATAACAAAATATTGAGTTAGTATAGATATTGGTGCATAATTAAAATATAACTAACCAAATCTAGATCCAACTTTTATGGAATATTTTATTATTTTTGTTGGAGGGAAAAAGAATTTGAATCTGGTCAAATCATTTTATTTGTAAATAATAAATAAATAAATGATTTATTTATTATTTTAAGAATATGGTTGATTAATAATTAAATAAATAATGATTTATTCAATTATTTATAAATGATTTAGTCAAATTTAACAAGGAATATTATTTAAATAATGTTTTAAATAATTTTTCCTAGAAAATAATAAGATAAATAATGATTTAGCTAATTAATTTTCTTTTTTTGGGTTAAATATGACCAGGAATATTAATTAAACTGTGGTTTGATTAATTATTCCTTGAGGAAAATCAAACAAATAAGAATTTATTCAATTATTCCTCGTGGGGTTTCCTGTTTAGAACATAAGCAACTTAATAAATTATGGATTACTAAGTTATTTTTCATAGTGAAAGCAAGCTTACTAGGGTAAAATTTGTCTTACATGGTGTACTTTGGTCTATCTAATAGTAACAGGTTAGATTACCAAAAAGTGGTGTAACATACTGGAAACTAGTTTTCTAAAACCCTTAATGATCTAGAATAATAAAAGATTTCACAATGCCATAGACTGCTGATATCTGAATGGAAAAGAAGAAATGTAGGGGAAACTGAAAGTAATATGCTGTAAACACAGAATCTATTACTTTTAAGTTTCAGAGGAAATTCATGGAGAGAGGGGAAACTCAAAATAACATGTTGTAAACATATAATCTATTGCTTTAAAGTTTCAGAGAGAGTTTGTGAAGAGAGGGGAAACTCGAAATAATATGCAGTAAAAACAAAATCTATTACTTTTAAGTTTCAAAGAGAATTTGTGAAGGGAGAATACATGGAGTGAAGGAGCGCTTATTAAGGCTATTTAAATCTTACTTACAAATGTAAATCAGAGACGAACTGCTTCTTTACTTCACTTCATTCAAGAAAGAAACCACATAAAATGGCACAAGAAACACAAATCAAGATCAACAGTTGCAGGAAACTTGCTGCTTCTTTCATGCACCCATCATAATAAGAAGTACAAAATGTAGTCCCAAAGAGGTCCAAAACTCGAAACCATTTCTCTCTCTTTCTCTCTTCCTTAAATACAAACAAAATTAGTTTGTAACTTCTCGAGCTTCTTGAAACTCCTAGACTGCCCAAAACTATTAAACTACTTATTACAATACAATCGAGGACACCATTGTAGCTTTGATCTTAACCAAGAAGACAAAATAACACTTGGCATATAATCCTTTTGTTGAATCTGATTTTTTGTTGATGTTTCTCCTTCTGTTTTGGCTATGATGTCCTAACAGTTTGCATAAACACATCTCCACTCAACTCTACCCATGCTTTTGCGTTTCGGACACTCTCATCATATCACCTGCTACCCGGATCTGCCTCTTCTACTTATGCCTGCTACATTATATCTTCTCTTCTCATTTGCCCTGTGTCGGGTTACATACCTGAGTATTTATGCTCGTGTTCATACTTTCTTCCATTATCAAGGCGTAACTGCTTTTAAGACTTCTGCACGTAGTGTCAGGTATTTTTCCATCTGAGTCTACTCCTGCGTTCATCCTTTTCTTCATAAACCACCACAAGACTTGGACTTGAAATATATTCTATTCACCTCTGAAGAATTCATCACGTCCAATTTCTATAGCATTTAGGCTTTTCAACGGTTTTACATTATAATCCTCCTTTTCCTCCTCCGATACGATTTAACACAGGAAATGCTTTACATCTGGATTTGAAATCCTTTGGAGTTAACCTTTGAAACTACATAGCATCCAATCCCTTTAACACACTTCACAAGCTTTAATAATTTTGCAATATTTGTGATTTCGTGATTTCACAAATCTACCTGAAAACCTTATCTCATGCGATGTACGATATACTTCGCATCGCATCGCCACCTCCTGTATTTATCACATCGCAACTTAAATCACTTATCGCGTGAAGACTTAGCAATAAAAAAAAAATTCTCAATTTGCAATATGCACCAACTGTCTTCTCTGATCTAGTCCTTCAATCTCTCACTACCATTTATGTGACTTGATCCTCACCATCCATCTTTGCTTCACTCCGGTTTTCCGACTTGATCCGTGCGCTCATGACTTTCTCCATTTGCCGACTTGACCAAAAACCAGCCTGACTTTGCCCATGCGTTCATGACTCCTTGACGCCTTTTATTCTTTGGTTTTTGTTTTAGTGCACCTGTGATGATGAATCCTCATTGAGCTTGTGGTTATCCTTTCGAGCATATTATAGGTATTCTTGAAATTTTAACAACTGTTCCTCAATAACTCTGAATTTCTCAGAACCTCTCTTGACTTTTAGCTGAGTCAAATTAGGCTAAAACAGGCTGAAAGAATGATTTATCTACTACAATAGCACCAACATAGCTCAATAACTGAAGGTATGGTACCTTCTCCTGATTCCCGAGCTCAAAACTTGAGATCTAGCTCCTCCACTGAATATGCAGCTGCTACATGCACAACTGCTGGGAAATACTGCACTGTCTAGGAGGGATGATGATGTAGCCTACTGAAAGAGAATACAATGTTGATCCCAGGCTGCTGAAGTGATTCCTGGAGTGAAGGATTTATCCCTCATAGGATCCCAATCTGAGTTTCTTGGAACTTCCTCTTCTCCTCAATCCCTCACTCTAGAATTACGAAATTCCTACAAGAAATGTTTCTTCATAGGAGAATATATGAATGCCCTAATGCCAGATATGATATTGAAACCCCTGGAAGACTGCAATGGATCTATAGTATGAAGGGTTGATCCATCCATAGGTTTCTCAACTAAAGTACTAAGAACAACCTTCCAAATCTCAAACTCTAGTTCACGAATACGTAATTCCTGTAGCTGGGAGTGTAGATGAGAGTGGCTAAAAGTGGGACTAATTTTCAGATGATGAATGTTTCCCAAGAAAATATTCCCAGAGTAGGCACTTGAAGTCCCTCGTGGGTAAGGGTGGGATTCCCTCTTGGGAACAACCGGTGCTAAACAACACATCAGACTTAGCTAAATAGCTTAAGCATGCAAAGAAATGTCTAGCAACACTGACTAATAAAAATTTAGACTCCCCTCCTTTGCTGACCTCCTCTTCCCTTTATGGTTGTGAGCCTTCCCGAGCCTTGGCCCACCTCATAATTGTGCTTGACATGTGGTCACCAGCCTCCATAAAGACTGTGTTGTCCTCCATGATCTCCATCACTGCTACAATTAATCTCCAGTTCCTCCATCATGTGTGCATTTACTGCACCACTTCCTCCATCACTTCATCATTATTTCTCTATGATCTTACATTTATTCGTCCACTATCTCCATCATCTTCCTCATTATTTCTCTATGACCTACACTCTTTCTTCATTATTATGTTGCTCCACTACTCCATAATACTACTCCACTACTCAATTAACCCACATTCACACTATATAAGTGGATTTTATTCATCTACTGGGTTTATGGGTCCCTCCACCCTTTTATTTACTTAAATAAATAAGAAAAGTAGGAGCTCTAATATTCCAATTAGTTGATGGAAAATTTGGAATAATACAGTCCTCCCTGCCAAAATTTTGCTTCTCCTCAAGCAAATGAAAAATTGGATGTTGCACAAATCCATCTCCCTCCCAAGTGGCATCCTCATATGGAAGGTTTCCCCATCTGCTCCAATGTGTTATGAATACCCAGCTCCATAGCTTCCTCTCTAGAATGTCTCGAATGGCCTCCGGCTATGTAACTAGATGCCTCTCCTCATCAATGAGTCCCCAAGTGGCAACCGGCTGCTATCCAAGAGCCTCTTCTCTATATGAGATATGTGAAGTGTAGTGGTTCCTTCCCCAAGTGGAAAGTCCCAACTTACAAACTATCTATCCAACCCATGCTACATGGAGTAGGTTGTGTCTCTCCATGCTCCAATCCTTGGCCTTGGTGGACTTTCTCACTCTAAGAATCATCTCAACATTGTGAAAAGTAGGAAATAGAGACATATGGACTGACATCTGAAATGTCGAACCATACTCTCCCAATAGCAGCCACTGCAGCAATTCCCCTTGCTGCCACATCACAACATCATCATACAAAGTATGGTAGCCATACTTTCTCAAGAGAAGTCACCATAGCAATGTCTCTTGCTGCCACACCACCTCATCATCATACCAAGTATGGTGGCCAACTCTCCTAACATAAACCAACACAGTAAAACTTCATGTTTCCATCCCACATCATCATTATGAAAGGTATGGAATAATTTAAAACCATATTCTCCCAATAGTAACTAGTGCAAAAATGACTCTTGTTGCCACCCCACATCATCATAATGCAAAGCATGAAGAAATGATATACTGATTGACATGTAGAATATCACATCAGACCAATATATCTAGGCTTCCTGCTGTCACATCATATGAGTATCATGAAAAGTCCCAAATCATAACATACCGATTGACATATGATATGTCATGTGATGACAAAACTCTCTCAAAAGTAACTAGTGAAACCATGCCCCCAGCTGTTGCATCTCATCACTACAGTGCAAGGTAGGAAACATTGATATACCAATGGGCATATAGAATGCAATGTCTTGGCCATACTCTCCCAAGAGTATCCAGAGCATCCATGCCTCCTGCTACTACATCACCTCACTATTGTGCAAGGCATGGAATATACCAATCAGAAATCTCGGGGGGTAACCATACTCACCCAAGAAAAACCATCACAACCATGCTTCCTGCTGCCCCATGTCATAGATCTACAAGTAGATTTTCAGCCACTTTCTCATCATCTCCATCCATCCATCCAACTGTGGTTGTTGACTCATATCATGCACCAGCTTAGTATCCACCCAATGGAGAAGCTCCCACAAAAAAATTATCATAAAATAATTGTCCCCATCACTATCTATAGCCTTGGGAAGACCATGAAGCATGACCACATACCGGAATGATAATCGAGTCACGGGTGAAGAGATGTACTGTGTGAAAATGTCGAGCCAATGTGTATAACTTGATAGAGGATCAATGTCGATAATACCATACTCCACAATTCGATGAAAATATTTGCACTCCATGATATGTCGAAGTGCATCCTCCTTGAGGTCTCTCCATGAGAACCTCTCTCCGATGGCCCGATAGAACCTATGAGGTTTTGAATATGATGCATGTAGAAACTTCTCTTTCAGCTGTGAGGTACTCATCAAGAAGGCTATGTCTTGATAATGGAAGATGTTATCCATTACATGATGTCTACCATCTACCATCGGCCCATCCAATGCTTCATAAGTGAAGTGGTCATTAGAATGCTCAAATAATAACTAGGCCCTCAAATCATCATTTCTCCTCAGTGACATCATTTTTGATCTTCATGATAGTGCATCTGTTATCACATGGCACTGTCCATACACAATTCTGAACTCATAGTCATGCATTGTACTGATCTACCATTGTTGCCTCTTCTGCAGCTACTACTCCTCCTCAAAAACATGTCGGAGACTATGGTGGTTGGTCTCCACCTAAAATCTACTGCTAATAAAAAATTGTCTAAATTTTACCAATGCATGCATAATGGCCAATATCTCTTTGTCGTAAATAGAATACAACAACTCATGCGGCAATAAATTCTGGTTATCGAAAGCTATGGTATAATGTCCCTGCATTAGGATTGTGCTAATCCCATCCTCAAAAACTCCACACTCCAAAACAAATTGTTATGTGTAGCTCAAAAATTTCAAACCGGGATAGCTATACTTCTTCTCCTTGAAACATTCAAGGGTCCTCTCCGCAATGTTCGTCTTCTGCTCCAAATCAGCAAGGTGCTTTAACCCTTGGTGTAATATTCCCAAATGGGGAAAAAAACAATATAGCTCATAAAATGAAAGAAACAACAAATATTTAACACATGATACCATGATACCAATATGGAGTCATAAAACTATGTATTACGATAGTAAATCAATACAAAATAGTGAGGCATTATCCATATACAATGAGGAAACAAGCCTCCCATAAGAAATCACTTACAAAAACGAGCTACAGTTACAATAAAAAATTCTAGAGAGAAACGATAGCGCAGTAAGAACAACTACAGCTGGAGATGATTCAATGATATAAAAGTACTGATATAGGCCCCAATAGAGTCTATACATACAGATCTGGGCACTAGATCATCTTTCCAAGACAACCCAAGAAGATTTCTGGAAAATGCACACAATGTGTCAATGTAAGCTGCAGCCCTAGGGATGAAGATATGTTGCAACAACATAAATGAGAATATATGGCTGAATATGATGTAGGAACCTACAACTCTTCTTGAATAGATCCTCGAGATGAAATAATGGCTCCTCCACTGAATAAATCACCTCCCAAAACAGCCACTGCAACTACCCCTGCAACTCCTCCCTAAAATAACGTAGATTTGGGCTGAAAATTCACTGTAGGGGATAAATACTCCTTATATGACTGCTAAATGTGTCAATAAAGCTCAATGGAATTCTTTACAGGCCTTCCAATGGATGGAAACCTTCCTCCACTGCAAAACTAGCTCTGAAGACACCCGATCTAATTCTCCATTGCTGCACCCTGCAACACAACACAATATTCTGCAGGAACTATGCTGATGAGGAAATTTGTAGCTTGGCCTTAAGCCTGAGTGTGGAAATGAAGTGAAATTATCCTCCAAGAGGCCTCTCAAGGAAAGAGATGGGATTCCCGCTCGAGAACACCCGGTGCTAAACAACACAACAATCTCAACTCAACAGCTAAAGAATGCAAGAAGTCTAAACATACCACATACAAAATAATAATTTAAAAAACACAACCAATATGGCTGCCATCCTCTTCCTTAAATAATTTATGAGCTTCCTTACCCTTGGCCCCACTCAACTAGGTACTACCTCCATGCAATTAATCTCCCTCCAAAACTGTGTTATTCCTCATTTAATGTCCACTCCTCCATAACAACACTATTGATTTGGTCAAAGTTGACCTATTCAAGATGATCCAACCCCTGTTCATACTGAAAGGTGCTTTATTTAGCTTAGAAGGTCTCCTTTCACACTTGAAGTGTTTTTATTGCTGCTAAGGATATTTATGGGCCTCCCTACCCATTTATTGACCTACCTAGTGACAAAATAATCTATAATATTCCATTTAGCTAAAAGCTAAATGTTGGGAGTATTACAGTCCTCCCCTCCAGAAATGTTGCTTGTCCTCAAGAAACTGTAAGGGTGAGAAAAAATTTCCCCTCCTCCTTTTGTGTCCTCCTCATCAAATAGTCTCCACCATTGCTTCAAATATTCTACAACAATTCTGCCTCCCATTGGCTCCTCCCATATGTGCAAGTTTGCCTTTGGTGGATAAACCAAATGGCTCTCATCATGAGAAAATGGAAGGTCTATATGGAAACATTCTTATTGTCCAATGGTCTCCTCAAGGTAGGAGTGATGACAAACATAGGGGATCTCATTCCCAATGAGGGACTCCCATATCCATGCTATCATCCAAATGAAATGAATCACCTTCCAGCATGGTAATTCATATAAAAGTTCCTCCCAAATGTTCATGAGAGGAATATCCCAAGTGCTCCAAAACAATCACATGGCCCACCTCATAAAGTAGCAAATTATCTACTATAGTGACCATATCATCTCCCATGCTCCCCTTGA